>CM034470.1:16278085-16878085 GCA_019925255.1 Litchi chinensis | reverse complement strand
GTATTAACTCCACAACTAAAAAAATATATCACATAACAAAATACCAGAATGATTATCGTATGATATGATGGAGAGAAGCGAGATGGGTTAGTAGTGTACCACTAGTTCAACAACATCCAAGGCGTGTTGTTGGGATTTGAGAGCGTTGACTCCGATGCTCAGACAGTGGCGGAGGGCGTCCTCACGAGGAAGGCGGCGCTCCGGTGGCAAGGAGAGCGGGATGTCTCCGGCGCCTCCGTGTAGAGCTATTGCCCACCCCATGGTTGTCTGTCGTCTACAAAAGACTCTCGATTTGATTATTTACCACCCAACACAAACGACCCATGCCCATATGTCATCTGTACTGTACAAGATATATTTTTATAATATCTAATTTCACACGTCACTTACCATATCGTCATCCCCAATAATTTAATGAAAATCATTATTGGAGTGACCGTGAAGATTGATCAAGTTGTCATTTTAACCATTTTTACCAGCCTATTCATCATCACTCTCTAACAAAGTGATGCGATGATATCATGATAGTGGAGACTTTTCTGTAGAGTATATCGAATTGCTGTGTTTTTCTGCTTTTTTGAAGTGTCAAGTAGTAAGATTAATTAATTCTCAAAAAAAAAAAAAAAGGTATTAAGATTAATTGAAATTATTATTTTTTGCTATTGAATATCTATTATCGTTATCTTTTATTACAACAAGCCAAAGCCATGGTACGGTGTGTCAGCAAATCTAAATTATCTAGAATTTGGTACTTTCCTATAAAAATTTAAATAACTATACATACATACATATATATATATATATATATGCACACATACTTCTCAAATCAAAATCATGCCCACCAATTTTTCTCTTCAATTTTCATTTTTTTTTTAATCAAATATAGGGAACAACATTATATTCAAGGAATGTAAAATGTAGAATATGAATATCGTGAATTAAATTGCTTCAATTTATAAGGTTTAAGTATCAAATGTTTTATTCTCAAATTAAGGGGTTCATTTGGCCACTTATCATTAGGCTATTTGTTTACATTTTGGAAACATCACATGCTTCAATGGGGTATGATCATCATATAGCTCCAATGAGATTCAATTTTTGTTTCCAAATATAGAATTGTAGAATGATTTCTAGTATTGATCAGGAATGTACACGATAGTTTTATTGATTTAGAACTAGAAACCGTCATGTTAAATCATGTCATTTGATATGTCTTCACCCTCTCCCTCCTATGAACAATTTCTGTCAAGCTCCATTGAGATTGGCTCTTCCTGTGGCACATTGTTTTATTTCTCAATTTGTCTTGGCATGGGGTAGAACTAAAGTTAAAGTCTCATATTTGCTCATAACTTTGTATCATCTTGGTTCCTTTTATGGTGATACCATCTAAAAGCTGCCAAGGTTAACATGAACTAGGCATTTAGCATTGGCACAAGACATGAAAATTTAGGACACTCAAGGCTCTATTATATTGACCAATGTTTTCCTCGAATTTTTAACATAAATGATTTGGTTTCCAGTGCAGAGACTTGTTTTATGATTCTATCTTTTTTAAAAAAAAAAAAAAAAATACAAACAATACTAATACAAGAATGTTAAAATTTGTTTTTAATCATATTTTTAAAAATTTTTATTTTTAACTTCTCAAACAAATTAATTGCATCATATACTCACGTTACTCAAGTTGTCCTTGCTTACATTGTTCTCTTTCTCCATTGCTCATGGTATGCAATCTTTGACTTTCTTTGTTAATTGCTTGAGTTTTGTTGGAATTTTTCGAGATTTTTTGTATATGTTGGGTATTGATGCTTAAAGTTAGGTTTGGTTGAATTTGATTTTAAAATATAGATTTCTGATGAGATGCAGTGTCGAAAATGACCAATTTTAAGTGCATTTAAAAATCAGTACTTAATTAGTATCGGTTTTAATTAGCGCGTTTTACATCTAAGTGAACAGTAGTTTAGTAAATTTGAATATAGAATGAAAATAATTTATTTAAGAGATTAAAAACAAAATTTCACAAAAAATGGATAAAAACGAATTTTTTTATTTGTTTTGGATAAAAGCGAATTTGTCATTTTTTTTTTTTTTTTTACGTTGTTTTTCAATGTGTATTTCTTTGATAGTGATGACTCAACTTCTTTACTGATGCAAACAATTGTTTTGTGGCATTGAGTTTATGTGGCATGACCAATTTAGTTTGAGTGGTTCAAACACGACCAATTTTCAAATATCCTAATTTTCTACAATACAAGCAGGGAGAAAATGTTGAGTTGCTGCTTTTAGATAAGAATGAATTATCTTAAAACATTCATGCTAATCGTTTTCTATTCTTAATATAAGTAAATGTTTGATTTTTAACTTTTTATTCTTCTTTAATTAGGGTGGAAGGATCCTCCAAGTTAATGCTAGAGGTACTCCTTAAAATTCAGAATCGCTTGGTTGAAGGTAGGGTTTATAAATTCTCCAACTTTAAAGTGGCTTTGAATGTGCAAAAATATAAACCAGAAAGGCATGTTTACAAGCTCATCCTCAATGTTAAAAGAAACCACATGCAAAACACGAGTACATACTAGTTATATAAAATAACTATTCCAATAATAAGAATTATTTATTATTATTAAAGTGATGAAGAGATGTATAACTACCCATATTGAAATGGAATGAATTTTAGTAGGAGAATTTTTCTTTTAAAGGCAACACCGAATAAC
Source organism: Litchi chinensis (assembly GCA_019925255.1). Taxonomy (NCBI): domain Eukaryota; kingdom Viridiplantae; phylum Streptophyta; class Magnoliopsida; order Sapindales; family Sapindaceae; genus Litchi; species Litchi chinensis. The sequence goes on along the minus strand of CM034470.1, from coordinate 16,875,374 downwards.
TGAAAAAACGGTCAAAACCTAACGAAATTAAGGGTTGAACTACCTTACCCAACCACTAACCTTATTTCTCAATTGGAGCCTTTTGATTAATTTTAATAACCACTCTTCCAATCAATCAAATGGTTTCAATTGAGAGGTAAAGTTAATGGTTAGGTAAGATAGTTAAACCCTAAAATTAAGCATTAATTATCCAATTCTAAATAGTTACTCTTATAAATGGGCTATAAGTATTCACAGTTTCACACAAACTTTATAATGCATTTTTTTAGGAAATGAATCCTCATAAGTGGGCGAATTATGTGCTATTTGATTTGAGTCCCACAAAATGTTGTAGAATGATCATATTCACGAGTAAGTTTTCTTTAGACTAGACTGACTGCTGCGTTTCTTCCCCAAGATCTGATCTGCTTGATCTGTTTCTCACAAACAACAAAAAAAAAAAAAGGAAAAGGAAAAATAAAAATAAAAACCTGTTTCTATTTCATCCTAGTATCCTACCTCGATTATTAAATATGTAGTTAGGATATCTGTCAACGGCCTATTAGCTCAGTTGGTTAACGCGTCGTGCTAATAACGCGAAGGTCGCAGGTTCGAAACCTGCATGGGCCATTCTTATAAAATTTTTCACCTACGCAGCCTTGCTTGACTAAGTATCAACTATGATTCGGTCAGGCTTCAAAGGCCATTATGACCCTGATTTTATTTTTCTTTTTCTATCTTATTTATTACATAATCTCTCTTGATTATATTGCTATTGCTTTTTATTCAGTGCAATTTGCTATTAGATTAGAATTAATTATATTTTGCATTTGGTATAAATTATACAGAATATATTAATCTTAACTTTTTGGGGAAAACCTCTAAACCGTCTATAGTTTAAAAAAATCTTTTTTTCCTCACACTAGTCTTATTTTTACCCAAAATCTTCCCTAACGTTAACAAGTTAACAGAAAAATAAAGTCTAACATGTACACACTATAAAAAGACATTTTTACCGTTGATTACAAAAATTTATAAAATGATATTTTAAAACAAAAATTACAAAAAAAAAAAAGAGTGAAGATCCAACGTTCATTTAAGTTGGACAGACGGTAAAAATCCAATCACCAGCCATGGATTCCACCCATGGCCGATCTTTAAACCCTTCAACCTAGAAACCCTTCCATCTTCATTTTTCTCTCTCTCTCTCTCCCCTCTTCCGCATCCCCCCCTCCCCCTTTCTCTCTCCCTATATGGGTTTCTAGTGCTGGAAACCCAAAACTGAAGGTTCGAATGGGGGATCCAGATTGGAAACCTAGATTTTTGGGTTTCCAACCAACAAAAAACCTAGATTTAGGTTTTCAACCATCAATCCAACCATCATCAACTATCAACACCATTAACAATCATCAAACACACCTTGCAGAACAAGCACCACCTTTTCTTCGCGTTCAAGCTTTCATCTTCAAACTTTTTTCACTAGGCAACATGCATTTTTTAACACCTACATAAACAGTGAACCAAATACAGACATGCATGAAGAAATGAGTTTGCTAGGATTTTGTGTTGGTGCCAAGGTTGTCAACTGTTTGGTGAAGATGAAGAAAACAAATGACCACTCATCCAAGACAAAGGGATCACCAGACAACCCTTTTTGTTCTTTTCTATTATTTTTTTTTTAAATTAATTAATATTTACTTAGTAGCTTCATTTGTCATTTTACCTTTTCCACTACTAACAACAATCACATTCCTTTAACAAAATTGTTAACAGCGAGGTACTGTTTGATGATTTAATAACTACGATGTATAAAATGATTAATTATGAAACTAGGGGATGCATTTTCACATCAGCGGCAAACATTAGGGTGTTTTAGAAATAGCCCTTAATATTATTAACATAGTTTTTAATGTATAGACTTTTTGCCAACGAACCAATTTTCAATTTTTCCCGAGAAGCAAAATCTCTTTATGTGTATCAACCTAATTCTTTCAAAAGAAAAAAAAAATGAAGAGAACTTATTCAACCCCAGAAAAAATCAAGAAACATAGTGTAAACCAGGTGTACATGCAAATATTATAAGCAGTGACAACACCATTCCAGTTAGGTAAATACTAGCTATATAAATATAATAATAGACAAAATGAAACAAATATTAAACCTTCAACAGCCTACAAAAATCAAATGATTTTTTGGCTACTACGATTTGTAAAATAATACTCACCACCCTCCCACAACCTGCAATCTTACCTCAAAGACATAGGGAGAAAACAAAATTATATATACTGGGGGGATATAAACATTATATAACCACGTCACAAGTGCTTCAAGTAGTTTGGTTTGGTGACACCCCCTTAATGGGGTTTTACTGAGTCTGGAAGATCTTCAAAGAATGATTTGTCTGCATCCAAAACACCCTGTACAGATAATGATTATTCAGTAGCTGACAACAAAAATAGCACTACTGATTTGAGTCCATGAGTTTCAAGCTCGAACCTTAATGATCATTATGGCTGCATCTTTGTGTATGAGCTCATTATACTCTTGACAAGTGAGATTCTGCAACATTCAATAATACTTGAGTACATTCGTATGGCGTGTGGCCTTGACATTAAAAGAAGTGATAATTAAAACAGACCTGAACACAATTAGGACAACCAGCATCTCCCAAGCAGCAGCAAGAAGTGAGAAGTTCCAAAGCGGCAACCAGAAGTTCCTTAAAATATGGTTGAATCTAATTTACACCCATATAAATCTAGTTAGCACAAGCAGTGAAATTCATCTCTCTCTAGTAGCAGAATATAAAGTAAGAATCTAGCTGCCATTCGCCCATTATATCAAACAGATCATCTCATTGACAATAGAGCAACGAAGGAGTAACAATTACAATATTGGTGCAGAATTTATTGTGTTATGTAATGAAATATTGCTCGTTTAGTCATAAGATTCATAACAAAGATCAAGTGTTAAGTGACTGCTCTCAGGTTGTATCCCACAAGAGCATAAATTTATTCAAAGGTTTAGGGCATTATTAAAAAGTAAATTCAGTTTACACCAGTCACCTGCTTTGAAACACCAGTCCCTCCAGGATGCTGATCATATAATAGAATTCTTGCTGGAAAATAACGGGCATCATGAGGGTTTGGACACTCTGGAGCCAAGTCTGATGTGTTGCATCGTATATATCTACACGCCAGACCAGTACCAAGCAGTCAGACACACAACCACTTATAATATAAACAATTAGTATGCAGAAGGTTTACAGTTTCAACAAATAATGGTATGCTTTAATTATTATTATTATTTTTTTTAATAGGAAACACAAATTATATTATATTAACAAAAAATGTGAACAAGTTATCCAAAATCTATTATAAAAGAGTTACGAAAATCAAAACTCTATACAAAACACCTATACAAACAAAAATAGAGCTCCCAACCAACACCAGCCACCAAACAATTGCCCACCAAGACCCAAAAAGACCTCATTGCAACAAAAACTCTCGAAAGCACAACAATTCTCTCACAGCTCCCTCCCAACTGAGTTCAAATAAAATAAAAATAAAAATAAAGAGAGAGAGAGAGAAGTACTATGAAATTCCTTTGTAACTGAAGCCCATAAAGAAGCTAAATGTCAAGCACGATCTCACAAACAATCTACATTGTCCTCTAACTTTCCTTCAAATATTCTCCTATTCCTCTCTTGCCTAATGACCCACAACTATGCTAGGATAGCACACTTCCATAACACCTTGGCCTTTTTCCCTCTAGCAAAAGCAGAAAACCTTTCCACCAACACTTGACTACAGCATGCTGGGGCTGCCCAAGATAGCCTAGCTTCTGACAACAGTCTAGACCATAGATTAGAAGCCACCTTGCAATGTAAAATGATATGGTCTATACTTACTGTTTTTGCACATGATGCAAAAAGATGCATAAGACACATTTTTGGAAATCCTCTTTGATGACCTCTCTAGTATTTAACTTTCTACTAGCTAGTGTCCAAGCAAAAAATTGAATCTTAGGAGGAACTCTTGCCTTCCAAATTTCAATGAATTGATTGACCATTTGACGAGAAGCATCATTACAAAGCCTTTTGAAATATGAGCTACAAGTAAATATACCTGAGGAGTCAAGGTTCCACCATCTTCTATCTTCTCTCAATTCATCTAAGGCAATATTTTCTAGGGCTGCCTTCAAAGAAGTTAGCTCTTGATATTCCCTATCGTTTAGGATTCTCCTAAAATTGAGTTCCCACTTCCAATCCCTTAAAGAAGGTGATCTTCTCTCCCTAGACTTGATAGTAGAATTATAAGAAAGAATATCAATCACAGAAGGCTTCTTCTCCACACCACTTATCTTCCCAAAAACGAGAATACTCATATCTTTAATTAATAATAATACTGACAAAAGAGAATCTTAAGGAATGGCAATTCTGTAGGCCCCAGATACGAACAATGCATATTTCCAAATACAACAACAAGATATATTAACTTCAATAATTAATCCTTTTAGGCGCTGTTAGGCTGAAGCTTCATAACTCTCTTAATGTTTAAACACTAATCAGACAGACATCAGAGAGGCAGTAGCTTCATTTTCCATAAGATTGTGATTGTAGAATACTTACAAAGGCACTACATGCAGAAGAGCATGACAAGCAGCATGTAAGCCTGAGCGGAATGGAAAGCTTTTCTCCACCAATGCTTTTACTTCTTGTGAAACTTGAATCCAAACTGCCTGTGTGCATATAAAGCAAGAAAATTATATATGAGAAACATACACAGACATCTAATAAGCATAGTCCGTTACGGAATCCTAAATGTAATTATTGAAAGTAAGGAATCTGTTGCAATCTGTAAAACCTTCTCTGTGTGTCTCTGTGTGTGTGTGTGCGTGTGTGTATAACACAATATCCTAAGCATGACTGTATCAGCAAAGAGAAAAATGATAGCAGAAAGCATCAAATTCATTAGTGTCCATAAGAGTACCTGTGATTCATATGAATATTTAGGCAGATGAAGTTCAACTGTGTCGAAGATTATGTTACTTCCTCTCCATTTACGATAAAAACCAAACCAAGTAGTAGTTACTTTACAAACATGTGCTTGAGCAGTTGTTCTTGACAATTGGTTCTTAAAATCCTTTGTTGGATAGGCCTAAATAAAGTCAAGACAACCAAGTTAATGAGCTATTCATATTTCAGTATTTCACAGGAGTCATGTCAAACGTGCTATGCTAGCACTTGAAATTACTCAAATTAGATGTAGAAGAGCTATATTACACGAGTCATGTCAAGATCATTATGATGCAGCAAAGAGGGATGCAGTAGGAACTGAAACAATTTCCAGAAAAAATCTCCCCTAATACAAGAAATATCAATATAATAAGAGTAAACCCTAACAACAGTTCTTAAAATTTGTTAGTCCAGAAAATTCCTCAATATAAAAGTTTAATTTGACAACCTTTAAAATCCCTTCTGTAATGCGCAATATACTTCCCTGCCCCCTCCAAGTAGTCTAATGTAGCAAAATAATAGTGATAATAATAAATAAATAAATGAAAACCAAATGATAATTAATAGAAGAAGATTTCTTTGATGTTGATCGTCATTGAATGAAGTTTGCTAGTTGGCTGAATCAACTGATATCTGATGCCTTGAAAAAGCAAAAGTTCTGAGATGGAAAAGGCTTTACTCGTAACCCATTTATTTAGCAGCTAATTTGTGTTCCTAAAATGGTTTGAGGCTAACAGGTTGTCAGAGATATTTAAGGCTATGGGGTTATGTTCAACTTGGAGATAAATACAAATGCAAATTTGTAGGGTTTCTAATCATCTTTTTAATTAAAATAATTTTTATGGAGATCCTAGGAAATTCAAAGAGACATGTTTCCATAAAAAGGCTTCCTTTTTTATGGGATAGAAAACACCTTAACAAAATTACAACACAGCAGTATAAAAGCACACACTATATTTATCATCATACAACAAATTCATTCTAAAATTTCATGCTATACATGTATAACGTCCTAAGCCCATGATAACAGAACTAAATTATAATGTTCTTAATGTAAACAATTCATTAAAAAATTGTAGTTCACATATTTCAAGAATTCTAGGACACAAATGTTCAACATTCCGAGTACAGCAATGGTTGTCCCTAATTAACACTTTATGATAAGTTAAACTCCACATATATATAGTGTCAGTAATTATTTCCAAATACAACCTGAATGAAAAGCAAAACTACAGAATAAAAGAAGCACCAATTGTTGAACCAACTTGTAAACAAGAGGTAATAATAAACAAGACTGATGGTTAAGAGCCTTGACATACAATACCACCACCAATGACATGAATATCTGTGTAATCACGAGTCTTTGTGTAATACTTGAGATCGGCTTTTTGGCACAAAGCAATCTTACTTGATGTGTTTAACTCCTTCACCAGATAGGTATATCCTTGGTGCATGTACACAGCACCCTCATACACCTGAATCATGTTCACAATGACAAAAGATTAGACTATAACATAGACAAAAAAAAATCAATGAACAAGTTCCAAGAAACAACTAAAACATGAAAGATAAGTTACATACACCATTTAACTACCTGGAAGAAAGCTTTGCTTTCCTCGATTTCTTCAAGAATGTCATTGGTCTGCATATCTATTACTCTGTATCTCACATTCTCTATTGCCCGAATGCTAATCGAGCGTGAAGGCATTTTCTGCCTCAGGAAAGCATACAAAATGGTTTTACTCAAGCAAAATATCACACACTGCTAAAGTATGAAAAGAGACATTAAGCCAGAACAATATATAGAAATGCTATACCTCATGCCCAATGTAACTCCATATTTTAGCAGAAGAATCATGTGACTGATCAGAACTGAGGTATCCTCTACTTTTAAGAGTCATTATGGCACTCTCTAGACCCAAGCCAAAATATTTCTCATCATGAATCAAACTTAATGGGTGTTCAAGAGAAGCACAAACCAAATGCTGCTCAAGTACCTACAAATTACAACATCAGAAAGGATGAACCTAAGTTTGCCAATTGGTTGGAATCCCAAAGTTGAACTTGATTTAAACAAAATGTCAATGGAACAAAACCCGAACCAGCTGGTTTTGGGCATCAATATGACAACACTCAATCGGGCTTTTGAAGAGTTTCTCAGGATATCTCATAAAATATTGATCAAGAGGCCCTTCAAATGCCACATACACGGCAAGAGATGGCCTTTCTCTTCTCCCAGACCTGCCAGCTTGCTGCCACAGGCTAAAGACAGAAGGAATAAGGACCTGATTAAAACGTTTGATACAAATAGTTAGGTTGCTGAACAAAATAGATATCAAGAAGAACAGTACCTAGCAATACTACCAGGAAAACCTAAATGCAGGGTTACGTCTATATGTCCAACATCAATACCCAACTCCAGAGCATTTGTTGCAGCAATCCCACAGAGCTTCCCACCAAAAAATTCACTTTCTATTCTCCTTCGGTCCTGGTCCAATGGTCAACCAATGTCAAAACACAATAAAACAAGTGTTGGAAGAGGGGAAAATTATATGATGATTTTTAGGATATAATATGCAACAAAAAGAGCACAGAAGTTGTAGAATGCTTAAACCCAGGTCCATAACTATTAGGTAACTACTAAACCTAAAAACTTAAACCGTTAGGGAAAAAACTCAACAATAGTATTTAAGCATAGTCTAACAATAATAACCCAATAAATATTGATATATTTATTTTTAGAAACAAGGCTCCAATAATCACATAAAATGGTAAAGTTTCAGGAAATAGACAATAGCAAGGTAGGTAGTACAGATTAAGGCAGGGTTTGAGCTTTTCCTGATTTTAGCATCAAAATCTCTAATACAATGCTGTGATATTGCACCCATATAGTACTGATTAAGAGATCACTTTAACTTGATCAGTGACCTACCTCCAATGAGGAAACTGAGTGAGTGAGTTACTTCATCATCTACAAACCCTGATATAGGCATCTATAGGGTAACAATGTAGAGACCGTATTCTCTGATACTGAGTTGCACATGGGTTTAGAACCCTAGATTGAAGAATCATGAACAATTTAAACTGAAGTTGGTTGACATCAGCATCAATGTAGGTGTAACAGGTTCATACAAGAGAAGCCAACAAACTCATGAACTAACATGAATATTTAGATGTGGAAAGAACGATACCATCACTTAGTAATAACAAATTTTAATAGCCTTTTACCTCAGCAATGTAGCCAGCTCGATAAGCACAAATGGAGTTGACTAGGTGGGGTGCTGTCTCCTCTAGAATTTCACGCCTGTCATAATCATCCCAAAACATTATTTTGTTCCAGCATGAGTATTCACTTAACAAATAACTAAGAAGAGTAAAAAAAGCAAGCCCATATAATTCATAAATCATAACACATAGAAGCTTTTCAATTTGAATCATTAAATTGCTAACACATACGTGTAAGATAATACAAGCTCACAAAGTTTACGTGATCTACAAAAAGTAATGCAACGAAGTCCATGCTGAACCATTTCTGCGAATAGGTATGAGACTTCCGAAATTGGGCTGCAAAAGGATGGAAGAAAGAAATAGAGGCATAAAAGAATCGTGCAGATAATTAATGATATAAAATTCATTCTTAAATTTAATTGATATAATTTACAATTAGAAGAACTAGATCATAAAACCTTGAATTCTTAGCAGCAGCAACGTTGGTATTATTCATGTCATGCTGACTTTTATTCCATACCTGGAAGCTGACAGCATTAGCACCTAGGTGGATAAACACTACTGATTATTTATTTAGTTCTAAGTGATAGGAAGCTGTAAATTTCAAGGAACCTACGGTTCTCAGAGACGACATAGGATTCCAGAGGACAAAAAGCTTTTGAGAAGAAGGACTGCCATCATTTTTTATCAACTCCAATGTTGATAAGTTTGCTAGTTCCTGAAGCAAAAGAATGCTTTCATTTCAATTTGTAAATACCATAATATAGCTAAAAGATGAGACTCTTTATGATCAAATATAATGACTAACTATGTGGGCCTCAATCTAACTTCTCCCAGAAAGTGTACATGCATAAAACTTTAACAGCTTCTTATAAACTTAGAAACGCCAATTGTAAAGAATAATTTAAACTCTATTAAGTGCTTTACAACTCAGCAAAGAACACAGACCTACTGTAGGCAGGTGACGCAAGCTACACACAACGAAGAAATACTTATGAAAACAAGCTGGAAAACCAACTCAAGTAGCCAGAAATTAAGCAGTGGAAGCTAGATGGACTATGCACATGGGATCGACATTCAAGACTTGTGGCAAGTATTTCAAGCCATTAATTAAGCAACCCAACTCCACAGGAATCTTCCTCTTACATTTAGATTGGCTCATTAGCCCATAATTCAGACGATAAAGCACGTATACACAACTGGTTATAACACCAAAGTATAATATAAAACAAGAGTCATGCAGAATTCTTTCGTTGCTTTCTAAGTTTCATAGATACCATGTTATAGTATGATAGTTTTCAATTTAAAGATTTTGGCTAGGGGCAGCAGAAAAAAGCAACAAAAGGAAAAAAAAGAAAGAAATCGCTATCATTATTATTTCAAGAATTTACCACCAATAAAATTGTTGGAATGTTTCCAGGAATTAGGAGATTTGATTGTGTAATTCTAGGAGGATTCTTAGGAGAAATCTTAGAAGTCAACTTTGTTATTATTGGTAAATATTGTGATAGCTAGAAAGTAGGGATGTTTGTAATGTCTGATTTGTGTCCTAAAATGTTATGTACAGAATAAATATTAAAAAAAAAAGCAATAATACAACTTTATTCAAACTTCATGGTATCAGAGCCTGGTTACAATTCTGAAACCTAGGCAGTCTGATTTTTCAAAAAGCTCTTGGACTTATTCCTTGAAGCTGAATCTTTATACCTTCTGTTTTGTCACCATGTCTGAAGAAACTGTCACCTCTACCCCATCTATCTCTGCTGCTACTCAGCCACCCTTAAACCCTCCTTTAGATAACAATAACCAGCCTGTCAAAATTACAAATATTAAGCTTAATGGAGACAATTTTCTTCGTTGGTCTCTCTCCGTTCAGATGTACATCAGAGGCAAGGGAAAAATGGGTTACCTAACTGGAGCAAAAGCTGAACCAGCAACCACAGATGCCCAGCATGCAGTGTGGGATGCTGAAAATTCCATGGTGATGGCTTGGCTGATGAACTCGATGGAGGAGGAGATTATTCCCAACTATCTTGGGCATTCCATGGCTAAGGAAATGTGGGAAAATCTCAAGCAAATGTATTCTGATTTGGGCAACCAATCCCAAATTTATGAGATTACATTGAAGATCGGAGAAGCCAAGCAAGGCACAGAGTCGGTTACGAAGTATTTCGCGAGTCTCAAACGTTTGTGGCAGGATTTGGATATGTTCTATGAACATAAGTGGAAAGACCCGGCTGATGGAGCTTACTTCCTAAAGATAACGGAGAATAGCCGTGTTTTCTAGTTCTTGGCAGGTCTCAATGTTGAATTTGATGAAGTTCGGGGCAAAATAATTGGGAGACAACCTCTTCCATCCTTAAATGAAGTGTTTTCTGAGGTGAGGAGAGAAGAAAGCAGACATGGTGTAATGCTTGGGAAGAAAAACAATGAACCGAGCCCTATTGAGACATCTGCTCTAGTCTCACATGAGGTGATAGCCAATAAAGCTCAGACTCGAAAATCTGATGACAAGCCAAAGGTATGGTGCGATTTCTGCAATAAACCGAGACATACATGAAAGACTTGTTGGAAAATCCATGGCAAGCCAGCCAACTGGAAACCTCGAGAGCGAACTAGTTCTACAGCCCATTCGATCGAGCAGTCCTATCTCAATAAGGATCAAGTAGAGCAACTTCTTAAATTGATTTCACCCAGTTCCGGGACAACTATATCTCTTCCTAGTAGTTTCATTGTCCATTCAGGTAATATCCCTGCCAGCTTCCTAAGTACTTCCACCTCTGCACATTGGATTATTGATTCAGGCGCTTCAGATCACATGACTAGTAATTCATCCTTGTTTCATACTTATACTCCATGTGCTGGTGATCATAAAGTAAAAATTGCTGATGGTAGTCTCTTTAGTATTGCTAGTAAAGGTTCAATAAAAATCTCAGATGAACTTACCTTGAAATCAGTCCTTCACGTACCTAACCTTTCTTGTAATTTACTATCTGTTAGTAAACTCTCATATGATTCTAATTGCTCTATTGTTTTCTTTCCTACTAAATGTGATTTTCAGGATATGGCACTAGAGAAAACGATTGGCAGTGCTAAGATGAAGGATGAGCTCTATTATTTTGAGGATTCTCTGAGTGGTATGCCGACTTACGTCTTTGATTGTGATGTTACCTCTCCTTCCGTTAAAGATCAGATTATGAGGTGGCATTTTAGACTAGGACATCCCAGTTTTCCCTACTTAAAACATTTGTTTCCAAATCTATTTCAAACTTTGTCAATAATGGAATTTCAGTGTGATATCTGTTGTTTTTCTAAGAGTACTCGAAATTCATATCAATCAAAACCATATCGTGCATCACAACCATTCTATCTTATACATAGTGATGTATGGGGACCCTTTAGTGTTCCTACTTTAAGTGGAAAACGGTGGTTTGTAACATTTATAGATGATCATACACGGTTATGTTTGATGTACTTAATGAATACCAAAGCTGAGGTCGAAAGATTATTTAAAAATTTCTATCAAATGGTTGAAAATCAATTTCAAACTAAAATTAGTATTTTTCATAGTGACAATGAAACTGAATATTTCAATCAATACCTTGGTAGTTTTTTGACCGAGCATGGTATTCAACATCAATCCACATGTAGGAACACCCCCTCAACAAAATGGTATTGCCCAGAGAGAGAACCAGCATCTCTTAAAGGTAAGTAGATCACTCATGTTATCCATGAATGTGCCTAAGTATCTCTGGGGAGAAGCTGTTCTTACTACCACTTATCTGATTAATAGGGTCCCATCAAGAGTCTTAAAACATGACACACCTTTGAATTGTCTTAAAAAGTATTTTCCTACAAATCGACTCAGTACCTCTATTCCCCTCAAAGTTTTTGGGTGTACTGTGTTTGTTCATCAACCCCAAGTTTCTAAGTCTAAATTAGATGCTAGGGCAGAAAAATGTGTGTTTGTTGGGTATGCTCCAAATCAAAAGGGATACAAGTGTTTTAATCCTAGCAATCGAAAAACCTATGTTAGCATGGATGTAGAGTTTTTTGAAAACAAACCGTTTTTTGCCAATCATCTTCAGGGGGAGAATAAATGGGAAGATGAAGTTCAGCGGGTATCAAATCCAGTTCCTGCTGCTACTTCTAATGTGGTTCCCGGTTTCGTTTTTCCTGCACCTGACACTATTCAACCAGAAATTATATTTGGTTCAGATATTACTCAGGAAGAAAACCAAGCAAAGTCTATTTCAAAAGAAATTGAACTCGAGTTTTCAAACATCCTGTGCCTAGTTCATTGCCACTGCATACTGAATCCGATACAGGGGAAGGAAATATACAGAACATGAACCCATCTTTGGGTGATAACCCTACTGAGTTAAAAGTGTATACTCGGAGAAAGAATCTTGGAAGTAGAGCTCAAACACATCCAACAGACCAATCTCAATTCCTTAGACCATATCCTGACTTACAACAAGGTAAGACTTCTATTGACAATTCACTTCCGTCATTTAAACCTATGTCTACACCTGTTGAGGAGCCCACTAATACAGAACAGTCTGCTGATGATCTTGACATTCCTATTGCCATTAGGAAAGGTGTTAGATCTTGCACATCTCATCCTATTGCTAGGTTCTTGTCTTATCATAGATTATCTGAAAATTACAAAGCATTCATTTCCAAATTATCTCATCATGTCAAACCTAAAAATATTCACGAAGCCCTCTTGCATCATAATTGGAAAGATGCTGTTATGGAAGAGATGCTAGCTCTTAAAAAAAATGGGACTTGGGAAGTTCTTGACTTAGCTAAAGGTAAAAAGACTGTTGGGTGCCAATAGGTTTTTTCAATTAAATGTAGGGCAGATGAATCCATTGAAAGATATAAGGCTAGGCTTGTTGTAAAAGGGTTTACTTAAACTTATGGTCTAGACTACCAAGAGACCTTTGCTCCGGTCGCCAAAGTGAACTCTATTCGAATACTAATGTCTATGGCAGTAAATTACACCAGTTAGATGTAAAAAATGCTTTTCTAAATGAAAATTTAAAAGAGGTATTTATGGAACTTCCACCCAGATTCGAGAAGGAGTTAGGAAGTGGGAAAGTGTGTAGGCTGATCAAATCTCTTTATGGGCTTAAACAATCACCTAGAGCATGGTTTGAAAAATTTGGTAGAGTTGTGAAGGGGTTTGGTTATAGCCAAAGTCAAGGAGATCATACATTGTTTTTTAAGCGTTCAAAGGAGGGAAAGAAGGCCATATCGATCGTATATGTTGATGATATTATTCTAACAGGAGATGACTTAGTTGAAATTGACAGGTTGGCTTTGGCAAGAGAATTCGAGATCAAGGATCTAGGTGAACTAAAATACTTTCTTGGAATGGAATTTGCGAGGTCCAAGAAAGGAATCTTTGTCTCTCAACGAAAATATGTACTAGATCTGCTAAAGGAGACTGGTTTAATGGGGTGTAGACCTGCTGAGACACCTTATTTGAACCTAATCTCAAGCTTGAAGCTGAAAATTCTGATACACAGGTTGACAAGGAGCAGTATCAACGACTAGTGGGAAGATTGATCTATCTAGCTCATACTAGGCCTGATATTTCATTTGCCGTCAGCCTAGTGAGTCAATTTATGCACTCACCAGGTCCTAAACACCATGAGGTGGTTCTAAGAATCCTTAGATACCTAAAAGGGACACCAGGCAGAGGCTTGTTATTTGCTAATAGAGGGCATCTACAGGTAGAAATCTATACGGATGCTGATTGGGCTGGCAGTATTCCTAACAGAAGGTCAACTTCTGGTTATTACGCCTTTGTAGGTGGTAATCTTGTCACGTGGAGAAGTAAGAAACAAGGGGTTGTAGCTAGAAGCAGTGCTGAAGCTGAATTTAGAGCAGCAGCTCTCGGTATTTGTGAGGTTTTATGGATTAAAAGGTTCCTTGAAGACCTAAGAGTACCAGGGCCACAACCATTGAAACTTTATTGTAACAATAAATCAGCCATTGCTATTGCTCACAATCCAATTCTACACGATAGAACAAAGCATGTGGAAATAGACAAGCATTTTATCAAGGAAAAGTTGGAAGAAGGACTGATTTGCATACCTTATCTACCAACCAATGAGCAGATAGCCGATTGCCTCACAAAAGGATTACCAAAGAATCATTTTGATAAGTTGATATGCAAGCTAGGACTAGAAGATATCTTCAAGCCAACTTGAGGGGGAGTGTTGGAATGTTTCTAGGAATTAGGAGATTTAATTGTGTAATTCTAGGAGGATTCTTAGGAGAAATCTTAGAAGTCAACTTTGTTATTATTGGTAAATATTGTGATAGCTAGAAAGTAGGGATGTGTTATTAATGGTAGCTAAAAGGTAGGGATGTAATGTCTGATTTGTGTCCTAGAATGTAGCCAGCAGTATTGTATATATAGAGAATGTTATGTACAGAATAAATATTAAAAAAAAAAGAAATAATACAACTTTATTCAAACTTCAAAAATATAGATAAAAAAAATTATGTGATTAGTCTCTAGGATTCTTACCATGCAATGGTCCCTAGGATTAGCTGAAGTTGCAGTAGAAAATATAAAAGAAGGTTCACTACCATAGACTGCACACAAAAGCAGAAGCAATTGTAGTTCTCAATGTCCCAAAGAAAAAAAAAAAAGAAGAAGAAAACAAAATAAAACAAAACAACATAGAAACATCTACCATGAGTGCAGAGCCGACGAAGTCTTCTCAATATGAGAGCAGTATGACATCCAAATGCTCCTTTATAGGCATGAGCTTCATCAATTACTATAAACCTAACGTATACATAAATGAAGTAAACCTCAGTCATAACAGATATTAAATGTATGTGACATAGTAAGGGATATGATACAATTCTAAAAGATGCATACAGCAGAACTGGTTAACCAAAAACAATGATCACAGTTCATTAAAACAAAACAAAAAAAAAAAAAAAAGAATTACCTAAGATTAGACAAAATTCGGCTGAACTGTCTGTGTGATGGCAATACTGAGATGTGCAGCATATCAGGATTAGTTATCAACTGCATGCCAGATGAAAAGAATTTTAGCATAAAACTGGGTGAGGTGGTTAGCTGAAGAAGTTTAATCTGAGACAGCTAAAACTTTACAAAACTACCAGTCTAGCATTATCTCGTAGCCATGTCCTGTCCTTCTGAGATGTGTCACCATCATATACTCCAATATTTAAGTTAACATCAAATGCTTTTGTCATAGCTAACAAAGCTCTTAATTGATCTTGAGCTAAGGCCTACATGCATTAACAATTTAATATTTAGATGATAGCAAAATTGTGAAAACCAAGATGTCAATTTCCCTAAGCATTCTTAGAAAAAGAAATAATTGGTTTTCAGAATAACAAAATGCTAAAGCCTAAAATTTATAAAATGTACAAATTTGCAGCACTAAACCTTTGTTGGAAACAAGTAGAGAGCACATGATAACAAATCTTGGGACAACATTTCTAGAACTGGCATATTATAGCAAAGAGATTTCCCGCTAGAAGTCATTGTTGCCACAACAACATTCTTCCCAGCAAGGGACGCCAATATTGACTCTGCCTGTGAACATAACAAGAGTTAAAATTAATTAAGAGACTGCTCTCTTTAAAATGATGCAAGTGTGGAAAAACTCCATACCTGGTGACTGTACAAATTAGAGATTCCAATATATTTAAGAGCAGATCTTGCATTATCTGAGAGTTCATGAGGGATTTCTACATGGACGGCTTCCCTAGCACCAATGTCTTCAACATGCACAATCTGCATAAGATAACCATCAACAAAATGGTTTCAGAACAGTCCTCTGAGTCAGATAAATTATAAATGTGCCCATATCCCAGAGGGCCAGACACTTTTCCTTATTAGTATTTGAGGGGAAAGAAGAAACTAACATGTTTGGTACACATGTCAAGGCTGTCAGGACCAAGAAGGATTTGAGGATTTTAAACATTTCTCTTCTTAATCATCGAATTGAATTATTCAGAAGAAGTTTGAAATTTTTTTTTTAATAGGAAACGGAAACTTTCATTAATGAAAGGAAAAAAGTTACAAATATTACAAATGTGAACCAGAAGTCCACCAACAAACAACGAAACCAAAAACAAAAAACAAGATTGGAAAGAACAATCAACAAGCAACAGTCCTCCAATCTAACATAATGAAAAATAAAGAAAAGAAGAAATTTGGAATTAACCTGCCCATTTGATCCAATGCTCTTTCTGAGATGTTCAACCATTTCAAGTGGTAGCAATTGACATGTCTCCTGGTAAGTCAATAATTGCAGCAAAAAGTTCTGGATTAAAAACTTCATATGATATGACTTTTCCTCACACAAAAAGAAAAAAAAAAAAAAAAACCTTCATATGAACTTGGAATTCAGTAATTTCTAATTTCCTAAAATATTTGGCATAAAAGTTTTGGTAAGATCTGCCATAAACCCAAACTATTTGACCTGATTTATTCAAGAAATGAATACCAATACATGATCTATCTTAAGAAATTTACTTAAGTTATTTCCAGGGCCAATTCCTGTACAGTGCTAGGGAAAGTTCTTCGTTGGAACTCAAACAGCAAACAAGTGAAGTATTCACTTATTTACAGTGGATCCTCTAATTATGTGCCCTAAAGGCTAAAGGTTAATTCCTTGCACAGAGATCTCACCAAACTTTTCTGCTTTTCAGTGTAGAGTTTACATTGGTAGGCTGAAGGTAGGTTTCCAGAAACACAGAAACCACCTTAAGATTATATATAAAGATAACAACCTACATGACACCGTCCTCGAACCGCATGAGAACTTGAAGTAGAGGAGCGGCTTCTCTTGGCCCTTTTTGCTTCATTTCCACTTTGAGCAGTACCAGATTCCTTCACGAATAAGAGCAAATCCTCCAAGGAAAGGGACATGGGCGTCTTTCTAGTTTTACCCTGCAACAGAAGAAACTTCATATCATCAAAGAAGCGAGATAGTCTAGCATATGGCGGTTGACTGTCGACAAATTAAAATGGTAAAAGGTTACGAGTAACACAGGGAAAAATTTATGAGGTAATGCAGTCTAGCCTACCAATCCAGATCCCATCAACAACATTTGGACTACACTTCCACATTGCCACACAACCAAACTAGCATATTGTCATCATTAAGATTTGTTCATCCTGTTAAAAACTAAACAAAAACAAAAATGAATTTTGAGTATATCTCCTTAATACAGATAACACCTGCATTAACAAACTGTTTAGTACCCCAAATCCTTGAGAAATGAAAATGTAGAGCTTGGTCTGTTCAGCTTGTTATGACCTTGAACCCACCCCAAAATTTCTAAGAATTTCAACTTCAAATAACAAAATCCAACTGTTAATAAATATTTTATAATACTAAGCATTGCTCTTTACACTTCTAACTCCTAGATCCACTTTTTTCACGCACATATCACTGGCTAAAAGCATGTGAAAAGCTTCAATGGTTCTGACTGACTTATCAACAACAACTGCATACAAAGCACCAAAAATATCAGAATTATGAGAATGGATCAAGTTGATCAAGCTCTTTAAATGTAAGATCTATAAAGAAAACTAATTTGAAATGTGAATGTTAAAATTAAGAAAATAAAAAATAATTAAAAAAAAAAAAACAAGTTGAATAGTCCCTACGACGACAACTAAGCTTACAAAACTTCTTAAATTCAGTTGTGATATCTGTACAAAAGTTTGGAAAAAGAAGGAAACTGGAAGCTCAAATGTCTGTTGTGTTGGTTGTATCTACCTAACCAATTATTCTCACTGACATCTTCCAAAATCATAATTGCTAAAATCTACAGCACAACACATATCGTGGAACGCACTCACTGCCGGACATCTCATAAAGGAGTAACTTTGTCTTTAGTTTACATATGTTACATAATCCAGTGTGTGACTGCATGCATAGGTACATGCATGTACTCGTGAATGTATTTATATCTAAAATGGTGTGTCTTTGAACATATTACTTCGGCCAATGGGGAACAAAATCGACTTCAAATTTATTCAGCTGATAAGATCATTAGAATTATGCTTTATAAACTGTGTCATTAAACACTGTTAAAGTTTCTTTTTCCCTTGTTCTTGCTATTTTTATTTTCTTTTCTTTTCATGAGTTCATGGCACTTACTGGGATATTTTCACTTTCAATAAGCAATAGAATGTGATTTCATTTTGATTACTTATACTCTCAAAACCAAGTTTTCCTCACTTCTGTTCTAGAACAAGAAAGCCAAGCATATAAAAGTTTTTTCAATTTACAAACTGGTAATCACTTTGCAATTAATTGTGGGAATTCAAAGGTTATATGTAAATTATTATTATTGTGAAGTAAACTATTTCATTGACATCAAAACAAAGTAACTTAAACAAATATGATATATAAATTGTTATTCACAAATTCTTATATATCAAAAGCGAGAAACTTTTAAACATGACATTACCATCTTAATAGTCTCCCACAGATTAGATTTAAAGGAACTTTCCAATTTCTTCATAGCATTAAATCTCTTGGACAGAGACATGCCTTTTTGACCTGTGTACAGCAAAGTGAAAACAAATTGATACAAATTTGCTCAATGGGAAGCTATTGTAATTAGCTTTAAATATGTAATTAATAGTGTTTCATCTTCAGTGATACCAATCATAGGATTGTCTTCCACTTGATCTCTTTCTTCTGTTGAAGCATTGATGATAACAAGGGAATCACAATAATTTTTAGACTCCATGTCATCAGCAGCGAACTGGACCACCTGAGATGAACACATAATAGTTTTAACAAAAGTAACATTAAAAAGTAATTTACCAAAAGATTTTGCCTTTCGATTGCATCTCAAGGGGTTAAAGGATAGCACCGTGGTCAAGACAGGTTCTAAGCACAAATATATCCGAAAAAAGGGGGAAAGATAACATAATAGTATACTTGTAATAGTAATAATAAAAGCCCTCCAAGAAGAAGCACAATAATCTAGGCATACAATTAATTATCAACGATTATTTTTTAAGGAAATAAAGAGAAATTAGCTGAAGTAGAATAATTATGTGTGATTAATGATGTTTTCTTGCCATCCTGACACC
The DNA here is from genome assembly GCA_019925255.1 of Litchi chinensis. Lineage (NCBI taxonomy): Eukaryota > Viridiplantae > Streptophyta > Magnoliopsida > Sapindales > Sapindaceae > Litchi > Litchi chinensis. Next base: position 16,856,028 of record CM034470.1, on the reverse strand, counting down.
AAAGGTGGAGCTCAGGACTGTGATCCATACTTTATTGAAGAAACCTTACTAAAGTATTTCACAGTGAACAAGCTAGAGACAAAGAGATTCCAGTATTTGGGCAAATCAGGGGCAGAATCGGGCAATCAATAACAAAAGCATCATAAACCAAAAACTACATACGCACTTTATTAATTACAGAAATAATCAATCACCAGCAACATGTAAATGATAAGTCAAAGAAATATATTATTCATCAAAGCACAACACAGAGCGGACAACCTGATACCTACATCTCTACAAATCAAAGCCGAATTAGGTAAGTCGTTCACTTCCTCGATCACAAGCACTAATTCCAGTATGTCATATTTGAACATCAACTGTCTTTTAAGCACCGATGTGAACATGTATTATTATGTGACACTTAACACCAAATTACGAGATAAATAGCTATGGGCCCCCAACTTAAAAAATAGATCAGTAACAAGGTCAGGATTTTGTTGGTCAATGTCTAACACAGAAGTAAAGCTGTACACAGCTGGAAAAACATAATATCAAGCAAGTATAAATGCATTTTGGGAAGTTGCATGAATTGTAGAAAAACAGCATGATAAGGGTGATGCAGTAAGAGGCAGTTGGCTCTACTGAAATAGACATATAAAAATCATGAACATAAAAAATAAAGTAACTTCATATTTAATCAAATTAATTTAATTTTAGAAAATATAATTGATTACCTTTGGACAAAGAATAGAAAGATGCTCGATGTCCTTGATACCAACTTGAACCCCAAACTTCTCAAGCTGGTTCAACGTGTCCGTCACACGAGTCAATGTTACTTTTTCCCCCTGCAGTTGAACATGAGCAGAGAAAATGCTCAAGAAAGCAAATGCCTCCACAATTTTCTTCAACCAATCTGGACATAAGCACAAAGAAGAACCATCATTACTGCTTTTAAAAGTCCCTCCACCACCACTTCGCCAATTGGCTTCTCTCAACAACATACATTTCCCCGAATTTGGATCCGACAAACAGTTTACTGAATCTAAAACCTCAACAAACTTTTCACAATTCTGTCCCCCAAGGGCATTCTTGTTTTTAGACCTCAAAACACTCCATAAAAACTCATAAAAGCGGCCCTCTTGATTATTGCAGTCAACACCCTTCTTGTGTTTTGTTTCTAAAGATTCTCTATTTACTTTCCCGAAATCCATAGTAGCAGACTTGCAATACTTGGGTTGATTACTACTAACATTGCTCGACTCTTCTTCATGTAAAAATGATAATTCTTGCATCATATCAGAATACGTCGAATCCGCAAACTTTTTCGAGATCAAGTCATGGTTAGCAACACTTGATGAAGTCTCCGAGAAATCAGGTTTCGGGGTTTGCGGTCTTTCCTTCTTTGTGAAGGGAATAAGAACAAAGAATTCCCCAGGCTCAATCACAACACTACTTACTTGACTTTGTAAACTCAATTTGACACCCTGATAGTACAACATTAGCATATAATTACAATTCAAAATATAACAACACCACTAAGAATAACAAAATCAAATAAAAGTTTTGACTCAAAAACCCTATTACTTCCTCAAAATTCAGTTTAAGAATTCAGTCCAAACCCTCTATAAACATTCAAGTTGGCTCTAAGACCGTATACAACTAAATGAAACATAAGCAACTCCTGTCAATTTGTTTAACAAAGAAAAGAAAAACAAAATACTCGAGAGAGAGAGAGGGGTTACCTTGAAAAAGAGGTGGAAACTGGGGGAGGAGGAGGCAGGAGGGAAATTGAGGTTCAAGAGAAGCTTCAGGTCGCCAATGGTTTTGTCAGACGACACGCTCACTGTCGTCGTTTCGCCACTCAGTGTCCGCACTTCGATTTCCCTTTCCATTCCTCTCAGTGCAACACCGCTTTGCCTTCGGCGGGCAATTTATATTCTCTCACAACTCTCACTTAAATTGCAGATGACAAGTAAACAACATAATTATGTACGGGAGATTTGCAATAATCTGTCCCGCTTTTTACTTATCTCTGAAAATTACCTTCTGGTTTTGATTTTAAATGGAAAACCCTCCAAAGTAAGGTGTAATAGCATCTCCACTGTAATAATTTATTTGGTTAAATTACTAAATATATATATATATATATATTTTTACGTTTGCAATTTGAAACATTTCTTTCCTTTCTTAGTTAAAAATAAAACAAATAAATTTTCATAAATGTTTCTAAAGAAAATCTATAAAAAAATTATTAAAAAAAAAACCTTATGAATCTTTAAATATTTGAAATGACTTTTTGAAAATTTTAAAATGCAAAACATTACTTTTCCTCATTTTTTTATTCTTCATTCATCTAAAGAGTAAAGGCTAACCTAATCACAAAATAAAGTCTTATTCTTAGTGGCAAATCCGGTGGATTAAACCTTCAACTCTGGATGCTTCTTCTTATTCTTGATAAAGTTTAAAGTTAGGGTTAAAATTAAAAATTTATGTTTAAGAGAAATAAAAATAAATACTGAAATAGAAAGTTTGTATTAAATGAAATTAATTATTTTTGTTCGTATAAGGTTACTATTGACATATTTTTGGATGCTTATATTAATACATAGACTTTTGAACTTAATCAGTGTGTGCATTAATTGGCTGTGGAAATCAAATTTGTGGATGACAATATTTGCACCTTAGTAATGAATCTTTCCAATGCAATTATGTAACCCAAATATGGAGTTGAAGTGGGAAAAAAAAAAATAGAGAAAATGGAAATGGGTTTCCAATTGAGAAACTCTCCTATCTTAATTAACTTTTTCACTTTTTTTAATCAAAATAAATTACAATAAAATATAAGGATAGTAGGAGGTGGGTGAGACATGTTTTATGCTGAATGGTCATAAAGATTATACATATTCTGCTTTTGATAATTAGACTGGAGATGATTTTATAAGTTTTATGTTAATTTTTGTCTCCCTTTACTATGGTATAATATATTATTATGTTGGTAGTTTTCTTTTTTTATTGTGTGATGAATTGTTTCTTAATTATAAGAGTAAATATTTGAATCGCGTTATAATTGGCCTCCCAGTTATAGAGTAAATATCTGGGTTATATATGTGGTAATTAATCTTGATTAGTCTCGATAGATTTTTAACTCATTCGATGTTACATTTAAACAAATAATAATAACATATATTATTATTGGTATTTCTTTTTGACGTTTATGTTGTTAATAAATTCAATTTCACAACATAAACGAGTTCAAACTTACAAAAGAAAATGTAACTAAGCCTTGTAGAATATTTGATCATAGAGTTATAAACTTACAATTAGTTGAAAATGGTTTGAAAAATTAATTCTACTAGATGCTGCATGTTCAATATATTCCCATTTTAAAATATTTTTATCAAATGTGTTTGCAATGCCTGTATCTGTAGTTGTTGATATAGACTGTTGGTCATATTATCAACTTCCTAGGCCACAAGGCTACCAAAAAGCACAAAAGTGAATGTAGAATGCTTTGACACCAAGATGGTGCTCGTCAAAGGCACTATGACCTTTCAAGTTAGCTAATATATTAACTACGCGATAGATCGAGAATAAAGGGTGTGAATACTTCCAGTGCAAGCGTTTACTAATACATTGAATGAACATTAGCCGTTCAATAAAATGCTCTACTAATGACTTTTCACTGGAACCTGGGTAACCTTGGTCGAAGAAATATGCCCCAATCACATGGTGAACTCTAGAAGAGTATGTAAGTAAGAATGCAAAATGAGACCCGCCAAAAAGTCTATTTCACTTGGCAAACCATGAGTATAAAGGTTTTGCATGTTAGAGAGGGTAATCAAGGATCCTCCTTACTTGCCCTAACAAAGTTAAAGGGCTTGATTTATTGTGTGTTTACTTAAGGGATTAGGGAATGGAATAAGAAATGAAAATGATTATTGGTAAACACTTGTTTTAAAATATATTTGTAATGAGAGTGAAATTATAAGTCACACACGAATTTAGGGTTGTGAAATGGGATTCTCATTCGTCCTACCTCATTTAGGATTCTCATTCACATTTGTTTTTACAATTGAAAAAATCTTTTATACCCCTTATTAATAATAAAAAAGAAAGGGGAAATCAAAAAGATTGTGAAAAATATATATATATATATACTATGACAAGTTACATAATAAAACATAGCAAAAAGATGAAGTAAAATGATATGCAATATATCATTATATTTATATATATAATATACAATACAGATACATAATATATTATAATAATATTGTTAAGAAAGTTTTTTTTTTTTTTTTTACCTCTATTATGATGAGTTACATGACAAAAGGATGACACTACATCTTAAATATAATTTTGTAAAAAGATACATAATGTTTCCTTCGCAATTGACAAAATTTCAATGGTTACATAGTTTTTTTTTTTTTAAGAAAAATATGCTTATGGAGCATGTAATTTTAATCAAAGACATTTTTATAACTTATAATTAATTCATTCTGATTTCATATCAAACTAAATATATCAATGAGAGTATTGTTGATTATGATTCCAATTCTAATTCTTATAATTGAAGTAAACAACTTATTTTATTTTAATAAATCAATTTAATTTCAAATCAATCCGATTTTAATCATTCTGATTTGTAATCATTCCGACTACATATAACTATACACACCGTTAATCTTGGTTAACCAAGTCAAGCAAGACATGTCAGCTAGTGGGCCCTCCTTTGATTAGTACTTGACACAAGCGCAATTCTCAAACCTGAATGATACTGCACCTGTCAAATTAATTTAAGCCCAATCTTCAAATAAGAAACTGACAAACTCAGCCCACTAAGTTTTTTTATTTATTTTTATTTTTTTTAAATGTTTTTATTCTTAGAATATCATTTTCAATACTTGTTAATTAAAGTATTTTTTAATTAAAAATTGAAAATTAATTTCTAAGTTTAAAGTAGAGTCAAGAAAAAAGAAAATGAAAATAAAATTCTTCACCTAACAAGCCGTTAGGATCTCATATGGTTGTAATTTCTTATCGCTGAATCATTTCTGTCAACGAAGAATGCTAAACCATTCCAATACATTTCAATCATGCTGATTTTTATTCTTAAATTTATTTTTAAACTTAAGCCATTCTCTATGTTCACACACTTCTTTATCAACTTGGATCAAATTGGGCTCCTTGACTGCTTCTCATGTGTCCATTTTGCGTTTAAATATATCAAGAAAAAGTCATGGAAGAAGAACAAGAACCTTCCACCGGTGCAACGGAATGACCAGAACGACCTGCACCGTCTAATACTCAAAAGATAGCGACCTCCAACCACCGCAGACTTGACTTTTATAGCTCCAAAATTTCATCTTCTTTAGCGTGTTGAGTGGGGGAGAACAACTTTTCTCTGCTTTGAATAATCCAACGAAAGCTCAGTCAACCAGGAATATCTCTACATTCCATTATATATATAACATAAACTTCTTGTCTAAACTTGCATTATTACACACAACAACAACAGAACAGATAGGCAGCAGCCATGGCTTTGGCAACCAAGTCTCTGATCCTCGTTGCACTTCTTGTTGTGCTCGTCCATACAACAGAAGCCTTGAAAAAACCCAAAGTTACCCACATGCAGTTCTACATGCACGACATCGTGAGCGGGCCAAAACCGACCGCTGTCCGTGTCGCAGGCCGCTCCAACTTCACAAGCCCAGATCCAATTGCAAACTTGTTCGGATCCGTTTTCGTGATGGACAATCCGCTTACCATTACACCGCATCCGAATTCAACAGTAGTAGGCCGCGCCCAAGGGATATACGCAATGGCATCACAGCAAAATGAGTTCAGCCTCCTCATGACATTAACGTACAATTTCATTACCGGTCGCTTCAATGGTAGCTCTTTTAGCGTCCTTGGTCGGAATCCGGTGATGAGCAAAGTCCGCGAAATGCCTGTTGTTGGTGGCACAGGGAAGTTCCGGCTAGCTCGGGGATATTGCTTAGCAGAAACTTCCTCTATGGATCAAATGAATGCTGTGATTGGATATAACGTCACATTGATACACTACTAAATTAGTTAGACCCATTTGATTTTACATGTACAACTTATATCATTGTTCTCTTTTTTTATATTAAAAGCTTCATTATTGTTGAGTTTGAGTTTTTTTTTTTCTTTTTTTAAAATAATTGGGTTTAAGTTAATACATACGATGTTAATTCATTTTTTTTTCTTTTAAGTTTATTTGATAATATATTATAATATGCGTACATTAAAATTTTGATTGTTGGATATAATAAATAATTGATTTTTTTTTATCATTTGACTTAATTTTATCACATTTCATTAGCTTTCACAATACTTGATTATTTTTCTTAAAAGTATCACTCACCATGTAGGGATTCGAACTTGCAATGTTATTAAATTGAGTAGGTATTTTATATCATTAAACCATATTAAAATACGGTCATAATACTCAAAACTTGACAATTGTTTTTAAAAAAAATAATAAACACTGAACTTATTAAAAAACTGTTAAAATATGTCGAAATTATACTTTCACGATTACTATCTTCAAATTTTCAATATCTAATTATTTTTTCACCATTTTACTTAATATCATGCATAATAAACTCATATTCAGTTTGAAAAACACTAATTTAATAAATTAGTATGCAAATTTGTAGTGTAAATGGGGCATGTGATTTTGAAATTAGGTTTTGTTGTCATAATGAATAAAATAATAGTTATGCATAGTTGACCACTATAACTCCACAAATTTCTCTGCATTTACCATGTTTAGAATGATAACTAGTAATCATGAATTAAAAACAGTAACTCCCTAATTTCATTCACTCATCTTTTTCAAATTCAAATTGTTCGTTCCCTCTTATAAATCAACCAACTGTTTTCTTTCTCTTAATATCTCTTTCAAATTACTGTTACAAGAGAAAAATCAACGAACACAAACAAAATAACAAAACATGTGGATACAGTGGTCACTTACAAGGCTTGTCAGATGGAGGGTGAGGGACTGGGCATCTTGTTTCACAGCTTGCAAGATTCCTTTAGGTATGTCGTTTTCATTTTGCACCATTAGCTCATATATTATAGTTTCAATATCTTATAGCATATACATATACATATACATATCTCTTTTAAGCATACAAATGACATCATGTATCACTTTGAATGTTGCAGATGATGATGGCGATGATAATGATGCTTCCCCATCTCAACTTCCCATTGGAAACATGGTTTTCGAAACGAATAATAAAGAGAGGAAAGGGAAGAGGACTAGTAAAAAGTTGTTACGATCACGAAAAGGATACAAGAAGGATAGATATGGAAGCATTGATTTCAGTTCACAGCAGGCTAGGAACAACAATGTCATTACAGCAGAAAACACAGCCAAGAATAATAATAATGATGATTCAAGCTGCTGTTCACATTTTGCTGATGATGAAGATTATATTGTGTTTTGTTTTAGAGAGGATGGAGCTTTTGATGTTGTCCAGGATGGCAAATCAGAAGCTTCCAATCACATTGATTGCACTAGAAGAAGTTCTTGGCCTGTCAATAAGGTTAGAGATGAATTCTTTCCTTCTTTTTCATTTTTCTTTTTCTTTTTGCAAATTTGAAAGACCCCATTAAAGTTTTCAATTTGTGGGTGTGTAAAACGAAAGCAGATTAATTTTGGTGAGTGTGCAAAAAGAGTTAATAGCAGTGAAGATGGTTATAGTAATGTTTGTCCAATGAATGAAGCAGAGATCATCCATAATAAAGAGGTACAATGATCAAAATAATTTGGATATGTTCTGGAGTTAAACATTTTTTTTTTCTAATTTTGTGTTTTCCCATCTTGGAAGGATGAGGAGGAAGAGTGTGTCTACTTGGATACAGAGTCAGCCGCAAGCAGCAATCTGATGAGACACCAGACTGAGATGATGGTGTCAGTTGAATCAAGTGACTCTAATCGATCCGACAACAGTACTGGCTCTTTTGCTTTTCCTGTGTGAGTTGAAATTTTTCTACTATGCTTTTGATAGTATTACACATTACATAAACAATTAGTCACAAATAATATGTTTTGAATAATCAATTCTGTAATTTAAATAACACGTATTTTTTAATTAAAAAAAACATTAAAAAATAATTTTTAAGAAAGTTGTTTTATTGCTTTCATGTGAAATGTATCTATAAAGCAGTGGATAGTGCACTTGTAGCCGTTGATAACTTGGTGAAAGGCAATGCAGATTAGGTTGGGAATGGATGGACAGCCCTGCACAAATGCCAAAATCAGAAGGATTACGCTTGAGGAAGCACAAGGCCCGCTCTTTGAGTTTTCAATGTTGTAGATTCTGAACATTAATCATTCTCTTCTCCCAATTTTATTTATTTAGATTTTTTCTTCCCTGGAGATAGCATTCATGTAGTCATCAACAAAAATTATATATCAGTTCAAAGGCTTTTTCTTCTTCACATAAAAACCAATTACAAGTAGTAGTATCGTATAAGTAAGAACACAAATCACTTCGAAATCAATATCACAGCCAAAATATGTACCTCCTAGCTGGGCTCAATTTTTTCTTAAGGTATGGCAACAGGACTCAAAGGTTTCAGGTTGTCCATGTATTGTCAAACAAGCAATCTTGTTTACTCATTTAGCTTATGAACCTGATTGTTGCACCAAATCAGGATTCTTACTCGACCACCTTTGTTATAGGTAGGGTTCGAATCCCATATGTACAAATGCAAGAGTGCTTCTCAAATTTCATGTCACAAGAATTTCATTTTATCAATAATGTACAAAACAGTTATAGACAATAGATTCTAAAGTTCAAAAACATCCATCAACTTTTCAGTGACAATGAGTTTGAAGCATCACATTTTCATGTCTTATTGAAACAGGTTTATATATATATATATATATATATATATAAAAGAAAACTAACAAGAATAATAAGAACAATGTTACATTGGCAAACTAATTTATAACAACCATAGTGATGGTGAGATTATGTATTGATTATGTGATTATTATATATTAAGTTTTCACATCATTTAAATAATAAATTTAGACAAATTTTGGATGGTGCAATATTACTCAACTATCAAACATAATTCCAACACCAAGGCCTTGGTTGGCACACTGGAAGCTTTGTAGCATTAAATTAAAATTTCTCATCGACATGTGTTTGTAGATGCTTGCTAGAGATCAAAACCCAATCCGATGATGTTTCATATCCCTGGGATTTAATATTCCTAAGTAGCAGGTTAAGATTTCACAGGTTAGCATATATGCTCCATTAATTGCACTTGCAACTTCTTTCTTTCGCTTTCCATCTTTCTTTTTTTTTTTTTTTTTCATTCTTTTTGGTTCAGTATTTTCTAACTCAACTGAAAAAACACTTTCGCTTCTCTTGTCCAAAATATTTACAAATCATCTTCAACAAATCAAAATTGGTATAACTTTTCTGAATTATAAAATAATTTAATAGGATTTATTTTATTTAAAACATTATTAACTCATGTAAAATATAATTTAGATTTATATAATGAAATATTTAAATTAATTTTATTTCAATTCAATCCCAACTTACAACAAACATAATATAATATAATTTTAATTCAATCTCAAGATATATCAGACATAAGACAATAATTTCTTTATCCTACCAAATCCCATCTAATTATAATCCTTTCCAATCTCATTCTCATTTCTAATCATCATTCATGACAATCTAATTATAATCCTTTCCAATCTCATTCTCATTTCTAATATCATCCTTCATGACAAACGAGACGCAAATGTCATACAGCTCAACCATTTCTTGGCGTGGATCTACTCTACTACTAATCAAAACCAAACAAAACCCCAATATCACTTATTAAGTAACAACACAAGCGCCTGTAGGATTTTAATTTTGAGAATGATCTTTAAATAGTAGGAAACTGATTTTTACCAGTATCAATTCTGCAATTCAGGAATCTAAATTGGTCCCTTGCGGATTCTCTATTCTTCTTTCCCTTAAATCTGTTAACTGGTGAGTTCCTCAGGACTCAGGGAACTTAGGCTGATGTCAAGTGGATTGTGCCATTACACTGCTCAGTTGAAATCTCTGCTCAAATTCAATTAGAATTGTTCACTTTAAACAACTGATAACAAAAGCTATATAAATATATATAATCTATGGATCTTGAGTGAGTGCAACTAATAGCAGGTTACAATACAGGACACGAAGCAAATCAATATAAGTAGCGTAAGTACTAGTGTGACGCCTTTTGCATCAGTATGTGAAGTAGCTAGCGTGTAAATGCTCTGAAAGGAGCTTCTGAGATCCCCATGCTAGAGAAGCCATTGTCTGCATTCATAATTTTGGATCTAAAGACAAATGATTGAAGATGCAACCGTGATCTGATTGCAGCAGCAGTAGATTCTTCATCTTGTTTTTCTTTTGCCACAGCAACAGCGGCAATGTATGCTTCCCTTGCTTCTTCCATTTTCTGCGTCTCCATGTCATTCAAATCATCCTACCCAAACCAACATGGATGGTACAATATCAAATAATACAACCATTTTTGATAGGACAAATAATATAAACATGAAGCACAACATAATATAAATCTACTTCCCAACATCTAATTGGCTAATCTTTTTAAAGACGACTCTGTTGCAAAGTTCGAAAGGTACTTGTATTTTATCATCACATTCAATTTACTGATTCCAAGCAACCAATGACTTCAAATGAATAAATTTATACACAAATGTGTCCAGCTATATTCAAGTAAAAAATATAGATTGACAAGTGCCATCGTTGTTGACTTCCCCTCTATTCTGAATATTTGTATGGTAAGAGTGTAAATTAAGGACTATGCAGTGGAACAACAGACAAGAGGAAGAATAAGAAAAGAAATTAATCAGAACAGAAAAAATTAAGTACAACTAAGATGCACATTAAAAGCTTACTATCTCGGGAAGATGATCCAAATGATATGGTGTGATGTCGTAATCATCATCAGCATTCATGGTGGAATCATTCGTATTCAAGCCTTCAAATAACTGCACAAAAGATGATATCTCTCCTTGCTTAGAGTCTAGCTCTTCCTGGAGCTTCTCCACTTTCATGTTTGCTGTCATTGCTTCCCATTGTAACTTTTCCAGGGCAGCTTGCTTGTCTGCAAGCTTTATCTGCATAAAAACATGAAGTACAACAATTATGCATGCATGGTTATGTGCATGTCTTTTTGTGGAGAGCAAGAGAGTTAAACAATGAGTTGGTTCCTAAATTCTAATGAAAGCGTACTATTATGAAATTTATTATGCCAATACAACACACTAGCGGTGGACATTCACCATACCTTTGCATCAGAAAGTTGCAGCTGAGTAGACTTTATTAAAGAGTCCTTCTCCGCGGCCGAGTGTTTCAGTTCATCAAGTTTCAAATGAACAGTATTCATCTGACTTTTTGAACTCTCTGCTGATTTCAGAAGTTCATCCTTCTCCAGTATCTTTCTCTGCAGGTCCTCCACTTGTTCCCTCAATGCAAGCAACTCTTCTTCCTTTTCTGATGCCAAAGCCCTTGAGGAAAACATTGCGATGCTTTCTAGGTCTTGATTACTATTAGCATATTTACTTAGGTCTTTATCTCCATGGTCCTTTTTCTTTTTTGGGGGAAGGGACTGAGCCACATTCCTACCCTTTGGATCAGTTACCTTCAAATGGACAAAAACAGAATAATCAGTGCTCATTAGAATATTCATGAATAACAAATAATATGCTGTTGGAAAACAAGATTTTTCTTTGAGTTTGGCTACCTTAGTGATTGCCTACTCTTACCCATTAATTGCATCCATTGGATTGGTTGTAAGGGTAATTATTGAAGTAATCCAATAATTGTAATTGTTGGGTAAGGTTATGCAACCAAGAAGGTAGCCAAATCCTTTTTCATTTATCACAAACGAAAACTTCATTTGATCATTTTTTTTTTTTTTTCAAATGTAAGGGATAAAAGGTAGATAGTTATCAACTCACAGAAACCACTATTTTGGGAAGAATAAAATACTTTAAGAGCATTGACACAGTCAATTACACAAGGTGAGATTTGAATAAGTAGAAAATTATCAAAACAAATACTTGAACGTGACAGCACTACTTCCAGACAAAATGAAAATTTAATATAAACTTGCAGAGTGTCATAAGTCATAACGAAATAGTGCATAATACCTAAATTCTACTAAGTTTTGGATGGCATTTCCTTGTAATTTTAGTTACCACTGACAGTGAAACTACTTTCAGGAAAAAAAGAAGTCCAAAGACTTATTAAGCCAGCTCCATGGTGGCCTAATTATAGCTACAATCAGCCATATTAGATGCCAATATTCTAAAGGTCAATTTTTCCAGTTCTACAAAGCAAGAATGTAATCAAGGTGACACCAAGAAACATAGCTGTTTAGCAGAAGCCACATGATAGTACATAAAATTGAGCTGGTGGCAGAGCTCGTGTAATCCCCAATGCTAAAGCAAAAATGAAGTTGCAGTAGATTCACGAGAGATCTCATCACGATGTATCAGTATACTGAAACTAGAACTTTGTTTTCTGCCTTCTACTCAATCATTACTTAACTTTCGTATTTTGGCCTTAATTCCCAAGAACTTGAACTAGATGCTTGGCCCAGCTTCAGTGCACCTTAAACTATTATCTTCTACGGTGACAAGTAGATCTGAAAAGTTGTGCCAACCCTATGACTGGAGATGAACAGATAAAGAACTTCAACCAGTTCCAAGCAAGCTCATGTAACAGACCACCAAATTAAAATGCCAATCAGTTGCATAGAAAGATAAGGAAAAGTTGTGGGCATTCCAGTGCGGTCCATGACATGCAAAATAATTATTTGAAGAATAAAAAGCTCCCATGCAAAACTTTAGCAATGTACTTTCATAAGAATAAAGTATATAGACTCTATCATACTTAAGATACCCTCAGCCTTGACACCTCAACTTACTATTTATATTTCATCCAGCAAATTACTGGATATTTTTAACATCATTAAGAAGCAGTTTTATTACTAATACATAAAAACACAAGTAAAGATGGTAAAAGATGACTTTTGTTTAAAGTGGATGCTAAATAATAAAGCACAAAGCAAATTTGCTATCTGTTATCATGAGTTCATAACTACCATTGGTGCAAACTTAACTCATAATTAAACAAGCCATACTTTATTAAATGCATCTTCTATCACGATTAATAACCTTCTTCTATCATGATTGCATCTTTTATCTTCCACTCCCGCCCAACACCCTTATTTTCCAAAATCACTGACCATTTCGTAAGACCCCGAGTGTGAAACTGATTTCAAGAATGACCCTTCCAAGAATGTAACAGTATCCTATCTGTTTCCTACATAGCACTCAAGCAATTACAAAAAATGATTCACCATTTTTAGTACCCTGATCCTTCAATTAGATTGCCCCAACAAAAATCCACAAAAGTTTTCTCCAACTTCAAATAGACCAGTACCAAATTTCTTGAATCAACTATTTTACATATAACATATTGAGGTATCCTATCGATCACAAATTTGCAAGTATTCAAGTAATTCCACAAACAATGTAACGCATTTCATTCTATTGGTATCTAAAACTGTTAGAAGCTCAGCCCAATCCTTTGCTCGTTTGTCTCCATAGGGTTTTGTCGTTTTTAGCCGTTTTTAGCCTGCAGAATAGTTAGCGTCTTAAAGTTTGAACCCAAGACCTTAAGCATTTTTCGATACAAACCTCCTACCACCAAGTCAAGTTGCCTTGATGGTAGGAGGTTTGCATCCAAAACACAGTTAAGTGTTGGATTCAAACCCCAAAACTGCTACCTACTCTACGAGATAAAAAGGTTAAAACCCACTCAACAACAAATGAGTAGAAAATTGGGCTGAGATCCCAACTGAAACAAATCAAGTAAATTTAACAAAAGACTACAATTATTAAAAATTATAAGAATAAAATAAAATAAAAAGTCGTTACTTTTTTGGAGAAAGACTCTCTTGAAGGGGTCTTGGTGTAAACCACAGAAGCACGGCGAGTAAATGAACTGGTGGCCTTTCGATCCTAGCAAAATTCAAAGCAATTTGAAGTTTCCAATTGAGTATGATAAAAAAGAGAAGAAGAAAAGAAAGATGCGTGTTGGACTTACGATGAGAGATTGAACGAGAGGGACGATTTCGACGAGGTCGTTGAAGAGGACGCGATCGACATTGCTGTTGACAGCGCGGTGTGTCGGGGAGGAGTTGTGTTGTTCGGCGGCAGAGAGCCAGGATTTGTCCTGCAAATCCACCATGTGCTGTGCTTCGAACATCGTCACAGAGAGAGAGAGAGAGAGTGATGTGATGAGTAAAAGATGTGACTTTGAACGGTGACTTGATTTTGAAATTTTTTCTTTTTTGGACGTTGATCTTCAACGTAATTTGGAAGGCAGTTTTGAATTTACTAAAGTGCCCTTATTCTTTGTAAACTCTTTATCAACCGCTTTCTTTCTTTTTCGTGTTTAAAGAGCAAGTTTATATGTATCTTTTAAGATTTGATTATTTTATTGGTAGAATAAGATTATATATTAATAATAATTTTTAAATAAAATAATTATTAAAAAATATTTAAAATTATTATTGATAAATAATTTTAATTAATTATTAAATCAATTCATTTTTAAAATTTAAAATATTTATATCAAGTTGTTATCATTGAAATTGTAAACGGGATTACAAGAATAACCCAATAAAAAGAGAAAAACCTTTTAATGATAATTTCAAAAAATATCTTTATGAAAAATAAAAATTTGTTTTATATCTAATAAATTTTGAAAATTATTTTTGGCCCACCAATATAATTAATTACAAATTATGTCCTTCAATTACTTAAATATCTTAAGCTTACTTCAAGAACATTGTTTTGTTTTAATTAAATAACAATGTTCTTCAACACTTCAAGAATATATAAAACATCAGAAAAATTAAAAACAAAAAAGAAAAGAAAGAGAGGAGGAGATTGGAGGTTTTTCGTCTTTTTCTTTTTTTTTTCGGTTGAAATAGGAGATAATAATCATTAAGTTGAAAGTTTACGAGACATAAGTAAAGAAATAAGCATACATGTATTTTAAAGATTTATTTGCAAATTGTAAGCGTCAATAATGATTGAGCCGGCCCTGCCCATAATGGATTATGACAAAAATTGTAATAGAAAATTTAGATGGCAGGACGACTGGTTCTACAACTTCTATTTCTTGTTTAACATATATAATTATCAATCTTTTAAGTTCTTATTAATCTTTAATTTGATTCTCTCAATCATAATAAGTGCACTTTAATGTTTAAAAATTAGAATCGAACAATAAAGCGATGCTAAAGTCCGAATATAACCAAGCAGATCAAGTATGGAAAAGTAAAAATACAAAACTACTAGTATCAGTTTATAGTTTATGGTTACCGTTTTCGGATTTTATGGGCATTAAATTACTTGAGTGGTCTAAACATTGTACCCTCTGTTTGAACTAACTATTCTTTTTTATTATGTTCCCATTTTATTCCATAATCAGATAATCCTCAACAACTTCTGCTGTTGTGTTGCATTGGCATTGCAACTCCATATCTTCAATGCATCTACACATATAGTCTTTTCATACAATTACAAACATCTGAGCCTTTTTTCTGCTTATATACTCTATTGTATGGAGAGTATGTTCCAGTCCACCAATTCAATAAATGATTATCAGGAACCGGATAACTCTTCACTCTTTTTAGACCCCTTTTTCTCATAAAAGAGGAGGAAAAAAATAGACAAAAAAAATTACAATAGAAGCAAAAGAGATTTCCTTTATTATTTATATTTATTTGTTTATTATCAGCTATTTTTTTAATTATTATTTTTTAACTTATACAGTTATTTATTCAACTTTTTTCTTATAGAAGTAACATTCATAAATTTTTGCTAACATGAGATAGGGGCCGGGATTATTCTTGTATTTTGTAACGTTATGGTTTTTTTTTTATTGGGTTCTTATATAAGGACCTAAAAGTGAAAGGAAGAAATGACAGTTCGAAAGAAACATATTTTGTTTGCAAAGCTTTAAAGAATTTTTTTGTTGAATTAGTAATAGTTGAAAGATTTGATTAGACTGAAAATGCTTAGGATTTGATCATTGATACATAACAAGGCAATTGTGTTGACTCTAGATGATTATGATGACGTTTATTTATTTATTTTATTATATGATGATGTTCATTAAAACATGCTTTTTAAACTATTCAGTAGGTAACATTAATTAACTGGAAAATCAACTTGACCGTTTCTCTTGTTCTCCATTCCACTTATCTTGGAGATTTTGTGATTTCCATTTTCTTTAGTTTGTAGCCAACTTGTTAATTATCTATGATGAGTTTGAGCTATTAGGTCATTGCTGTTCTTGTGGAATTTATTAGGGCTTGAGGACTTGGTGATTGCTCAATTTGTTGTTTCTTCAATTGGTAAATTAAAAAAAAAAAAAACAATTAATACCTTTGTTAACGTATCATAACCTCAAATTTTAAATATTATAGTTGAATTCACTCTCATCAATTTAAGTTTTTGGGTCTAATGATAACTAACAACTTTGATAGTCAACGGTTCGTTATGGCTTCATAAGGCATGTCATGAAAGA
Source organism: Litchi chinensis (assembly GCA_019925255.1). Classification (NCBI taxonomy): domain Eukaryota; kingdom Viridiplantae; phylum Streptophyta; class Magnoliopsida; order Sapindales; family Sapindaceae; genus Litchi; species Litchi chinensis. The sequence goes on along the minus strand of CM034470.1, from coordinate 16,839,364 downwards.
AGTAAAATGGAAAAAGGTAACACTTCATGCGCTAATAATCGATATAACGAATCCATAATTGCTTTTGTGAATACAAGGTCTTTTTATTTCAAAAACATATTAATTTGGTTAAATGGTACTGAAAGATTTCATAGCAATAAAAAAATTCGATATAAAACAGTAAAATAGAACCAAAAGCGTACCCGTTTTAGCGCAGCGAAAATTGCCTTGGATCTAAATTATTCAACTGATCGGAGTTCGGCCATCAATTATGGGATCAAACCCTCAAATCACGGTGTAAGAACCTTGTCATATATTTTCCTTGTTTTTCTCTCTATACTATGTTTGCTCTTTCTATATTGTATATTGAGATATAATTCTCCATCATTATTTTCAAATTAAATACATCACGTATTTATAAGGGTGGCGATTATTTCCTGATAACCATCAGTAACTGCCGGCAATTACTTGTTCTTATCAAAATCCATTTTATTTGAATTGGGTCATGGGTTTGAGTCATCTTGAGTGGACCAAACCCATCAACTCAATAACCCAACATCTCCCACTCACACAAGATAAGCCAAACAGAATTTATGGAGAAAACATTGATGACCCCTTTATGATAAGGAGTACAGGCATTCATACAGGTAAATATACCGTATGATCTATGAACAAAAATATATGCAATGTGACTTGTCTTTCAAATCTCAATTGTACTACTATACAAGAGATTATAAATTTGTTCATTATTATATCCTAGATTTAATAGAATTTTATTTGTTTAAGCATATTTAATCCCTTAATATAATATGTTCGATCCTTCTATATTTCATATAATCACAATTGCAATTCCAAATTGCAAATTGTCGCGACAAGTAACTATAGGAACAAAGTAAAATTCATTAAATCTTTCTATCTCACTTTCATCTCTCGATCAACAGAAATAATCGATATCATATTAATGTCCTATAGGTTGCATTATTATAGTCACAGAAGACACACTAATGATACAAACATCATCTCGTTACTTTGAGACAAAGTAAACAATCACTGAGGACATAAGCAGAAGTTTTACAAACTTTAATGGAACTTATACAATGAAGAATCAGGGATAAATTCACTTATTTTCTATATCGGTTACAATAAGCACACGCGGTATGAAACGCATGTTATAGTGAATCTTGTCCTTCAATAAGGACGTGTATATCTTTTATAATGAGATTATTCACTGTACAGATCTTAGTTCAGATGCTCTCCTAGCACCTAACTTGAGTTTCTAAAAGCTCACCCTTCAAGCGTCTTTTCAAGAAACTTATAACTAACTTAATTAGGTTCTCATGATGGTGGAGATACATCACGAGCAGTTCAATAATTGATTTAAGTAGAACCTCATCTTGATTACAATCACGGTGACATTTCATATATTTCAAGCTCTTAAGAGAATAACCTCATTTTTATTCTCTAAAAAATATATGTGTCTCATCTTGGCTTGCCCTCCTAGCAACCAAGGCGACTGTACGTGTAAGAATACCAGTCTCAAAACCTAACGACATACTTTCATATATAATCTATATGAAATGAATATGTGCTAGTTTTATATAACCATAATGACGTATTTAATCATAAAGCAGATATAACTTAACGTAACAATTATAACATTACAATCTACGCAAACCTAAAGATTCAACATGTGACATAAGTACATCTCTTGTCACAGCTTTTGTGAGTGGATCCAAAAACATCTCACACGTAGATATATACTCAATTGTTACATCCTTTTTCATCACTATATCCCTAATGAAATTTTACTTAGTCTCCATATGCTTCGATTCGTTGTGATATTTCTCATCTTTGATATAGAAAATTACTGCTGAACTATCACAATATACAATAACTAGCTTCTACACATTAGTTTCGAATTTAGATTCACTAAAAATCTGTTGAGCCAGACTGTTTCTTGGATTGCAGTTAAACATGCTATAAATACAGCTTCCATGGTGGACAGCGTAATGCATGATAGTTTCTTGCTATTTCAAGAGATAGTACATTGGTTTAGCAAAAATGCACAATCAGATACAGGTTTTTGCTTATCCTAATAACCTCCCCTATCAACGTCTGTATGCCCAATAAAACACATATTGTCAGATATAGGAAGTAATCAGCAGTCCCTTTCAGATATGTCAATATACTTTTCACAGCAATCTAATGTTTCTGTCCAGGATTAGATTGATATCTACTTACCAGTCCAACTGCATAGTAGATATCAAGTCTCGTATGCATCAAAGCATGTATGAGACTACCAATAGTACTAGAGTAAGGAACTCTTTGCTTTATTTCATATTCTTATGGAATCTTAGGACACGTTACAAGACTAAGAGTTTAATCCTTTGAGATGAGAGTATCCATAGGCTTACGATCAGCCATATAGAATCATTCGAGAATCTTTTAAATGTATGACTCTTGTGATGAAGCCAAAATTCTCCTTAAACGATCTCTATTAATTTTAACTCCTAAAATATATATAAGCAGTTTCTTTCATATCTTTTATCTCGAAAGTTGATGATAATTATTCCTTTATAATTATCTTAAACTCCTTGTCATTTATAGCCAACAGAATATTATCCATGTGTTAAGATAGTATTATGAATTTATCTTTTAGCCGCTTAACATACACACAATAGTCCTCTTCCGTCAACTTAAATCCATAGGACATGACAATCTCATGGAAACGGAGGTACCACTGTCTAGATGATTGTTTCAAGCCATGATCGATCTCGTGAGCTTACGTACTTTCAGCTCTTGGCCTTTTGAAACGAAATTCACTGGTTGCTCCACGTAAATTTCTTCCTCCAGTTCTTCATTGAGAAATATTGTCTCTACATCCAGCTGATGTAATTTCAAGTTCATGTGTGCAACGATAGCAAATATAAGGCGAATGGAAGCAAACCTTATCATAACGGAGTAAGTTTCTTTATAATCTATATCATTCTATTGAGTCATCTACCCTACGCTTGATACGGAGAACCCATTTGTTTCTAATGATTTTCCCACCAAACGATAAGTCAACCAAATCATAGATATGGTTACCCTTCAGTGACTCCATCTCTTCTTGCACGACTTTAATCCAAAATATCTCTAACATATGAGTTGAGAGCTTTATTCACAACATTTAGCTCATCACTATCATGTGAAGCAAGCATAAAAGCTTCCCTTCAATCTCAAATCGATAATGAGGAATAGTCTTACGGTTGCTTCTACGAGTTGATAGTTTTGAGGGCACTAACTCTTTAGTCTCTTTGCTCCCATTAGGAACAAATGTACGAGCTATTCTAATAACACTGTCACTCCCACTAGGGATAGAGTATTCAAACAACTTTTTTTTTTCCTCTAGTTGAGTGTTCAGACATGGAATAATATTTGAATCGTTCAACTTATAAAATTAAAAATTTTTTTCAACCTCACCTCTACTAGAAAATTCATTCTCTAAGAAGTTCATATCTTGTGATTCTAATTTAATAATGCTTCCATCTGAGTTTTCTCCTATGAGTACAAATCCTTTTGAGTGCTAAGAGTATCTAATAAAAATACACTACTTTCGTTTAGCACTTAGCTCTCCATATTTTACTGGAAAGATTATGTATATATCATGCACACCCCAAGGTCGCATATAAGTAAGGTTGAGTTTTCTACCTATCCATAATTCATAGGATATAGAAGATACTGATTTTGTAGGACCATATTCAAAATATAAGCAACTGTTAAAAACACATCTCCCCAATAAGATATTGAGAGGTTTGTTTTGTGCCATCATAGATCTTACCATTTTCAATAATATTCTATTCCTTTTTTCTGTTACACTATTTTGTTACGGAGTCTTAGGAATGGTCAATTATCTATCAATACATTTTTCATGACACAATGTCTCAAATTGTTCTGAGAGGTATTCTCGTCCTCGATCAGTTCGCAAGACTTTGACAGTTTTATCTAATTGATCCTCTACCATATTTAAATATAGAGAAAATTAGAAATTAGCTACCCAGTTTAAATATTTTTACAAGTAAAATCAACTTTATATGTTTATTACAAATTACCCATCTACTGTTAGTGTGAGTTAGTCAATGGTTAGTCAACATTAATAAATCTGAGGGTATTTTTGTCTTTTGACTATATTTTACAGTTAAATTAAAAATAATAAATAAATTAAAAAAAGACTTTTATGAAAATTAATTTGAAAAAAAAAATTAGGAATTGATTTCTTATTTCCGATCTTCAACCAAGCCCAAACATCATCTTCTTCAAACATATAATAGAAACCCCAAACATCATTTCAATCAACCCAAACATTAGCTTCTTCAAACATCATTTTCAATCAATCCCTAAAATCATCTTCAATCAAACCCAAAAAATAAAAACTCAACATCATCAAGACCCAACATTCTCAATCATCAAAAGGCAGCATCATCAAAACCCAACATCATCATCAAACAACAAAACAAATCCAGCATCCGGGTTCGCGGTGAACGAATCCAGAAATCTGGGTTCGTTCACAACGAACCAGAAATCTCTAGGTTCGTTTTGAACGAACCCAGATTTCTGGGTTCGTTCGAAGAAGAAGAAGAAGAAAAGAAAAGGAAACACTACCAGGAAGAGGAAGGGAGGTCAACGATGGGGAAGATGAGGAAGTGAAGGTCGGCAATGGTGGATGTGGAAGAAGAAGAGTAGGTCGGCAGGACGGAAGATGAAAAAATGGAGTCGGCACTGGGAAGAAGTAGAGGAGGGGTTAAAAATAAAATTACTTTTTTAAGTTTTTTTTTTAATATTAAGTTTATAAAAAATATTTCAATTTATTTTTTAATATTATTTTTAATTCAAGGGCATTATAGTCATTTCATTATTTGATTAGGGTAACCGTTAAAAGTAACCGTTTTTTATTGGGAGTGGGTAGCTAAACTGTAATAAATAGATAAAATTGATTCCATCAGTAAATTATTTCCAACCAAGTAGCTAATTTGTAATTTCTCTCTTAAATATAATCTAAAGCAATCTAGTGTCTCAGATTTATGGAAGATTAGATAGACATGACCAAAATGAGTATAATGATATTTGAATGTTATACAATATGAGGCACCATTTCTAGCTCTCACAATAATTGGTCTACAAATATTAGAATGAATTAATTACAATGAATTTTCAACTCTAATTCATTTTTTAAATGGTTTTCTAGTTGTTTTTCCTGCTGGACAACTTTCACATATAGACAAATTTATTTTATTGAAGGAACCAAAAAATCCTTTTTTTTAGCCAATCTATTCATTTAATTCTGCCTGATATGTTTTAGTCTAGAGTGCCAAAGATAAACATTAATATTGGCAACTTCAGTGGAAGTAACAAGTGAAAAGTCAAATTCGATATTTAATATGATGAAATCATTCATCAGATATCCAGTACCAAAGCTTCATTTGAATCTTCAAACAGTTGTCATGAAAAGTTAAACAATATCCTAAACCTAGAAGGACAATTATAGAGGCAAAATTCATTTGAATCTTTGAAGCATATAGGACATCAAGGAAATACAACATTTTGGCCACCTCATAGAATCACTTTGCAAGTGCCAATTTCTCTCAAGTTATTCCCATTATTAATCTATTTTATTCCTTGATTGATCCGATGGTACTCTACAAATGCTCCTCTGTCTCTAACTATATAGTCTGTGGCTCTTAGGTCTCTTTTTTCTACTCAGTGCATTCACTAGCGAAGTGACCTATCTTGTCACAGTTGAAACTTTTCAGCTTACTCTTGTCCTTCCTTACACCACCATGTTTACCCTCCTTATGCTTTCCGATCTTATCATTATTAGATTTGAGATAGATTTCCCCTTTCTTCAAACTTTTATTCTTTTCTCCCCTCTTACGTTTAGAACTTAAATTCTTACACATGCTGGACTCATCCAACTAAAGCTAATTCGAAGTATTGTCTACCTCTAGACACACATTTTCAAGTTCAACATAACGTAAGATATCATCAAACATTTTGATATTATCATTGTGGATTATGTTGATTTTCATATTTTACCAACTGCTTTGGAGGGACTGGATCATCGCATGTACTTGCTGCTCATCAATTAAGGCTTGTCTAACTGATTTTAACTCATGTATCATGTTTGATTTACATGCTGCCTCATGTTGTGATTCTGGCGCTTCTGATAAGTATCAAACTTGATTGTGAGTCTCTTCAATTTAATGGTTGATGTCCCATCACATTTGTCTATCAAAGCTAGTCAAATGTCTTGTCGTTTCATATTTTTCATACGCACACATGTGGTCATCAACTTACTAAACAGCATCGTTATACAAACAATAATATTTTTTATTTTACAAACCTAATAAATCTCAATATCTTTTCTATATTGAGCAGAAGTACTATATTCGAGTTTAACCATGGTGTATTGGTTAGGATTTCGAGGGTCTCTTTTGCTCTTCTAGCATATACTGAAATTTACGATACCAAATATGATAGATATCATCATTTAATTTGTTATCCGTATTCAGTTTAGCAACTATGTTTTCGAACCACATATCATTTCCCTAAATGACATTTATTTTACTTAGAAACTTATAATCTATATTTTTCCATGTCTATACTAGCCAATCCACTATCATTTCATTAAAATATTGCAGCAACTATACACTCATAAATATGAAAAAAAAAAAAAGTAGTTAAATTTTCAAAATATTGCAGCAACATAAACTCATAAATTTTCAAAATTTTAATATAAGCTAGTCCATCATCATTCAATTTTCAAATATTCACTAAATCATATATGTAAGTGTATTGTGCAAAACAATCCTAATATCATTCTCTACGAGATTTTAGGACACCCACAATTTAAATAGCATCATTTGAGATCTTTATAACCTCGGACATCTCATCATCAGGATCTCTATTACCTCCAACATTTTATCGTCCAAGATTTTCATGATCTTAAGATTCGTTTCTACTCAACAGATCTCTATTACCTCTAACATTTTATCGTCCAAAATATAACCGAAAGCGTATCCGTTTCTATGCAGCAGAAATTGCCCTAAATTATTCAACTGATCGGAGTTCGGTCACCAATTACGAGATCAAACTCTCAAATTACAATGTAAGAATCTTGCCACATATTTTCTTTGTTTTTCTCTCTATACTATGTTTATTCTTTCTATATTGTATATTGAGATATAATTCTCCATAATCATTTTCAAATTAAATACGTCACGTATTTATAGGGGTGACGGTTATTTCTGATAACCGCTAGTAACCGTCAACGGTTACTTGTTCTCATCTAAATCCATTTTATTTGGATTGGATCATGGATTTGGATCATCTTGAGTGGACCCGACCCAACAACTCAATAACCCAACAGGTACTTATTGTAATGAGGCATTAAATTAATGTTTAGGTGAATTTTTTAAAACTAGATACACAAATTCATGGGGATGTCATGCTTTTCAGTTGATCGAAAATGACTACTGTATGAAGATGCAGCAGAGTGCGCCTGGAGTTGGTGAATTAGATCATTTGTTTGTGCATGAACTTCGATCAGGTTTTTACCTTGGCCTCCCTCTTTTTTGTTCATTATTCTGCTGCAGAATGTTCAAACAGCAGATCTTGTTTAGGGGCTGCTTTCTTTCTTCCTTATTTTTGCACCATGAAACTTGGTAATTTTGCTTCCTTTACTAAAATTAGAATCATTTTTCGATTATTGCAAGAACAAGAATATAGAAGGTATAGAATGTTATTGGATGATAGATTGTACCTTAGAGTGTATATGGAATTTTTAAATTAACAGTTTACACACCTTGGACAAATTGCTACTTCAAAATTGTTTGGAGTACTGTGTGACAATGAAGCTTCAGTGGTGATGAGGCAACTCTATGTTGTGCTTATCCACTCACTTATTGCTCTATACGGAAAAATCAACCCATCAGGCATATATCAGCAATGTATAAAAGCTTATCTCATACAGATGAAGCTATTAGTTGCATTGTATTGAACCTAAATCAATCACATTCAGTTTTAGAAAAAGTGGTGACAAATGACAATCTCTTTCAAGATTCATGTATTTAAATACCTTTTTCCCCGTCTCTTTTTTGTACATGTGCTTTCGTATTTATATTGAAGTCTTATCTCAGAATGACAAACATCTTGGTTGCAATCATTCACCCTTTTTTTCTAAAAAATAAGATCTGTATATTGATAAATACTTATGTACCGGCAGATGGGTATTGAAACTATAGAGATGATGTCATCCATTTCAAACGACTACAGCAAGGATGTGATAACTAGATGAGGTTCTGTGAACTTGGATATGGAATATGGAGAAGACGCGGATGCCATAGGTGAGAGAGATTGACTACTTGTTCCATTGAAAAGATTGTACCTGAAAGACAGCTTGTTAGAGAGGTAAGATGCTTTTTGATCTCATAACATGCATTGTTATTTGCTGATTAAGCTTACCTTGATCTAGGTTCCTTCTTAACTACTCAATTTTGTCTTGTTGGTAATAATATAAATGGATTTAGCACCCCTACCTGGCAGCTTCTAAACTACTTATCTTTGCTGTATGTATATGGTTTACAGTAACTGATAACTAGTATATATAAAGTTTCAAATCAATGAATCCTTGTAATGATGACAGCGGTGATGATATTTCATTTTCTCATAACCGGGCTAACTAGAGCATAGTTTGCATATACTGTTAATACTAGATTTTGTCTTGTTGGTAATAATATAAATGGATTTAGCACCCCTACCTGGCAGCTTCTAAACTACTTATCTTTGCTGTATGTATATGGTTTACAGTAACTGATAACTAGTATATATAAAGTTTCAAATCAATGAATCCTTGTAATGATGACAGCGGTGATGATATTTCATTTTCTCATAACCGGGCTAACTAGAGCATAGTTTGCATATACTGTTAATACTAGACCTCTATTTTCTGCATTTGCAATTCCCACGCCAAGTTTTCATGGTCAGGGAAAAACTGAAAGCTAAATCATGTACATATAATCCTACAGACAGTTCATGAACTTCTGTTAATCTTTTTTTAAGTTTCTATAAACTGCTGGAAAAAGTATTCCACTATCTAATACCTTATGATGTCTAGAAGAGCAAATTACAAATTAGTCATTTGGTTAAAACTATTTATCAAACGGAGTAAACATTATTGGTTTATTATAATTTATCTACCCGTCAGTAATCATTGATAATTAAAACTAAATGTTAACTTTAATAAGGTTGCATAAAGACCACAAATACCCTTGGATGTATTGAAATTAATTGATTAATTGTTAACATACTTAAACTACCGACAGGTGGCTAAATTGTAATAGACTTACAAAGTTGGCTTCGAGTAGAAGTGAACTGAGTAAGTAATTTGTAATTTGCTCTATGCAGAAGATGAAAAATGTCATAAGTTATTGGTGCACCCCTAGTGACTGCTTCTTGTTACTTGCATAGGACCCCAATATGCTTGTTGCCTGTAGAACTAGAAAGCTAGATGATTGATACTCGTGCTTCATACAGAGTACACTTGCGGAATCCTTTATTTAGTATTTGCTTGTTTTTTCATACTAATCTCAGATACATTTAATATGTTTCATCTGTTTTTATTACTTGAGTCTCTTTTGTACTCGATTTGAATGGTGAATTTGTTATGAGTAGGTTATGATGACATATCAAGTACAAAAAATAATTAATATTTTATTGATATAGATGGTAAAGGTCACATCATCTTTATGCATTAAATTGTTGAATGCATTTTTAAGTTTGTATAAATAATTTTCTCTTCTTATTTTTTATTAAAAATGAAAATAGATTTTTAAACCATAAAAGTAATATTTGATCTACTTCTAACGTAGTTGACTTCTATTTATAAAAGTAGATATCTAAACTGTATAAATAAATCTTAACAGATTTATGATTTGTTTAGCCTAAACTTCTATAAAAATAGATTTATAAATGGTAAAAGGAAATGGTATTGGTAATCAATGAACTAAAGGGTTGTATTCAATCTAGAGTTTATTAGAATTTGATGATTTTTTTTTCTTTAATGATGGATTTTGGTGAAACTCATAAATTCTATAAACTCTATAGTAATTTTATTAAAATTCTTTTAAAAATATAATGAAATCTTGAGGAGAATGGTTGGATCTTTTATGAACTTTTTTCTTTATAAAAATCATCCTAAACTCCCTCCAAATTCATCACTTAAATGAAATATATGAAGTCAATGACTTTTTGAATATAATTAGATTTTATATAAATTTGAATTGAATATTTTAAATTTTATTAAATTCAATATAAATCTGAATCGAATGCATCAAGAATTTAGTGGTATCCACACAAATCTGGATTGAACATATGAATTTCAATAAAATCTATTCAGATTTGAATTGAATGCACTCAAAGTTTTAAAATCTTTTAAATTTGAATGAAATATTAAATTGAATATACCCTCTAATTATTAGTGTTCATACACAAATTATGAATTTCTTTAAAAAAAAATGCTGAAATATTTCTTTGAAAAAACGCAGGTTATAGGCAGAGAGGCAGACTTGCCAAATTATACAGTACTGGTATCATCTGCAACTGAAGCAATAGTTGAAAACAGTCATACAAGCGAGGCCTCGTGTAAAAGTGAGATAGAGAGTGAAAACATCATTTATAATTATAATTCATCTATATCCACTATAAACAGCAATGAAAATCCAGATTTCCAACTACTTGAAACCAAAAGCACATTGAAGCCTCAGGATAGTATGGTGGAAGGCCTAGTAAGTTCAAGTGAAAGCATTGTTCATCAAAAGGATCAAAGAGAAGCTGATTCCTTTGCAGTTGGTTCTGTTTCGTGCCGGACAATATACTCAGGGAAAATACCATATGCAGAGAGCATCTCTTTCGGTCAAATAGCAGCACTGCGAGTTCACGTTATTTTGCGTTTCCCATGTAAGATATATATCATGTTTTACAATACAACGGCATCCTTGTTGTAGATGTTTCTCAGCTATTGAAGTAAGTTGCTCATACATTGGCTTTTACATGAACAGAATGTCCTCAGAATGGAATAGCAGCCCAGTGAGAACGGTGAAACCTAATGGAGGACGAGCGACAAAGCAACAAAATCGGAAAAAGTGTTTTCTCTGCTTTCAATTCTAAGTAATATTATGTTCCCTTCTTCGGTGATTTAGTGATGAAAATTCATATTGTCATAAGTAATGTTTGATCAAGGTCTTAACATTCCTTTTGACTTATGTAAAAATGATAATAAATAATTCATATTATTCGGAGGACACAAATTTTGACATAAATTAATACATAATTTATTGACCATTAGATGATTATGATTTCAATAGTTTAAATTTACTTATACATTTGTATATAACTTAATTTTACACTTCAAATAAATGTATTGTTCTATCCTCTCTCTTTGCATCATTACATCGTTTTCGCTCTCTCCAATTAATAATTCTCACCCAACCCAATTATTTGTTTCTTTGTTTCTTTTATTCATTTTCAAATTATATTATTTTTATCTTTCTTTTTGTTCTCTCTCCTCTTTTCACATCGTTACATTGTTTTCTCTCTCTCCAATTAATATTTCTCGTCCAACCCAATTATTTGCATCTTTATTTCTTTTATTCATTTTCAAATTATGTTATTTTTATATTTTTTTCATTCGATCAAATTTTGTTCTATTGAGTTTTCCTAACAAGATTTTTAATGAAACTGTCTCATTAAGTATATTCAAATACTATTAAATGTAGAAGATGACTGTATATACATACATATATACATATATATTTATGATTAATCTAGCAGATCATGAAATAATATTTGTTTAGGTTTTTATCACATTAAGTTTTTACTAACAAAATTTAAATGATGTCATCTCAGAAGTTCCATTGGGGGGAGTATATCATATCTTTTTGGAGTTTTATATACTACATTTTTTTTTCCTTTGACTTGATTTTATCTCACTGAATTTTATTAGTGAGATTTTTAATGAGACAATCTATCTTAAATTGGTGTATATCTAAGTGGAAGAGTTGAAATGGTGGATGTCCACCAATTTAACAAACAATTATTTTATATATAATATTGTAAAGTGGCGGTGACTTTTGGCTATATATATATATGTGTGTGTGTAAACTTCTTTGATAATCAATAGATCACACGAGCAAATTGCTCTCTTCTTCTATTCACTATCTCTTTTTTGTTACTCTTTATTTCGATCTATTTTTATTTCTTTACTTTCATTTTGTTTATTTATTTTGTTCTTACACCTTACATCTACTTCAGTTTATTCATTTTGTTTTACTACGCTTTATTTCTTTTGTTTTATAACAGAAAAAACAGTTTTTGCCAATTTAGTGAGATATATTAAAAAAAAAAAATCAAATTTCTATTTCTTCAGGTTCCACGACGTATAGCAAAAGGTAAGGTTCATTTGACTAATTAAATTTAAGAGAATTACTGACAGACCTTTGAACATATACCTTATTACAATCGAAAACCACTTTTGCTTTTTATAACAATAATCTCTTCTATACTAACGATTTGACTATGTTGATCGTTTAAGATGACTGAAAAATAATAAAATAGAGTAAAAAAACGAGAATACCCTTCTATTTATAAAATCCAACCAGATCGACATCTCTCTCTCTCTCTCTCTCTCTCTCTCTCTCTCTCTCTCTCTCTCCTTCTTCTCTTCTTTTTCTTCATTTTCATCTTCTCTTTCTCTTGCCTGGATATCCATATCGACGTTTGGGTATTGGGCATTTGGTTTTCTAGACGGAAACCCAGACGTCGATCTGGGTTTCCAGGGTTTCCAATTTAGAAACCCAAATGCTCGGATCTGGGTTTCCATCTGGAAACCTAGATGTAGGTTTGGTTCCATCTTGGAACCAGATCATCGCTTGCTGCCGATCTGGGTTTCCAACCCAGACCCATGTCAGTGTCTAGGTTTTTAGATCAAAACCCTCCTCCTGGATTCGTTTGATGACGACAAACCCACTTGGATTGGTTCAATGATGAACCCAGGTGAGTTCATACCAGAAGACGATCTAGGTTTTGTGGATTTTGATTTGAGTCGATTTTGTGGACTTTAATTTTGATTGAAGTTGGTTGAAAATGAGGGGTTCAAGATGATGGGGTTGATTTTGATTTGTGTTGATGTTGTTGATTTCTTATTTTGATTTTGTGTGAGATGTTGGCTGGGTGATGAACTACATGCTGGTTAGGTGATGAGATGTTGATTTTTTTAATCATTTATTTAATTTTTTTGGAAATATTATTTTTTAAAAAATTGATCTAGACCGTCCATCTTTGAGATGGACGACTTAGATCCATTTGATAATTTTTTAAATTATTATTTATTTATTAATATAATTTTTAAAAGAAAAATAAAAATTGAAGAAATTGACCAAAATGTCTTTACTACAGTTAACTCTCACAGTTAACTATGGTCAAACCGTTAGTATAGGGGAAATCATTATTACAAAAAGTAAAAGTGGTTTTCGATTGTAATAAGTTATATGTTTAGAGGCATTTCAATAATTCTCTCAATTAAATTTTCAATAAATTTTGGAAGAACTTTTTTCCTTAATTTAGTCTTAGAAGAGAGAAAATTTTCCTTTATTTAAAATAGTTGAAATTTTGACCATTTAATGAATACAAAAACTATATTGATTTGTTCTAATCTGTACAAGTTTCAAAATCAACTGATGGGAGGACCATAGAATGTGTTAGAGCTGGTTGATTTCTTAGTTTATATAAATAAATTAATAGTGTGTTTACTTGATAAATTAGGAAATACGAATGAAAAATGAGAATGAGGAATGAGAATGATTGATGGTGTTTATTTGACCTAAAATTATTTTATAGTGGGAATGAAATTGTGAGTTTCACCATAATTTGGGGTTGTGGAATGTGAATCCTATTCCTCCTACCCCATTTGGGAATCACATTCTCATTCTCTTTTACAAGATAAAAAGTCTCTTATACCATTCTCTAAAAAAAATAATATAGATACACAATATATTATAATCATATTTTTAGGTAACATTATATATATTTATATATAAAAAATTATGACTTAATATACAATATAGATATACAACATAAATACACAATGTGTTTTAAAAAATAAAAAAAGAAAGAAAGAAGGAAAGAAAGAAAGAAAGTAGATATATAATATACTTATAATAATATTGTTAAGAAAGTTTTTTTTTTTTTTATTAAGTCTATTACGACGAGTTACATAACAAGAAGATGACACCACATCATAAACACAATTTTGCATATTGTAATTAATCCATAATTTTAATGAAAAACATTTTTATAACTTATAATTAATTAATTCTGATTCTAAAATAAACTAAACAATTTAATAGAAATACTGTAGATTTCGGTTCTAATTCCTATAGTTAAAGTAAATAACTTATTCGGATTTCAATACATCATTTTGATTTCAAGTCATTCCGATTTCAAATCATTTCAATTCTCATTTCAATTCTTATAATTGAAGTAAACGCACCCTAAAAATGTCTGTTTCTGCATGTGTTGGAGCTAGTTGATTTGTGAGTGTATGCAGTGTGTGTCCACGTGCATGTATGTGTCCGCGTGTGCATGTTTGTTTGTTCATGTGCATATACATGTATATGTGTATGTCAATGTGCATGCAAGTGTATATATGTACGTGCATGTGTGTATTCCCGTAACATTTCAAAAATATTGCTCACACGTCCCTTATTGTCAGATGGGTGCATGTGTCCATTAACATTTTGAAAATATTCATGACACTCGTTGTTAGATGGATTCATTCACTTCTAATGGTCAATGATCAAACTTATATGAAAAAGATTAAAATATACCTTTTTAAAAAAAAAAAAAAAAATCATCTTCATTATGTTTTTCATGTTGAAGTAAAATGTCCCTTATTTCTAAGGTCAAATGAAATAATAATAATAATAATAATTTTCATTATGTTTTAAATCTTTATCTTCAACTTCATTCCTTCATCTTCATCTCCTAAACACCTATTTTTCATCTTCATCAACCAAACACCCATCTTTCATCTTTGACACCCAAACACCCAACTTCATTTCGATTATTTGGTGCTAGTAATGTTGTAAAAATTGGCATAGATATCGCCTGGGTGCTAAATGGCCATTGATTGATTTATAAACCACCTAATCGGAGGTTTTAGGTGGTCAACCACCTAAATGACCAACTCAAGCTCTACAGCGCCTAATCGCAAAGCCGAAGAAGTCATTGGGTCCAAAATGATGCCATTTTGACTCTAATAATTTAAAACAATAATAATAATAATAATAAGCTAGAGTGGCTTCAATTGCAAACTCAACCACCGGTGAAACAAAAAAAGGGCAACCACTAAAGGGGAGTAGAGAACAAAGGGATGAAACAAAGAAAATAGAAAGTAGACTTGATAGTAAGGAGTGAGACAGTAAGCAAAATGGCAACGAGGAAAGCGGCAGCGGGCAGAATGGCGGCAAGGAGGAAAGCAGCATATGCGGTGGCTGAGTGTTGAGTTTAGGTTTAAGGTTGAGTGTTTAGTTGAGCAGTTGGTAGATGATGAAACAAAGAAAGAGGTAGTAGATGATAGATGAAACAAAGAAAGAATAATAGGTTTAGGGTTAAGTTTCTACATATACTTAGGCTGAAAATGACATAAATACCCTTAAATAATAAACCAAATTACCACCTTAAATTCTCAATAAGCCGGTAAGGTTGATGAGCTGCCTAGGTGGTCTTAACGAGTTATACAACATTGGATGCTAATGAAATAAGTGTTCACTTCTTTAGTTCTATATAAAAAATAAGAACAAATATTTTACAACTAAAAGTGTGGAAAAAAAAAATAATGGTGTCTCTTTTTGCAACATGTTATGTATATTAGCAGAGTCCCAGTGATGACAATAAATAGGAAAAAAAAATTTTGTCTAAAAGCAAAATTAATCGTTTTTTTGCCTCAAATAAAAAAGTATATATTTTTTATCCGTTTAGATTTAACGCAAACCGTGAACTGAAAGCAAACTAAAAAAAATTGTTTCCAAAAAAAAAAAAACAAAAACAAAAAACTATTTTTTGAGTCAAAAACAAATTTAAACTATATTTTTAGACGTTTTAATAATTTCCACTCCCAATTATGTTGTACACTTGTATGGAAAAAAGAAAATGGACATCCTGCAAGTACTTTAGCATACAGCACTAAATTCACAATTAGTCTGAGGCAGCCAAGCACCGGCATTACTTACTGAATTAAATGAAAATGAATCCAATTACTAATCAAATCTGCCAGGCATTCGTCTACCATTAACATTCTTAATGGATCATTACATTGCCAAATTATTTCCTTAATGCACCATCTGACGAAAACCAGGTCTCCACGATTCACGCAAGTAACCACTGAAGTCTCCATCTGGCTCTAATGGCCCATGTTAATTAATGCAAAGTTGTGGATGGGACCAGCTTAAATCGTACGAAATTTTCTTACACAAAACCATTTTGGGTACTCAACCTATTTTTATCTTCTGAGTTATCATTCATTGCCATCAATGCAAAGTCCTTGTCAATCATTTCAGGTAAAATTCAAGCCATCGCATGCATCAATTTCTCAAACTTCTTTTTTGCTCAACTTAGCACACCAGTTAGCAACAGTACTTCTTTATTGCTCCATTCTGTTGTCAAATGTTTGGTGGAACAACAAAGAAGGCCCTCAATCTGGCAACCATAATGGTGCACCAATTGCAGATTTTTGAGGGCCAAATGGCCAGAGACCACATCAAGGACCACCACCATGTGCCAAACTTTGAAGCACAATCTTTGGTCACAATCCATGCCACAGTGTTGGTCATCAGTGCCTAGGCAATATTGAAACACTTCGGTCCATTGCCAGAGAATATTAATTAATTCATACTTAGCCCGTTTAGGCAGTCAAAAGTGCAACCAGCCCCCTCACCAGTCACAGGCCACGGTCCTGTTTCATGCTTGGACCGTTGCACAAAACGCTGGCAATTACGTGGATGGATAAGGTTCTCCATTGATAGGAACTTACATCAGATTGAAGATTAAAATTTGTGATCAGGTAATTGAATTCATTAATGATTTTCTCGGTAGTCAAACCGAATTTGATGATGAGTATTGACTGTGGTCCTTTTAGATCTTGAGGAGTATTAATATCTCAATTATCAGCACATCAAAGAAAAGAAATTTGGTAAATTTAACTACAGTGGATTCAAATATGTTAGTTTGAATGTCGGATTGAGTCAACGTCATATAATTTTTGTCGAGTTATAATATATAACCTTCGTTCTTAAATTTTGAAAGCTGCTTCTAAAACAAAATGAAAAATGAAATATAAAGGTAAGTACTATATTAGATAAAAATGCCACTGAAGTTGAATTGTCACACTAGAAGAAAGTAAGAATGAAAATGTAGTCTTTAGGAGAAGCCTTAAGTCATTATTGATGCCGTGGAGGAGGTTCATCACTTCCTTCTACTTCCCTTTCTGATATGGAGACAACTGTTATTAATTTAATGTGCGTTTGATACAACTTATTTATTAACCAAATGAGTTTCTTTAATCTTTAAAGCTCGTTTTGATTTTTTTTTTTTTGGTTAAAGATTAATAAAACTCTTTTTGATAATAAATAAGTTGTATCAAACATATACATGCACGAGCAATGTAGATACCAAACTTCTTACCTCTTAATCTTTTTGCCTCCTATTGACAATAATTGGGTGATGAACAAAAATTCTAGTACACTACACTGCACTTACTCAATTTGAATTTAAATTATGCAATGTTTGGAGCCTTCAGCAGAAGCTATAGAGTATAGGCTTATTATTTGCCAGTTCAACAAGCTTACATTTCAATGTATTTTTCCTTCATAACAGGCATTCCATGTTATTTATATTGTTATGTAGTAAAAGAACATGTACCTATAAAAGCTTCTCTTCTAACTATTAATATCTAATAGCATTTATATCTTATTTGGTGGTCGATATAACTGAATATGGTAATTTATGTCTACTTGATTGAAAATATTTCCTAGGTGATAAGAGAATTCTGAGATGAATATGGTAACTCATCTTTATATACCATTTCAACGACTTGAACAGTATTTTATGAGTTATTGCTAATACTTAATTCGTAGGTAAATTATATATAGCAACTTATTAGGGTGGTTTCTTCCGAGCTCGACCCAAGACCGCCTTAGTTTTTAAATTCCATATTAATCACATGGGATCCAATTGAAAACAACAAACACCTCAAATTAAGGACCACTTCAAAGCTTAAACCCTACATCCATGGACTAAAATAACAAGGACCATTTCAGACACCTACACCTAACCCATCCCCACTTTCCACCCCTCTTTACAAAAGATGTGGGCATATGCCTAACTCATTTAAAAATTTGGAAAACCACGTTCCGATATGGTATGGGCAACTCTTTGCTTAATAAAATATCTATTGACGTTTATAATAATAATAATAATCTTCAACCATACAAGAATTGCCATTGCTAACAATGCTGATTGCGAAATGTTGTGTATGAATTACCACTCTTAACGTATATATCGTGGGAACCCACAATTTGTAAGATGGATATGGCGCATTCTAGAATGATATTTCACAAACGTACCGATGTACATGGCCACCAAAGGCGAGAGGAGAGCGAGAGACCACTTGTGCACATGTCGTCGGCCCACTATCACCTGTTTTCAGTAACCACCCACCCACCTAATTTGGGTCCCCACCCCAAGTAGTCCACGTCATCTCGCCCCTTATTTACACAATTTCACATCTCAATCAATCAGTGCCAGGCCTGTTCCCCACTCAATTTCTTCAGTGAAGTCAGTGAACGTGAGAGAGCGCGCCAGGACAAACCGACTCTTCTCAGCTGACTTACCTATGGCGTAAGACCACGTGTCCGTCGCATTTAGAACCTCACCGCCATTATCACTGCCACGTGGAGTCATAATCACGCATGCGATTGGTCACCACCACGTGGGCCCCCACCACTACTCACAAACCCAACCTCACTACACTACACTACACTACACTACACGCCACGCACACTCTTGGCGGTACACTTCTATTTATAACTTATATTAAAACCCACCAACGTGTAGTTATTATTATCACCGTTAACCGTTTTCTATTATGACGTCGAGCCATTTATCTGCAGTGTTAAGCCCACTAATGGAAGAGTTTTAACTAAATTCACTGACAAATTAACAAATTAATAGTATGTACGTACTTGGCAACCGAAAACAAGAAGCTAAATTAACAAGCAAAACACTCTATACTTGCTCTCTATATTTTCTTAATTAATTCAGTTCAGGATACATTAGGAATAAAAAGCCCCAAAAAATAATAATTAAAAAAAAAAAAAAAAAAAACTAACACGAATGTTAGTTTCACATGAACATCCAAAGATCAAACCCAAGCAACTTCCAAAATCACCCCAAAAAGCCAAAAAAAAAATTAAAATTAATATAAAAAAATTTACATAGAAATTAAAACAGTCATATTGAAATATATTTTTTAATATAAATATAAACTCCCTTGAATTGTTTGATTTTTTTTTAAGGAGAGATTGTTTGAAAAAAAAAAAAAAAACCATTTTTGTAGTTAATTAAAAGGTAAGAGATTTACGGGAGATAGAGACTAGGGTGATCTTGATCATTCCACTGTGTACTCTGACTCCAATACGATGCATGATCAACGGCGTTAGGAAGATCAAACAAGGTTTGATCAGCACCACTTCCCTGCCAATCGAATGATCCAAATCCTCCATTCCCTGATCTATCCAGCAAAGCTGATAACTCCGCCTGAACCGTCTGACCAAGCAACCCACTTGTCATGTCCTGCATAGAAGCAGTAGAACCCACCATCTTGGTCTGCTGTTCTTGATGTTGTTGTTGTTGCTGTTGCTGCCACTGTTCATGAGTCTGTTGAACATGTTGTGGATTCAACAAGTTACTAAATCCGAAAGACAGACCTTGGTTCGACGACGACGACGTTATCAGACTCGTGAAACTCCCAATCTCCGAAAATATCCCGCAATCCGATCCTTGCTCCAGCAAAGCCGTCGTCGATGGCTCTAAACCAGGGTCGCTGTTGTTGTTGTTGTTGTTGTCACCACTGGCTTGCGGGCCGAAAAACTTCGTGTCATTCAAGCTCAAAACGTTCGACACGGAACTTGAAGAATGTACGGACACCGTTTCCACATTCGTATTATTTGTGACGGTGAGACTGGAGCTCTCGCTACTAGAATGAGAATTCGCCTTGCGCTCTCTCTGTGTAGGTGGAGGCTGTTGTGGTGGTGTTGTCGTCGTCGTCATCGTCGTCGTTGTTTGTGTTTGTTGTGCAGCCGAGTCCGAGGCGGTTTTCGCCTTGGAGCTACGCTTCGTCTTCCGGCAGCCACCGCCGACTGGAACGTTTCGGAGGACCCCTCCTTTGGTCCAGTACCGGCGACAGCTCTTGCAGAAGTGGCGAGGCTGAGAGAGATTGTAGTTGTTGTAATAACAGAACTTGGTGTTTAAAGAATCACAGCGAGGGCACTTAAGTGCTTGGTGGTTCTGGTGGTTGTGGGGCCGTAGCCTCCTGTCTCCACCGCCGCTATACAACCTGCCTCCACCGATTGAATGGATGTCTTGCATTCCGTACTAGTGTTGATATCAAACTTACAGTGAAAAAAATACACGCTAAGCTGATGAAATTTGTATTCAAATATCAAGAATTTGAACGGTGTAGTTTATACGAAAACTGATCTTCACATTTGCTTGAATGATCTTCAGTTGCTTTGTGTGAATCAGTGATTTGGAATTGGAAAATAATGGACAGCAAGTGTGTGTGAGAAAACGATGAAAGATGAACTGAAATTCTGACAAATATCCCCCTACATCTCTTCTACTAACATATTTTATTCTAATGACCAAATTAGCCATCTATTGTGGCGTATTTACTCGAATGTCCTCTTGGAAATGAATTTACTAAACTGTCCCTACAAGCAGGAGTTTTTGGGGTTAATTGTAGGGGTGGTTTGGAAATTGGAGGGTTTATATCGGGGTCGACGAGGCGCGCATAGAGAAGAAGGAATCAGGACCGTCAGTTGGTGGACACGTGGACGAAGAAGAAGAGGAGAGATTGATGTCCACAAAATCAGGTTGTCTACTTGTCGGCCACCCCGGTTTATCTGCTCTGCTATCTTGGTGTCAGTACAACTGGTCCAAGGAGCGCCACGATGTGTGTTACAATTGGTGAGTTGTCAAAAATGATTTTGTTAACAGCGAAGGTTACTGTACCATGCATCTGACCCTGATATGGGGATAACTGGAGATTGATATGCTTCCATGAGCTCGTTGTTTATTGCTACTATTTAAACATTTTCTTCCAGTTCCGGATGCTGAATAAATGATCATGTTACCTTACAAGCATCCCTGAAATCGTGACAGAGAATTTCAGGGAGTTGTTGAATAATAAATATAATTTTGATTAGGTTTGTTTTACTTTTTGGACACTTAATCAGGTGAGCTAGCTCACAATTTGTATTGTTTGATCTAAAAATTCCTCTCAAACCTTGAAATTTAACAAAAGTGAATCCATAAGATGAGACTATCCCAATAATATACCTCTTGTATTTGGGCTCTTTAAATTGTGAGTTTTGATTTATTTCCCTTATTATAAATCCTCAATTTATTGTACCAGTGTAATAATTAAAGTTGATTTTATTGAAGTTGATAGGGCTTAATATTAAATTTATCACACTTATATAAAAAAAGAAAAAAAAAATATGTATATATATATATATACACACACACACACACTTTAAGTGATTCTAAATTTGTACAAAAACCTGAAACTCCCCATAGATTGATAATTTCATTACAATTAAGTTAAACTTGTTAATTAGAAGGAACTAAATAAACGGAGATTCATGTGTACTTATACAAATTATAATTTAATTTGCATATCAATTTATTATTATTTTTTCTTTGACATATTGATACATAGTGAGATGATTTTTTTTATTAGTATGTATTCACACATTGTTATGATATAATTACTATCTTAATTAGAATACAAAGTAAAAATTTGAAAATGTGTAATACTGTATCTTTGCTGTAAATTTGATTTAGCTTCGTTTGTGTTTTTTGTTTTTTTCAAATGATTTAACTTAAATAAAATCTTCCATGAAACAGTGTTATTTTCTTCCTTTTATCTTTTTTATTGGTTTTTTTTATTATGAAAAATATTTTTCTACTAAGCTGCATCATTAAAGGCCTATTTAACCCAATCCAGTGCATAGCTACAGTTCAACCCCACTTTGGATCGTATTATCACAGTCCTATTAGACAAACTGCAATAATTAATGACTGATAAGAATGCAAGAATTCGATTCAATGCACCACTTCCTCTTGTACACCCTCATATACACCGTGTCATCTTTAAAACTATCAATGAATGGGACATTGAGAAATTATCTTAAAATTAATTTGCTAGTTATTGTTTCAACAAAATCAACAACACTTAATCAGGCCGCCCCATATAGATGTGGCACATTCAACTTAGTGACAAATGGTTGGATGCCACGAGCAGAAGCCAACTGAGTCAGTCGAAATCCATTATAAAGCAACTAGGCACCCTAGATAATTTAATAATTTGCTTCTGCAATCAACACCTCATTATTGTACATGTAAAACCGCTGATTTTCGGGAAAAAAAAAAAAAAACCTCTAATTTATGCTACTGTTATAAATAAAAAATCAAAATTAACCATTCTTTTTTAACACGATGAAATTTGAATCAATTTTTTTTTTAATAGATCAACTGTCGTTAATTATTGAATAAATAAATTGGTGTAGAATAATTTATGACGCATTTTTGTTCAACAAAGATTTATCTATTTTTTGCTAATAATTAGCATATGCGGGAGGTTGACGAAGGTAGATAAGACTTGGATTCCATGACCTTAATAGTATAGATATAAGGATCATATTACTAGATTAACCTCATATTATCATAAAATAGTGTTATTTTAATTGTACACTTCTTTTTATAAATGCATAGGTGGGTTTTATAGAGGTAAGCAATCAACCATAGACTTGATGTCATGTATAACGTAACATGGGTGCTTGAAGCTACTAATTTGTTGGTGCTATATGGGCATTACGATGCCCGCTAAGCCTACATGTGACATGTTTAAGTGCGACATTGGCGCTTGATCGCACCAATCAACCAGTGCTACATGGACTTTATAAAATCACTTAGAGTACTTTTAATGTAAGTATAAATTATAAAAAAATGAAATATCATATAGAATAAATTGATATATAATTAAAATTAATTTATCCAATATAGATTTTTATAATCATTATCAAGTTGATAATAAAAAATAAATAAAGAATGTCAACTTGAATGTCTATTTTTAGAGAGTCTATTGAACAACCATGTCAGTAATAAATAATTAAAATTTTTATCAAATAATATTTTATAATAATTACTTGAATGATGTATTATTGTTTAATTGTTTATCATTAAAATAAATAAAATAGTATTAGAGAATCTTTTTAGATTTCAATATTTATATTTATATCATATAGAATACATATTTTTTTAATATTGATGATATATTTATTTTCTTAAATGACAATCTATGTTTATATTGGATATCCTCTCAGACATATCGAATTATCGTTTGGTCCAGTGTCCTAAAAGTAAAATTTGTCGAGTGCCTGAGTGCCGACTGCCTCGAAAAGCCCCTAATCGGAGGTCATAGGCGGCCACCCCGAAAACAACGACTCAATCCCCTTCGACTTCAGCTTCTCTCTCAACAGCTTCAATATTCGGAACAACAACAACACATTTAGATGCTCCTCGTCGTCCTCCTCCTCCTCCTCCTCACCGTCGTCGTCCTCTTCTGAATTTACAACTTTGGCTTTCTTATTCTTCTTCTTCTTCTTCAAACTGCCTGGCTCGTTTTGCTCCTTTCCTTCATCTTCTTCTTCGTTAACGAAGTCCGTATCCTTCTATTTCTTGCTCTTGTTCTTGGCCAAATCGCCTTCCTTGTCAGACTTCACCGCC
Organism: Litchi chinensis; assembly: GCA_019925255.1. Classification (NCBI taxonomy): domain Eukaryota; kingdom Viridiplantae; phylum Streptophyta; class Magnoliopsida; order Sapindales; family Sapindaceae; genus Litchi; species Litchi chinensis. The sequence goes on along the minus strand of CM034470.1, from coordinate 16,815,226 downwards.
ATCAGTTTCATCTCCTTCTTCTTCTTCTTTTTCTTCTTCTTCTCCACCATTAAGGTTTGTGGTTTTAGGGTTTTAACATTGGAAGGGTTTTGGGCTGTTGGATTTTCGAACCCTATTTCGTTTGGATATTTTTCATATAATTTTTTTTTCATAATTACTATTTTTTTTTTGGTTGACCGAGGATCAACGGGTTAACCATTAACAGTCGATGAATCATTTAGATGATGCTGCCTAGGCGTGCTAGGTGCTGAACTGTCAACTGACTAGCACGTAATACCTTTTAAAAGCTTCAGCCACATAACAATAATAATAATAATAAAAGTCGTGCCCATGCTATCGACCATGCCTTTTGTGTTTAGACTTGTGGCTCTGCCCTATCACATAATAAAGGTTAATGTCCGCCTGTTCTATAGGCTACAGATTGTAGCATTATGGCACACGCTTGATCTTAACAGTTAAGAATTTGTTACTCTATTTACATTTATTTATTTTAGGTAGTACTGTAAACAACAAACTATTGGACCAATTTCAATTTTATGGTAAGATTTAGCTTTAAATGAATATTTATATTACTCTGTAACCAAGAAACATAATTTCCCGGACGTACTGCAAAAATGTGGTGGAAAAGCAATTAAGCTAGCTTTGGATGTGTAGTAATATTTATTGTTTTAGAAAAGACATTTGAATAAGGTTAGACTAGTTTAATATGAATAGACTTGTTGTCTCGGTATTTTTTGCAATTTGTATCATTCAATCAATGAAATTTAGTGTTCGTATAAAATAGAAGTATTTATTGTGGATACAACAATGTCACCGTACTAACAGGTTCGTCCATTAAAATTAAAATGTATCTAACCACATTGCTTGATGCAACCTTTGCGCGTGCATGTCTTAGATTTGGCAGTGAGTTCTTATCCTACTTTTTATTTTGTCTATTTTGTCATACATTTGGAGCATATAATTTATTTATAAATGTGTGACACATATAAAGCTTGAAAAAAAAAAGAATCTACAATGCATTGAATAAATAATACACAATACAAATTGAATAAAAATTTACATATTTCATCAAATATATGCTGATCTTTTTGTGAAGTTTGACTCAACCTATAAGCTGAAGTATTTATCATGGATAAGTCTGGTCTAAACCTTTAATTAGCCTAAAATAGAGAAACCCAATAGAATAGTAGGAGCTTAGCCTAGAAAACCATTAATTAAAGACTGCATTACCTTCCTACTATGTCATGACATTGTATCAACACGAGTAAAGATTCTCTATCATTCCTTTTTTTTATTAATCTTTTTCATAATCTAATGACACATCAGCATTTGAAAAAATGAATGATCAAGATTGATAGATTTTTTCTTTCTCATACATCACTCAAACTTAAATTACTCTTATAAAAATATTAGCGTCGTATTAATATTGATAGAGAATCTTTGTCCGTATCAACACACCTCCCCTCACACTTCCAACTTTGACAACATATAAATGCCATTTATTGACTTGCCTTCTTAGCTTAATTTTCAGTGCATTTGTTTTAATACATATTGATTCAGAAATTATTAATTGTTTCTAGATATAGTAATTAAAATAATAGTTAAATTTATTAGTTACAAATTAATTCAAAGATGATTTATTACCCTATTCCACAGTCATAGTAATTCATATACTAAGTGCTCTTTTTCTTTAAAAAAAAAAATAATAATAGTGATCATAATAACACTCTTGAATTTTATAGAAAACCGAATCTGAGAGTCAATGAGGATAAATGGAGATGGGCTAGATTCCCCCATCCCCATTCCTCATCCCCTTTCCTTAAATTCCATTTCCAAGTTGCTCCCGTCCCCATTTCACCTTTATATATATACATATATATATATATATATCCATCCTCATCCCCAATCTATAAAAATCCTTAAAATCTTCTCCTAAATGAGAATAATGATTTGGAGATTTAAAGCCCTATTGACAATTGTAAATAGAATACTGATTGAACTTAAAGCTTGATGACATTTTTATTCTACTACCAATATCTTTTTTACTATTAGTTAGTGTCGATGCGTGAATTTGGTCGATCAAAGTTCTTGACCCAATATGTGCAAATTAAGCAAAATAAAATAGAAGACGAAGAAGAAAGAAGGGGAAGAACAACTGCAAGGAGTTTTTATGTGGTTTGGCCAAAAGAGGTGCTTACGTCCACGACTGTTTCTCTGGTTATCTTGACAGAGTCGCAGTATGTTATTAGGTATTCTCTATCTTTACAATGAGTTTCAACCTTTATTTATAGCGTAAGGTATTACAGTTTGAGTACAAATAAAATAGAAAAGAATATTACATTAAATACAATTCCAAAACTATCGTCTATCAATTAAGAAATATGTTCCACCAAATCAGGGATTTGATTTTATTTCTGTTGACGTCCGGAAACGGTCAACCAGAGATTCTGGGGCCCAGACGGCGGACTTGGTAATTAATGGTTGATTGTACTGATTGAAAGATAGGAAATGGTCAATTAATGAAGTTCTAGGTTGGTGATGATTAATTCGGATGAAGGAATGTCGGATTTGGTGGTTGGTCGGATTTAATAAGATAATCAGCAAGCAATTAAAGAGAAAGAGAGGGAGAGAAAGAGAGAAAACACAAGGATTTTTACGTGGTTCGGTGACTATACCTACGTCCACGGTCACTCTGGAGTAATTCCGGCAGAGTGACAGTTCTCTAGTCTGTTAAGCTTTTTTTTTTTACAGTAAAAATGTCTTCCATCTTTATAAAGAAGGGGAGCTCACAATAAAAAATACAAAAGAAAGTTATACAAGTTATTGGCAATGGCTAGTTTCAGCTAATTCTGACATTGCCATGCTGGATTAATGGTAAAGGTAATGATGATTTCCTCCTTGCACAAGTCTGCATTAATTATACCTAAAGAGGTCTTCACTTCATTAAATGCTCTTGGGTAATTGTGTAGGCAGTTTCCGACGGGAAATCATGAGAGTTGGTAAATCTGATAACTTGCTGCACACGATATCTCCTGAGGAAGCCTTCAGGTCAGCCAGGTGATGCATTCTGGAGGAGAGTTGACGTGGCCGAGAGGAGAGGTAAGGCGATCTGGGGACCTATGCGAGCTCGCGACCTCGCGACCTCGCGAGCTCCCCGAACTGAAGGTACGAGTAAGGGGTATCTTGGGAACTGCTGCTGGCCTGTGACCTGGACGGCCCCACGAGCTGGGCTTGCAGCTGCTGGTTCCATCTTTGGGCCTCCTGGACCCTTGCTTCTGTTTACATTAAATAGACATGTATTGGCCCATTTGGGCCGAACCAGAAAACGGGTATAATATCAAGCCCCCAGCTCTCTGTGCGTTCTGCGGACTGGGAGCTGATTTGAACATGCGATTGGTGCCCATTTTCGAATTTTCTGGTGTCGTTTCAATTTTCGTACTGTAACTGTCGGCATGTGGCGTTCATATAGGCGTTGGAGCCGAAAAACGTGTCTCGAGACCGTATGCATTAATTGTGCACGTCTTGTAACTGACAGACGTGATGGCACGTGACCGAGATTGGTGCCTAGCCGTTGGATCTTTGACGGTTATGCCTTTACGCTGGATCAGATGGCTGGGGACGAACGTCCTGGCCTATATAATCCACAGGTCTCCTCGTCTTCTTTTTTCGCTTTCCTGATACAACTCCAGCACCCTTCTTTCCACCATTTCTTCTTCTTTGCTTCTTCTGGTTCGTTATTCGCCGTTAGACAACCTCTTTGGACTCCGCCGCTACAGGAATCAGCCACCGCACTTAGCAAGCCGTACACAGTTCGAGCAAGGTAGTTCTTTTCTTGTTTTGCTTTTTGTATTATGGTATGATCTGTTTTTGGTTTGGATTGCTATTTTCTGCTTATGTATCACACCCGTTGGTCCCTGTAAGCCTGTTTGGCCCTTAGGGATTTGTTGTGTTGGTTGCTTGAGTACCTGTGTACGCTAGGGGCGACCTGGCTGTTATTCTAGGTGTCCCATCTCTCAGTCATGTACTGTTGCTTAGGACTTTTAATGAAAGTATCCCCTTAATGCCTGGTAGGGTACTTGTAAACATAGGGTTAGCAACACATAAATTCAGGGTGATATAGTTCCTGGCGGGCTCGTGTCTTCGGGCCCTTTCTGGTCCTTTAGAGGCCAAGTGTGCGACCTGACGAATAGGACAACAGTCTTAGGAATTCTTTCTCTGTGTCTTGCTAGGATCAGTATGCTGTAGGTGTTCTGATGTCATCCCTTCTGTGCTGTAGATGTCAGGTCGCTCACGCACTGGTCGAGACAGGGCTTCTGCTTCCAGGAGGCAGGCAGGACGCCAGAGTAGTGAGGTTGAGGCTACGACCTCGCGAGCTGGTCTGTCCAGCGAGGAGGTCGCAGGAGGGGACGAGGTCGCTGAGGAAACAAACCCCCATTCTTTTAAACACATGCCCTCGCTGGTCACTCTTCCAAAGCTGGAGGCTTGGGCCCAAGAATTCAGCCTCCCCCTAGGGTGCAGAGCTAACGTTCCTACGGCCACTGATCGAGCCGCTCATCCTCCTGCGGGCTTTGTGGCGATCAGCCGTGAGCATATGGAGCTCGGCTTCAGGTTCCCTGTTCCTGGTTATCTCAAGAATCTCTTGAACGACCTGAAGCTTGCCCCGTTTCAATTAACCCCGAACTCGTATGCCTATTTAACCACCCTGGCTGCGGCGTTCGTTAAGTACGGACTAGGGTTCCCTTCACCCCGCATCCTACGTAGTGTTTTCAGCTTTAAGGCAATATCTGGGAAGGACGAACTCTATTACGCCACGCCTCACCAACATTTTGATTACAGGGCGTCTCTACCCCAGAGCTGCACTAAGTCCAACGTGGGGGAGTACAAGTCAAATTGGGCCCTGTTCACGTGCCCTTCTCTCGCCGGGCTGAATAATAGGAGTTTCGTGATGACGCCTAGTAGGCACACAAGCACTTAAACAAGATTAGTATTAGTTTTTTTTTTTTTTTTTTTTTTTACGAGCTGACTTTTGCTTTACAAGTGTCGCAGCTCCTGGTTACAAGCTTAGACAGGACGAGCTCGCTGTTCTGAATGCTTATGCAGCAGCTAAGGAACCAACCGAGGATTTTTTCCCTTCCGGTAGCGAGCTGGTAGACCGGGGTCTCGCACCATCTGCCACAAATCCTCTTCTGAACATAGCCCAGGACTTGGGGATAAGGGGTCAAACGAGCGAAGTCGCTTCCGCCCTTGCTGCTTCTACACAATCCGAGTCAGAACCCCAGCCCCTGCAACAAAGGTCACCGAGCACGAGCTTCTCCACCAGCCCCTCTTCAGACAATATGGGAAGGCTCACGATGTCCGTCCCTCCTCTCAGGTCGATTCCACCTGCCGAGCCGACCGAGGTCGTCAACGTGGACGACTTTTCCTCAGACCGCTCACAAAGAGCGCCCTCTCAGCCTGCTGCAGCTGCTCCTTCTCCGACCAGGTCAGCTGCAACCCCTCAAAAACGGGTTGCCCCATCTGAAGGGCGGAGTCCTCCTCCAGCCAAGAGGGTCACGGTCTCTGTTGAGAGAGACTTACCTTCGGAGTCGGAGTCTGAGGCTTTGACTAGAAAGAGAAAAGGGAAGGCCATAGCCCAGCCTCCGGCCCCAAAGCAGAAAGGCGTCATCGTGGTCCCTCCGGCCGGGGCGGTTGTTATTGGCAGGGAGTCGGGCACTGAAACGCCAGGACGACCTGCGAGGCCAGCGACGAGTGAACAGGCAGACTCCGAGCTCCGCGCTGAGGTGGCAAAGGAGATGGAATACTTCAACAGCTTCGTGGAGCTCGTGCCCGAAGTGATGGGAAAGCGCAGCCCGAAGCTGCAGAAAGATGGACTTACAGGCCGTACTCTCGTAGGCTATGTAGCTCGTCATGCTGCGTTGGTAAGATTCACATTCTTTCATACTTTGATTTTCTTCTTTTTCAAAAGATCTTTTACCATCTTTTCTGCATTTCCAGCTCAGTATGGCGTCCGTGAAGCTGATGAGGGAAGCAGATTATCATATTAACGAGAAGGAGGCCTTCAGGGTGTCTCAGGAACAGTTCGAGGAGGAGAGGAGATTACTGCATGATGAAATCAATCTCCTCCAAAAGGATCATGGGGAGCTTTCTGCCAAGTTTCGGGACGCTGATGCGGCCTTGTCAAAGGAGGCCGCTCTCAGGGAGGCCGCTACTTCTGAGGTCAACAAGGCCCACAGCGAACTAAATCAGTTGAAGAGTGAGCTCAGTGCTGCAAAGGTAAAGCTACAGGTTGCTGAGGACAAAGTAAGTCAGCATAAGTGGGACTTGGGAGCAGCCAAAGGGAAGCTCGCGAGGGCCGAGGAGAAGCGGGTTGAGGCAGAAGCAAAACTGGCTCAATACAGGGGAAGCTGGCTCAGACCGAGGCGGGCATTGAGGCCAAGTTAGCTCGGGAGCGGAACAGGGTCGAGGAAGAGGTCGAGAGGGCGTTTCTGTTTAGCATGTGGGAGCGCTACCCGGACTTGGACTACTCCTTCTTTGGGTCAGAAGGGGTCAAAATGATCCGAGAGTTCGCAGAGCTTGCAGCAGGTGCTCAGGGCGCACAACATGCGGACACTTCCTCTGCCCCTCCAGTTGATCCATCTGCTGTCCCATTCCCTCTGCCAGAACAAGTCCCCGAGGTACCTCCAGCTTTAGGAGGATCCTCCAATGCCTGAGTCCCCAGCAGAGGCCCTTCCTGATTTACCAGCTCCTGAGCCCGTCCCTGAGGCAGAGCCTCCAGTAGAAGCCATAGTTGATCCTACTCCTTCAGACGAACCAACTGGCGTCTAGGGTATTTGTTTATTTGACTTCTTGTAATTTTCTTTTATTTGTTGGAACTCGAACAACGAGCTTGAAGCTCGGAAATATAATATTGGATTTCCTGCACAATTTTCATACTTTGTCCAAGTATAAATATGCATGCTTTACTTATATGATAGGTAATTAACAGACAATAAACATGCCATTATAAGTATTAAAATTTGCTAAGTGAATCTCAATCGTGAAAATTCTGCTAACTTGTGAACCTGCTTACTGCGGTAAGTGATAATAATGTGTTAGCTCATATGAATTTGGATTCAGCAAATAGCTCAATCGAGCAAAGTATTTGACCCTGCCGGTGACATAATTAGGCAAGTCTTAAGGGATTGGCAGGAGCTTACATTTAGTGGGCACTTGATTTGCAAGGTCGTGGGGGAATTGATTCGCGAGGTCCGCGGGCATCTTTATATTTGAGAGGCGTAGCCTTACCCCCTCCCGCGAGGTCGCGGGGCAATGATTCACGAGGTCCGCAGGCATCTTTATATTTGAGAGGCGTAGCCTTACCCCCTCCCGCGAGGTCCCGGGGCAATGATTCGCGAGGTCCGCGGGTATCTTTATATTTGAGAGGCGTAGCCTTACCCCCTCCTGCGAGGTCGCGGGGCAATTGATTCGCGAGATCCGCGGACATCTTTATATTTGAGAGGCGTAGCCTTATCTCCTCCCGCGAGGTCGCGGGGCAATTGATTCGCGAGATCCGCGGGCATCTTTATATTTGAGAGGCGTAGCCTTACCCCTTCCCGCGAGGTCGCGGGACAATTGATTCGCGAAGTCCACGGGCATCTTTATATTTGAGAGGAGTAGTCTTACCCCCTCTCGCAAGGTCGCGGGGCAATAGCGGCTGCGAGCTAAGAAATGAACTTGATGCTTGACGTAAACCTCCGTTAGTGAGGATAATATGGATAATTCGAGCATCAATTGATAAGGCATCCTCGATTGAGGCCTTTTATGGACGCTTGTTGCCAAAATATGCTTATAGCTTTGGCCAGCTATTTCATGCGAGCATTTTAGTTGTAAAAGATTCCTTGGATTTTTGCATTGATATCTTCAAGGAATAATATATGTATATACATAGACATTTCATGAAAATAGATTGCAGCTCGATTTCTTGAGAAAGAGATTTCATTAGCTTTGCTCTTTTTAACATGTACATTTGCTGGTTCAACCAGTTTGCTTTCTGCATCAAACATGATACATACAACAGAAAACAAGTGAAAGCACGTTTACAGACAATCGTAAAAAAGAATCATGTACAAAGTTAGAGTGGGCTGACAGTTCTTAGGTGTAGTACGGTCGCAGGTGTTCAGCATTCCAGGCTCGGGGTAACTCTGATCCATCCATGCTGGCCAAATGATAAGCTCCATTCTTCAGATTCTGCTTGACGAGGTACGGCCCCTCCTAGTTGGGCCCGAGCACCCCATCGCTTGCCTTGCGAGCCCCGGGGAGGACTAACCTGCTGAGAACGAGGTCTCCGACTTTGTAGCTTCGAGCTCGGACCTTCTTGTTGTAATACCTGGCAACTCTCTGCTGGTATACTGCTATGCTCAGACGAGCTGTCTCCCTTGCTTCTTCGGCTAAGTCTAAACTGGCCGCGAGCAGCTGGTCATTGTCTTCGGGTAGGAATGAGGCCCTTCGTTGGCTGGTGACCTCAAATTCTACCGGTATCATGGCCTCCGTTCCGTAGACCATAGAAAATGGGGTCTCACCTGTGGAGTTACAGACTGTGGTCCTGTATGCCCAGAAGACTTTCTGTAGCTCGTCAGCCCAAGCCCCCTTTCTTGCCTCTAGCCTGGTCTTCAAATTCTGCTTGATGATCTTGTTCACAGCCTCGACTTGACCATTGGCCTGAGGATGGTCCACAGCCGAGAAGTTCTTTATGATTCCAAGCTCGTTGCAGAAGTCTATGAACTGCTCGCTGGTGAACTGAGTCTCATTGTCCGTGACGAGCTGCTGAGGGACCCCGAACCTGCAGATGATATTGTCCCACACAAATTTTTCTATCTTCGTTGTGGAGATTTCTGCTAGCTCATTAGCTTCAGCCCATTTGGTGAAGTAGTCCACAACGATCACAACATGCCTGCAACTTCCTCGAGCTGTGGGCAGAGGTCCGATGAGGTCCATCCCCCAGATTGCGAAAGGTCATGGACTCACCATCTGCTGAAGGTAAGCTGGTGGAGCTCGCGGGACCTTAGCGAATCTTTGACACTTATCACACTTCTTCACCAAATCCAATGCATCCTGCTTCATAGTTGGCCAGTAGAACCCCTGTCTGAGGGCCTTCTGGGCCAAGGACAATGCTCCTGCGTGGTTCCCACAATGACCCGCATGAATATCATTCAGCACTACCTCACAGTCCTCATCATCTATACATCGCAATAGCGGGGTCGATAACCTTTTCTTGTATAATTTGTCGTCATAAATGCAGTATCGGGCTGCCCTAGCTCGTATACGGCGAGCTTCCAGCTTGTCCTCTGGCAGCTTCCCTTCCTGCAAGTAATTCACTAACGAGCTCATCCAAGAGTTAGGCCGAACCCGTATGATCATCATTGCACCTTCGTCCTCGATGCTCGGGGTTGGTAAGAATTCCACAGGGATAGACTCAAGAAGATCTGCATCTTGGGAGGTCGCTAAGCGGGTTAGAGCGTCTGCATTGAAGTTCTGTGCCCTGGGGATCTGGTTCACTTCAAACCCCTTGAAAGCCCCCAGTAACTCCTTAACCTTTTGGAAGTATTTTGACATCCTCCTTCCCTTGGTCTGATATTCTCCCCTGACATGGCAAACAATAAGTTGAGAATCACTGAAGACCTTTACCTGCTCAGCTCGCACCTCCTTTGCCAGGCGAAGTCTGGCAAGCAACGCCTCGTACTCGGCCTCATTATTGGTAGCTCGGAATCCAAACCTTAGGGCACTCAGGATCTTGTGACCTTCTGGACTAATCATCATTATTCCAGCTCCTGAGCTTTGCTCGTTAGAGGATCCATCCACATACAGCTTCTAAGTTTGATCTCCGGCTAGTTCCTCCTGTTCCGGTACTGGCCCTGTGAATTCTACAATAAAGTCTGCAAGTGTCTGGGCCTTGAATGTCGTTCGAGGCCTGAACTTTATGTCAAACTGAGCGAGCTCGATAGCCCACTTGAGGAGCCTGCCTGAAGTATCTGCTTTCTGAAGGACTTGCCTGAGAGGGTACTGCGTAAGGACCTCAATCTGATGAGCTTGGAAGTAGGGACGTAGCTTCCTGGAGGCAGTACGCGAGTTTCTCCATTTGTGAGTATCGGGTCTCCGCATCAACCAGCCTTTTACTGACGTAGTACACGAACAGCTGCATTTTCTCCTCTTCTCTCACCAAGGCCGCGCTTAGGGCGTACTTGGAGACACCCAGGTACAGAAATAGCTTCTCCCCATCTTTCGGCTTGGACAAGAGCAGGGCCTGGCCTATATATTCTTTCAGCCTTTGAAATGCTTCTTCGCAATGCTCATTCCATTCAAAGTTCCTGGCCTTCTTTATAGCTTCGAAGAATGGCACGCACTTGTCAGTAGCTTTCGAGATGAATCAACTGAGAGCTGCGACCTGTCCATTGAGACTCTGCACGTCCTTGATTTTGGAGGGAGACCTCATTTCCATGAGCGCCCTGATCTTCTCCGGATTGGCCTCTATCCCTCTGCTATTTACCATAAATCCAAGAAACTTACCAGACGCTACCCCAAAGTCACACTTCAGCGGGTTTAACTTCATCCGGTAATTTTTGAAGACTTTGAATGTCTCACCCAGGTCGCGAACATGGTCTGCTGCTTTCTGAGATTTTACCAGCATGTCATCTACGTATACTTCCATGGTTTTCCCAATCTGGTCCTGGAACATGGTATTGACCAGTCGCTGGTAAGTGGCTCCTGCGTTCTTCAGTCCGAATGGCATCACCTTGTAACAGTACAACCCCCTATCAGTGACAAAAGAGGTGTGTTCTTCGTCCTGCGGGCTCATGGGGATCTGGTTGTACCCTGAATAGGCATCCATGAAACTCAAGAGTTGGTGCCCGGCTGTCGCATCTACCAGCTGGTCAATCCTCGGCAGTGGGAAGCTGTCTTTCGGGCAAGCCTTGTTCAGGTCGGTGAAGTCAATGCAAGTCCTCCACTTCCCGTTCTTCTTCTTCACGAGGACTGGATTTGCGACCCAAACAGGATAACGAGCTTCCCTGATGAACCTCGTTAGCTAGCAGCTTCTCGACCTCCTCCTTCAGAGCTGCATAACGTTCCGGCGTCATCGGTCTCCTCTTCTGACGACTGGCCTGTGCTGGGGATTTATGTTCAGTCTGTGGCACATAATGTCAGGATCTATCCCCACCATATCTTCATGGTTCCAGGCAAAGACATCAAAGTTCAGCTTTAGGAATTCTACGAGCTCAGTCTTAACTTCTGGTAGCAGATCTCTTCCTATCTTCACACGCCTCTCTGAGTCCACTTCACTGATCCGTACATCATCTAGCTCCTCAACAGGTCCCGTGGCCCTGTCTGCATCCACCTCGCGAGGGTCGAGGTCATCGCTTACCCCAGTTTCAGAGATAACTCGCGGTTGGCCACCCGAGACCACATTTACTTTCTTTCCCCGAACTCCCATTTTCACTGCGTCTTCATAGCACCTCCTGGCCAACTGCTGTTCACCCTTGACACAGCCTACTCCGTTGGAGGTCGGGAACTTGACTGTGAGCGTTCTTGTGGAGGTGACCATGTCTAGTTCATTCATCAAAGGTCGCCCCAAGACCACGTTGTATGTTGAAGGACTGTCGATAATCAGGAAGTCTGCAAGAATAGTAGCTTGTCGTCTTGGTTCCCCGAGGGTAAGAGGTAACTTAATCTGACCTATCGGTATTACTGCATCTCCCGTGAATCCGTAGAGGGGTTCTGGTGAAGGTGTTAACTGCTCAGTCCCTAACCCCATCAGGTCATAGCAACTTTTGTACATGACATTGATTGAGCTGCCAGTGTCGATCATCACCCTTCGTACCTCGACATTACTGATCTGGGCCCTGATTACAATAGCATCGTTGTGGGGCCAGCGTACCCCCCTCTCGTCCTCCTCCGTGAATACAATACTGTCTGAGGACGCTTTTGCCCTTTTGGTGGGTCCCTCGACTCCTCCATATTCTGCCAGCAGGGCATGGTTGGCTTCCCGGATGTACCTTTGGTGTGACCTGTTAGATGTACCTGCCACATGAGGCCCACCATAAATGGTAAAGATTGTTCTTACAGCGGGCTCGCGCTTGGGTTCCTGAGCTCGCTGAGGCTGCTGTTGCTCGGGCTGCTGGTCTTGCCCCTGAGGTCGTTGGTGCTGAGGTCGCCTGCCAGCGGGCTGTACTACATATTCTCCTAGGTAGCCTCATCTTATGAGTTCTTCAATAGCGTCCTTCAACTGCCAGCAGTCTGAGGTATTGTACCCGTTCTCGTTATGGTAGGCACAGTATTTCCTCGGGTCCCGACGTCGGTTAGAGGGTCCAGTCGGGGGTGGCTTCCCGAAGTTCTCCTTGTTTCTTTCCGCAGCGAAGATCCTGTCCTGCCTGTCCGACAACACACTATAGCTTTCATACCGGTTCGGACGCCGGGGTCGCTCCATCCTCGGCCCTGGCCTAGCTCGCTTTGCCACAACATTGGCAGTCTGGTTCCTCGGCTCCCCTGGCCTATCACTGCCATGATTCTTCCTCTTTTCATGATGGGAACCACTTGTTTCACCCCGCTGACCACTGGGTTTCTTAGCCCCGAAGGCTTCTTCCCATCTGACTTCTTTAGCAGCCCTTTCGTAGAACTCCCCTAGATCCTTCACAGGGGATTTGTATATGCTTTCGTACAACTTCCTGTCTTTCCTGAGCCTTGCAGAAATAGCTGTTAAAATACTCTCGTCAGAAGGCGTTTCCACATTACTCACCTCCTCTCTGAATCGAGTGATATAATCCTTCAGGGATTCGTTTTGTCTCTGGAAAATGGTAGCGAGGTGGCAGGCTGGCGCGAGCTGCTTCCTCAAGGCCTTATATTGGTCCAGGAACTTCTTCTGACATTCTCTCCAGCTTCCGATGCTGCGGGCTGGAAGACCTTTAAACCAAGCTCGCGGAGCATCCCCTAGAGTAGCTGGGAATACTCGGCACTTTACCAGCGGGTCATCTGTCTGAAGATCCATCTGTACATTGAAAGCGTCCAGATGGTCGTAAGGGTCTATCCTACCTCCGTATGGGGGGATATTGGGGAGCTTAAACTTCGCTGGTAAGGGTACTGTCTCGATTTCCCTGGTGAATGGTACCCGGCGATTGTCCCACTCTTCTCCAGTCTGGCCTCCAGGTCGAGCTTCCAACTGCTGGACCCTCTGCAACAATTCCTCCACTACTGGGTCCTGGGTCAGTGATCGCCGACTGGGGTTCCATCTGCTGGTACTTTCCCGTTCCCCAAAGTAACAGTTCTGTGACCTGCCCTCTTCACCGAGAGCTTCTGCGTGTCTGGCGGCCCTCTGAGGCTCGGGCTCATAACCTGCAAGGTGTCTGCGGACTCGCTCTGGCCCACGACCACCCTCTTCACGCCTCGCGTCCCCGATATTCGCCCTCGCTCTTATCCCGTTCTGGCGAGGTGAGATCTCCCGCTCTTGGTTCCTCCCTCTGGCTCTCTTGGATGCAAGTTCGAGGAGCGGGCTGATCCTTCGGTCAGCGACCTTTCCCTTACGGCTACCCCTTCTGGAGTTGGTATTTCTTCTGAAGGTCGACGGCGAGCTCTGCCTGGAGGTGCTGCATCCACCTGTCTTGGCACTGCATGGGCTTGGACTTCCACCAACGCCCTAACCGTCGTCGTCAACTCCCTCACTGCATCCTCCAGAGCTCGCTGGCGCTGCTGCCATTCCTGAGCGACCTCGTTTCCTGAAGGTGAGGCGCTCTGTTCTTCTTGGATCTCACGTCGTTCTTCTGCTACTCCGACACTCCTTGTTGCCTTGATCCTAGCCATGGTAGACAAGTATAAATGAATGTGAAACAATAACTAACTGGAGATTACCAGGTCGCTGTTGGGCCCTCTTTCTAGCGCCAAAAGATGTTGACGTCCGGAAACGGTCAACCAGAGATTCTGAGGCCCAGACGGCGGACTTGGTAATTAATGGTTGATTGTACTGATTGAAGGATAGGAAATGGTCAATTAATGAAGTTTTAGGTTGGTGATGATTAATTCGGATGAAGGAATGTCGGATTTGGTGGTTGGTCGGATTTAATAAGATAATCAGCAAGCAATTAAAGAGAAAGAGAGAAAACACAAGGATTTTTACGTGGTTCGGTGACTGCACCTACGTCCACGGCCACTCTGGAGTAATTCCGGCAGAGTGACAGTTCTCTAGTATGTTAAGCTTTTTTTGTACAGTAAAAATGTCTCCCATCTTTATAGAGGAGGGGAGCTCACAATAAAAAATACAAAAGAAAGTTATACAAGTTATTGGCAACGGCTAGTTTCAGCTAATCCTGACATTGTCATGCTGCATTAATTGTAAAGGTAATGATGATTTCCTCCCTGCACAAGTCTGCATTAATTATACCTGAAGAGGTCTTCACTTCATTAAATGCTCCTGGGTAATTGTGTAGGCAGTTTCCGACGGAAAATCATGAGAGTTGGTAAATCTGATAACTTGCTGCACACGATATCTCCTGAGGAAGCCTTCAGGTCAGCCAGGTGATGCACTCTGGAGGAGAGCTGACGTGGCCGAGAGGAGAGGTAAGGCGATCTGGGGACCTATGCGAGCTCGCGACCTCGCGAGCTCCCCGAGCTGAAGGTACGAGCAGGGGGCATCTTGGGAACTGCTACTGGCCTGTGACCTGGACGACCCCACGAGCTGGGCTTGCAGCTGCTAGTTCCATCTTTGGACTTCCTGGGCCCTTACTTTTGTTCACATTAAATAGGCATGTATTGGCCCATCTGGGCCGAACCAGAAAACGGATATAACAATTTCTAATTCTGGTAATTGACTCTTTCTCGATTTAGGTTGTTGCATTTTTTGAAAATGTTCCCTTAATGTGCGCTTCAAACTACAGACTAAGTCTCATTAGAATGACCTCGAGCTGAGCATGAAGCGAATTGAGTCATGGTTAATCAGCGACTTGCATACTGCAGTAGCAAGTTGATCACTTCAGCGAGCTAGACATTGACGAACTGAACTTCTGCATGATGGGCCAGTCTCTTGGATTAATCTGTTGGGCTTTTATCCTTTGAATCTATCCATTGGATTAACTTGTCAGACTTTTACCAGTCCATTTATTCAGTTCGAAATATACCTATAACAATTGTTATTGTTTTTTTTATATGAAACATATAATTAAAATTAAATAATTTAACAAACCTTAAAATATTTTTATGTAAATGTCAATAAAAGTTTACTCATAATTAAGATATAATAAAAAATTATGATGTACAATGGTTTTTATATTGCTGACTAAATAAAATAAATGTTTAACAGTAGTATTGGAATATTAATAATTAAGCACAACTTTCAAATTATTTTTAATAAAGAAAAAGGGTTAGATTAATTATCTTTTTTGTTTATTAAATTTGGGAGGGATTGGTGGACACAATTTTTTATAAAATATTTCACAAGATTTAATAACCATTGGATCAATGTGATTTGGATTGCTTGGATTTAATAAGTTTATAGTTTATTTTCCCTTTTTTTTTTCTCCTATCATTAATTTTAGAGTAACTAATTTAACAAATAATATGATATGTGAGTTGTCAATATCTTATTAGTTATCATATTATTTAATAATTTATAAGATTTTAACAACTCATATATCATATCATTTAAGTATGAATTTGAGTAAAATTTTTGAAAAGTCCAGCATTCCTCTTAATTTTATTCACTTTCTACTCTCTCTTAGATTTGCTTTCCTAAATCTATTTAAATCTATTTCTTTGTGTCTTACACACACCTTAATTCCCTCTTGTTTATATGTCTTTTCCTCTTAAACAATACAACAATTGCTTCTCTCTTAATTTATTCCACCATTAACATGATGCAAATTCACTCTAAGCGGGGGAACAAAAAAAACATTAACATGATGCTTTTAAAAACTAATTACATATAAAAGTGTTAATTGGAATTATTTTTTTCCTTAGTCTATAAATTTATAATCTAATTATTTGATTTTTTTAAAAGCATATATATATTTTTTCAATGATGAAAAATTGGAGAACACTAGAGCTAGCTTTGGTGATTAACATATGACATGATATTTATTGAGTTGGATAATTCTATGTAATCAATTTTTAAAAGCATCATGTTAATGTTTTTTCAAAAAAAAAAATCAATATCATGTTATTGGTGACAATAAATTAAAGAGAGAAAAGATTGTTGTAATAGTACATAGAAGAAAACTATTGAAAAAAATCTTTCATAGGACTGTTTCATAGCTGATGTGATGAAAATAATTGATGAGAAAGATAGATAAAAAAAAAAAAGAAAGAAAGAAAGAAAGACAAATGGGAAAGGTAATAGAAAAAAATGACATTATTTCATTTGTTCGTCTCACCTCATCAGTTGTGAAACAGTCTCATAAAAAATTTTCTCAAAAACAATTAAGAAGAGCAAATTAAGCCATGAGAGAAAGTGATCAATTAGATTTAATTATATTTAGGAAAGATATTCAAAGAGGGATGAGAGAGGGACTCAAATTAATTAATGACGGATAGGAGAAGAAAAAAGAAAGGAAAAATGAATAATAAAATTATTAAATCCAAACCATCCAAATCTCATAGATCAGACACTACGTAATTGTGTCAAAATTATGTCCCCCAACTCCTCCCGTTATAAATATCAGGTTATAAAAGTAAATTTGGAAGAAAATATTAAAATGTAATTAGTGATTTAAAATTAAATGAAAAATCAAGATTTTAGTGTTTTTATTTTATTTTATTTTTATTTTTAAATTGTTTGACCAGTTGAAAGAACAATTAAAACAACTTAATAAATCTAATTTAGATTTTTTAAGTGGTTCGCTGATCAGTGAGTACTATATACATGCACTTGTTGAGCCTAAAACTTGTGAAAATTATATTGTTCATGAAAAAGGGGAAAAAAATAAACATGGGAAAAAAATCAACAAAATTCACAATGACGTAAGTTTCTTAGTGGCTTCTAGTGAGATAATACCAATGTGTGATACCTGAGGAGGGCAAAAATACCCCTAAATTGGTGAGGCCTTGATCCGATTGGGGTAGGTTAAATTGGGGCATTGAATTCAAGTTTTAAGTCAAATTTGGATAAGAAGGATTTTTATCCAGTTCTATAATCAGGTTGAGTTTGGGTCAAATACTTTTTATCCAACCCAACCCAGCGACCCCATTATTATTGTTTTTTTATTACATACTAATATTATTATGATTACTCATTTTATTATTTTTTATTTCACACTATTATTATTATTATTATTATCATATTATTATATACTGAATATTGTGCATTACTATTGCATTCATTAATTTATTCTAATAAGTTTATGTCTAAAACAAACTATTATTGTAGATAAGTAAGATATCTCAATGAAATTTTAAATTGTTTTTTAATAGATTGGCATTGTTGTATTAAATTTAATGAATTTGATGTTATTTAAGTTATTTTAGCGTCCACATTTTATATTCAAATTCAAGATTTACTAGTTTTAGCTTATGCTCATTTGAATTCAAATTTGAGTCAATTTTAATAGATGTCAAACTCTAAAAGTTTGTTTGAATGCAATAATTTCTTTAAATTTAAGATATATTTTTAATTTAAATATATATAAATTAAATGAAAATGATATTTAGTATTTAAATGTATATGTTATTTTTAATGTATTGGTTTAAAATGAATAAGGTAAGGGTATTCAGCCCCAAATGAATTTGGGTTTGAGGTAAAATTTGAAAACTCATTCAGATTGCGAGACGAGTATGTGACATCTTACTCAAATGAGATTTCGGATTTGGAGTGGATCGATCGATCCTAATATGATCCATTACCATCCCTAATGATAATGGCTTCTAAACAATAACATGTTGTGAAGCCCTTTGCCATCTCAAAATTTAAAAACTCAATCAAATCGTGAGTTGGGTATGTGACACTTGACTAAAAATGCATTTTGCGTTAGAAGCAACCCAATCAACCCTAATCCAATCTGTCACCATAGCTAGTGATTATGGCTTCCAAACAGGAACACATTGTGCAGCCCATTGCCATCCCTTGTGGCAATGGCCTTCAAACGATAACAGGTTGTGAAATGCATATATTTTGCATTTATGTCATGCATCTTTTGGTATAACAAAATTTATTTTAATATATGTATATATTACTGCTGAATCTGGATGAAACGAAGAACATTAATTAAGTTAGTGACATGTTGAAAGAAAAATTATTACAAACTTCTAATTTCTGACAACTAATATTTAATCATTAATATGCACATATCAACAATTAATTTGCTATTATTTCTTCGCTATTAGAAATAATGTTTAAATAAATTAATTAGTTAAAAATTATTATCATTTTTATTTAGCCTAACAATGATAAAGATGAATCGTTCCTGTCATAAATGGTATTTTAAAAATTAATTTAACTAAAAATTAGTGATTGTAGTGGTCAAAAATTTTTGTGATATATTAGTCCAGCATATCAATTGGTCCAAGCTAATGACCCAAGTGGATAGCCCAGAAACTTGGTTAATTTAGCTCAAATAAATTATAATTTCAAGTTATGATTGCTCTTAATGCATTGTAACGGAAAAGATATTAAACCTTATAACTGACATGTCATAAACCATATTATTAAACTTTGTAACCGACATGTCATAAATTATACTATTAAATCCTGTAATCGACATATCATAAATCATATCATTAAATCCTTGTAACCGACATATCATAAATCATACCATTAAACCTTATAACTGACAAGTCATTAACCATGACAATAAGTACTCATGGCACCACTTCCACTTATAAATAGAGACTTCACCAAGAGGAAGAGTCATCCCACCTCTCTTGCTCCTCTCTTACAAGTCACTTGAGGTTTCTTCTTCTTCTCTCTTGAGTTCTTATTTTTCTACTTCTCTCTTGAGTTCTTATTTTTCTACTCTAAACTTAGTGCTCCTTTGTGATAGATTCGGTATAGTAGTGTGAAAGTGCATGTTTAGGAAAGGTCTGGTTAAGGAAAGGTTTGGTATTTAATTAGTTTGTTGTGACTGACCTCTCTTTTCTGGGAACTTACCTGATGTATTATTCACAACTCACTTGCACTGTTCTATTATATGAGGTTTTGCCCACTGATACTCAATGTCTCTGTGTTCTTATTCCGTTCAGTCTTCAAATCAAAGTGGTCAAGACTCCGATAGTCTTCCGTCTTTCTCTTTATCCGGCACACTCCCTCTAATCTGACGATGGTTTACCCTTACTGTATTCGTATCTTTTACAAT
The DNA here is from genome assembly GCA_019925255.1 of Litchi chinensis. Classification (NCBI taxonomy): domain Eukaryota; kingdom Viridiplantae; phylum Streptophyta; class Magnoliopsida; order Sapindales; family Sapindaceae; genus Litchi; species Litchi chinensis. The sequence continues at coordinate 16,795,928 of CM034470.1, read as the reverse complement.
CAGTTTACTGACTTGAGCATCGGAGTATCTTCGGTCGGCACCCCATCGGTGTCAAAATCACCCCGCATTCTCTTTATTTAATTTGTGCAGGACACAGGTTGTTAGGTTCCAAGAAAGTTGACAAACGAGGCTCACTCAAAATCAACATACTGTAGAATTCATCCACTACAGTGATCATGCAAGAGTTTCAATATGTTCAAAATTTCAAAATTGTATAAGCACGTAGTGATTGTATTGAGTAAAACAAATCCTGAAGAGAATTTTGTCCCTTTTTCTAATGAATTATATTAATAGAATATTCAAATTGCTTTTGGAGTAATAAGAAGAAGCTGTTTTTTTTTCAAAACATACTGCACACCCACATTATAAGTACATATAATATTGTGGGACTTTTTTTATCAAGATTCTGAGGAACAATATGAAACTATGACTTTTAAAAAGGAAAGGAGGAACTGCCTCTATAGGAGAGGAGAAAAAAATTATCATATTTTGTGGTTTTATAAGTCGAATCCTGACCTTATATAATAAACAAGGATAAGATGAGTTATTGTCACGGCGGACGACACAATAATCTCATAAGAATATATTTTGTACAAGGGAAAATTAAATATCTAGGAAAAGCCAATGACGAGTCATGATCAATTGGCCCGACTGTCTGAGTGAGCACCCCCCTCTACTAGCTCGCATAGTCACGCATGTACAATTATTGTGTGATTTCTGCAAGCGATTTGATAAACGGAGCGATAGGAGCGTGGAGCCCACGGATCGAGACCCTGCCTATATCAGCCGTCCATCAACTGTTGGCTGATGTGATTGTGCTGTATTAACACCGTGTCCCACGCTGTAGTAGGAGTGACGGAAGGGGCAACACTTCTTTCCTTAAAAACTGTTTAGGGTTTGATTCTTATGAAAGGACAATCTGCACGTCGACATTGCCTACCCCTAAAGAGGGTTTTATCTATGCTTTCATGTCGCTTTGATAGCTATGTAGACGTATGCGTTGCTTTTCGTCATCATCTAACACGGGCTAACTGTAGAGAATACCCATTCGATTTGACAACATCTCATGGTAAAGTTCGAGTCACTAAACCGTTAATAATATTTAAAAAAAATTATAATTTAAGAAAGTCTTTGATTCACAATCTATATGAATAAATTTTATCTATTTTTTTAATTGAAAAAATCGTTTCTTAAAAGTGAGTAAAATGCAATCTAAAATTTGGATGTTGAATACTAGTAACGGCATGTTTACTAATAGAAAATTATTTAGAGAAAAGAGAATTTAATTATTGATTTGTAGTTATAGTAATTACTAAAAACGGTTGATAATCAAATTATGTAGACTCGCAAAAAAATCAGGATTCCTCCCAACCAAGGAATCGACTTCCCTTTCCTATTCTATTTTTAATAGAATTTGCTTCTCTTTGAGTTTCATTCGTGATTAATATATGTATCTTCATATTTGAAATAAGAAAAGAAATTGTCCTTTTTGCGTGAATCAATTGAAGTCATTACCAAAAAGGTGAGATTGTCTATGTGTACGGGTTTCTTAAAACCATTTTTGGATAACAAATAAAATAAGTGTCCCCCAAAATTGTGTTGATAAGATCCTTGATCGGAAATATTATTTTATATATTTCAAATGAAGTTTATGGTGAATTTAAGAATACCATCTATATTGTAACATATATACGGTGTTAGGATTTTGACTCGATTCTAAACAAATTTCAATTAATGTGAAAGTAATCCAAATAAAGTCTATTTGTAAAGTATCATTGGAAAGTTTGGCTTGAAAGAGATCCAATGCCGTAAACGATGCTAGAAAAGAAGGCTGAACACATCAACAAACACCCCAAAAAAGTGGTAGGGTTATGTTTGAGTAGAAGTAGGCAAGTTACAATTATAAGATTTCTTATTCAAATGAGTTTTTAATTGATTTGGAGAGCAACGAAATGTAGTTCCTAAAAAGTTTTACATTACTTTGCAACCAAGTTTTGGCTTGATTCCTGACAAATTTTGATTTAGGCGAAAGTAGTATAAACAAAATCCGTTTTGGTTGAGTAAAATAATATTGAAAAGTTTAACTCGAAAGGAATCTAATGTTATGGATTGTGCTAGAAACGGAGGTAGGATGTGCCGGCACGCAGCCTAGAAAGGTGATAGGGTCATATTTGAGCAAAAATAGCTAGGTTATGTGATTAGATCATCTTATTATTAGTGTTGTTGTTGTTGTTTTAAACATCATTTGTATTATAGTAGATATTAAGCATGGTTCCGCACGTATTTCCTCAACAAGTGACATCAAGATTTGATGGAGAAATGTAGAACATGTAAGGGAGAAGTAGCACAAAATTTATGATCGTTGATGTGTGAGAACTAAGAATTGAGAACGATAATGGCGTAGGTGTGCACGTGTGGGGCATGAAACAAATTTAAAATCCACACGAGCACACATAATTTTCTCAATTGGTCTCAAATAATGATAGAAATGAATAAGGTCAAAAGAGTAAGGAATCAAAATAAGAAGGTAGATATCGATAGATGAAGTACGGAGGTAATACGATGGCAACACATGCACATGCACATGCACATGGGACGGTGGGGGACTCCCAAATTAGGTCGTCTGGTACTTGTCTACCTCTCTCTCTCAGCTATCCCTTGTTTGCAAATGTGAAACTTTCTTAGCTTAGGAATGGTAAAAAAAGTCTTCAGCAAGACGACCACAACACATTTATCCATTCACACATTGCTACATCGTATATATTATTGATGAAATATTGTCAACCAATCACATATGTTGATGAGACTCTACAGTCTAGTTAAAAAATTCAGAAATTGAATTGTCCACACAAATGATGAAAAATGAGAGTTGAATCTATCATTTTCAGTGATATAGAGATGGGAGTGACTTTAACATTAGACCACCCCATTGTTCTCAATCAAATATTATTTTTGTCACACGTTTATCATGTTATTAGTGGAATACGTATTGTATCGCTGTGTCTACGCCACACTGATGATTTTTTTTTTTCCCCTTAACAGCAGGATTGATACTTGGAGGTTTTGGACGGCGAGTGGCGATAGCCTTTCACTGTCCGTAAGATTAGGAAAGATATGGGGAGGCGGTGTTCTTGGGTTTGCACCTTTTGATGGAGGTCACTGTCCTAAGCCACCAACTTTGCCTCAGTCGGTTGGAGTGTAGACATCCTCTCAGTTTAGACCCCACTCCCACGTATCAAGTGTACCCATTAGACCCCACCCCAATTACCCCCACACATTTTCTCATCTCTTATTGTACCTTTGCTTCCCTAATTTGTACCTCTCCTTCTTTTTGTTTTTCTTTTCTGGGCTGTCTAAGGTTTTTTAATAATAATTTTAATAACGTAAATCTGTTTGCAAATCTTATTTATAAGACAAACCGGCTTAACATATAATGAAATTTAATTATTACATGAACTTTTGAAAGTCCTCTAGAGTACTTAGATTTGTTAGATATCTCTATTACATATCATTTGCATGAACACGAATGTCTAGTAAAGTTTTTAAAAAATTCTAAAATTGTATTTATCAAATTAATATAAAATACTAATTGAAAGTCATGTGGATATTTGGTAGTTCAATTAGTAATTAACATGTGTAGTTATTGTGCAATAATATAACACTCGTGACCAAAATTGGGGAGGTTTTTCATTTTCGTTTAATTTGTAAGTAAGAACAACATTTTAAGATCAAATAGCACTCGAGTTGAAAATTTTGAAATGGAACTGGTGGAATGTTAAATGTGTATGTAAAGGATCAGGCCGTTGATTTAGGTGAAACACATTTAGCATGTTTAATTTGGTGAAATGTTGACGAATGAGAATTGAAATGGGAGCACAAATAATTCAAATCTTTTGCCCATCATAATCCAACCCCGCAAAATTTGACTTTAGACCATAATTTGCTCACCAATCATTTTCACATCGAGCTAAGAAGCCATCTAACACATTTTCAATAGTAAATATTTTGAGAAAGGTCTTCGACATGGACCCACCTCAGACCCAATTGGAGACTAAAGAGTCCAACCATTCAAACTCTATATTGTATTCAATAATCACATCAAATAAAATAACGTTAAATCTATAGTTGTTCACATTTCTTTCTTTTAAAGCTTGTAGTGAAAAGTTTGAAATTGTTTTATTATTAGTTAACTAACTTGATATTATTAAAAAATATATATATTTGAGAATGTTTCTGGTTTATGACTTTAGTAAGTGATACATTAGTCCGTGGTCCCAATTTTTGTATCATTTTGCGTCAGGGAACCGCATTGACAGATCGCATCGGCACTTTTGGAATTCAGGTCTAATTTGGGCCCGGGTTATATTCATATTTTTTTTATTAACAATAAAACTGGACAGATAAGTAATCATTATAATATTACCTTTTGCATTCTTTTGAAGAAATATAGACTTCATTGGGTTTCGGGATTGTTGAATTTCAAACCAGCAGCGCCTGAATTGTATTTAGACTTTCGAGGCTTAATGATTCACTGTGGAGTTTGACCATAGAACAACTGGGACTGATTGGTTTCTCTAGAGCAATTTATTATTAGTTTATGGTCTTTTGGGGACATTAATTCAGTTCTTCTTTTTCTACATTGCACAGGCTGGCGACCGTCTAATTACTGTTAGCCTTTTATACATTTCAGCAAGCAGGTCACCTTACAACACACATAACACAACTGCGTCATAGGCCTATCATTTCATTCGAATAGTTGCAACTAATTGAAAAGAATAATCCATCAGAGAGTCATGATAATTTTTAGCATGGTTTGGTGAAGATGATACGAATGAACATGAAACAAGTTTAGAAAATTAAGGTTGTTAATTTACCTTAGAAACGATGAACTAAATAGATCATTGATTTGTACATTAAAAAAAAAATAGATCATTGATTGAATCGACACAATCATGACAAATAGGGTTCCTTAATTTGACATGACATAAGAACCAAATTTATTAGGATAGAATTTTTTGACTTATGACAAAATAAATCCAGTGGGCAGTCTTCGGATGACACAAACATGAAAATCATCTCATGATTTAACACCCTCTTGGAATATATTTTACCTTTCTTTAGTTCCATTTTATGTCAAAATTCATCCTGTTTTCATCAAGTTTTAGGTTGTGACAATATTTATGTTGTTAGGGAGTACAGGGTGGTCACAAAGCACGAATCAACCATACATACACACAAAATAATTAATAAATAAACATAATACTTCTACGTGATTGGAGAAATACCATATGTTCATGGAGTACAGCGACACATTTTTCACTAAATAACAATTTTTAGCAAACTTTATCTCTGTCACACGACTCTCATAAACAATCACTCTTAAAAGCTCTTTCAATTTACTCTTTGAAACTCTCAGATATTCTCTGATATACAATTTGAAACTTGTATATATGAGTATTTATAGTTCTAAGATCAAAGGAGTTCAAATTCGAATGTGTTGTTAATGTTAAATAAGAAAAGAAAAACAAAGTATTGGTATATTAAAGGCAAATGGAAATTTAGAACAATGTATTTTTAAGTAAAGAAACTGCCTTTACTTAACATCAGAAACATTACAATTTAAAGCTTAATTAATAACTATCCACTAAAAAACATGGTCCTAAGATTACGCCATGATTATACACATGAATAACAAAAACAATAACCAACACTAAAAAATAGGAACAATTTGAAACATTCAACTAAGCAACATTTATAACTCCACATCAGCAGTCCTGAACATGTCTTCTAACACTCTTCCTTGCTTTAGGAGTTGCAAACACCAAGTTTTGTCCTCAGAAATTTGAACTTGCTAACTGGCAATGGCTTGGTGAAAACATCAGCAACCTGATCTTCTATTTTGCAGTAAATAAGAACAACAACTCCATCTTTCTGTACTTCCTTTAAGAAGAATAACTTAATATTAAAGTGCTTAGTTTTCCCATGAAACACAGGATTTTGAGAGATAGCAATAGCAGTTTGGTTGTCAACAAGAATCTTTGTGCTTTCCTCCTGCTCTAAGTTAAGATCGATTAAAATCTTCCTCAGCCACAAAGCTTGATGAACAACAGTTGTTGCAGCAAGAAACTCTGCTTCAACAGTGGATTGAGCTATAATTTCTTGTTTTTTCGAGCTCCATGAGAAAACACCAGAATCAAGTGTGAAATAGTAGCCTGAAGTGCTCTTCATATCATCAATGGAATCTCCCTAATCACTATATGAGAAACCAACTAGCTTGAACTCTTTGCTCCTTCTGAATTTAATGCCAAAATCACATGTGCCTTTCACATATCTAAGCATCCTCTTTGCAGACTTGAGATGCCATTCGCTTGCACAATGCATAAACCGAGACAAAATGCTTACAGCATTCACAATGTCAGGCTGGGTTGCTGTGAGATACATCAAGCAACCAATTAGGCTTCTGAAATATGCCTGATCAATCTTTTCTATTCCATCTTCTTTATAGAGCTTTTCCTTTGAGTTCATTGGAGTGCTCATTTGTTTGCATTTTTCAAGTTTAAACTTCTTCAGAATCTCCTTGGCATATTTCTTCTAATAGATGAAGACTTCATATTCATTTTGTTTAATTTCTATTCCAAGAAAGAAAGTCATCAAACCGAAATCTGTCATCTCAAAAACCTCCATCATCTCTTGCTTAAACTTCTCCACAATACTTGCATTGTTTCCTGTCACAAGCAGATCATCCACATATAGTGAGATGATAAGAATGTTAGCTCCATTATGCTTGACATATAATGTTGATTCAGATAAGCTTTTAGCAAATCCCAAGTTCTACGAAGGTTCATCAATCCAGCTGTACCAAGCTCTTGGAGTTTGCTTCAATCCGTAAAGTGCCTTTTTAAGAAGATAGACCTTATCTTCTTCTCCTTCATTTACATAGTCTTTCGGTTGCTCGACATAAATCTCCTTCTGCAGAAAACCATTCAAGAACGCTGACTTGACATCTAACTGGTACACCCTCCAATTCTTTTGTGCTGCAACGACGAGTAAGAGCCTGATAGTGTCGAGTCTAGCGACAGAAAGGAAGCTATCTGAGTAGTCCACACCAAGTATTTGAGCATATCTTTTGATCATGAGTCTAGCTTTATACTTGTTGATTGAGCCATTAACATTAAGCTTGGTTCTGTACACCAACTTGACTCCAATTACCTTTTTGTTTTGAGGTCGATCAACCAACTCCCATGTTTTATTCCTTTCAATCATGAACAACTCCTCCTTTATTACAGCAATCCAATTTTGATCCTTCTTGGCTTCTTCATAATTTGTAGGTTCACATACAGTAATATTGCATGTTTGATAAACATCATAAAATAGTCTTGTGCCTCTGATAGGACTGTTATCCACCATTTCATTTTCCCAATCTCTAATGTTTTGTTATACTGTGTCCAAAATAGGAAACTTGAAATTTGGCTTTTTTGTTGAATCATACCAGTTCCACTCTTCGTCTTCCATAAAGTGCATGTCCCTTCTTATAATAATTTTTCCAGTTTGTGGTCGAAAAACTTTATAAGCTTTTGCAACCGAGCTGTAGCCGATAAAGATGTTTGGAAATGCTCTTTTATCTAGTTTATCTCTCTTGATCTGCGGAACATGGGTGAAACACAAACATCCAAATATTTTAAGGAAATTCAGAGATGGTTTATAACCATACCATGCCTCAAAGGGTGTTTGATCCTGCATTGCTTTTATGGGAAGCCTGTTTTGTAGAAAAACAACAGTGTTTGTTGCTTCAGCCCAGAATTGCTTTGACAGGTTCTTCTCATGTAGCATATATCGTGTCATCTCCAATATGAATCTGTTCCGTCTCTCACTTACTTCATTTTGTTGTGGAGTGTATGGAGCAGTTAATTGCTGTTGGATGCCTGTCTCCTTACAAAAACGATTGAATGCTTCGGAGGTGTACTCCTTGTTGTTGTCTGATTTAAGAGTTTGAATTCTACAACCACTCTCATTCTCAACTCTTGCTTTAAAGTTCCAGAAGACTTAAGCCACTTCTGACTTGTGCTTCAAAAAGAAGATCCAACATATACGGGTGAAATCATCAATGAATGTAACATAATAAAGACTACCTTTCAGAGAATGCGTTCTTTGTAGGCCTGCAATGTTAGTATGAATTAATTGTAGTTTTTTTTATGCTCTCCATGTTGCCTTGGGAAATGGTTTCCTGCTTTGCTTTCCAAACTGACATGCTTTGCAATTTGGAATATGATCATCAAGTTCTCGAAGATCATTTGCCATCTTCTTGGATTTCATTTGCAGTAGCTCCTAGTGATGATAGTGCCTAAGCCTCTTATACCAAACTTCAGTGATATTTTCTTTGATTGGAAAAACAATTTGCTCCTCCTCCAATAGATTTAAAGCAAAGCTTTTCCCTTTCATTTTTACTTTGAAAATATCTTGGCCAACTGCATCTTTAATCAAGCAACTTTTGTCTTCGAACACAACTTTATAACCCTTTTTAATTAGTTGTCCAATACTTGACAAGTTTTGATCCATTTCAGGAACATTCAACACATTAGAAATGAACTTTGTACTTGAATAAGTTGAAATTGCAACAGTTTCTTTTCCTTTCATGGTTATGTGTCATTTCCAACTCGAACCTTCGATGAGTTTGCATTGCTTAGTTCCCTAAATAGATCCTTGTCATGTGTCATGTGGTTAGTACAACCATTGTCAATAAGCCAGCTCTCACTTGATTTGATGCTAAAGAAACTTGTAGTGACGAACAGGTGATCCTCCTTCTCTTAATCAACAGTTTTTGCCTCTTCACTGTGTAGTTGACTTTTGTTTTTGCAGATAATAGCTTCATGCCCTATCTGATTGCATTTAGTGCACTTAGCATTACGTTTTTTCCAGCATTTAAATAGAGGATGACATTTCTTTCTGCAGTGTTGGCAAGGTGGATATGATTTTTTTTATTTTCATTATTTCCTTTTGTATTGGCTAATACTGTGCTTGCCTTATTTTCTTTAAAATGCTTCTCATTCTTCTTTTTGTTTTTGGCCGCGTTTTGATGCTTGGTTGCCTAAGCTCCTTCGGTTGTTGTATCATCCCTCATCGGTTTTCTTTGTTCTTGTGCTTGCAATGCGTTAAGCAATTCTACTAAGAAAAATTTTGACAGATCCTTGGTATTCTCCAAGGTAGTGATGGTTGTTTCATATCTTTCAGGTACTGTAACAAGAATTTTTTTCTACAATTCTTGAGTCAGTAAATTCAGATCCAAGAAGTCTCACTTTGTTTACGATACTAAGAAGCCTATCGGAGTAATCTTTAATCATCTCAGAGTCCTTCATTCTTTGAAGTTCAAATTCCCTGATCAAGTTCATGACTTACATCCCTTTAATTCTTTCATCTCCTTCATATTCATTCTTGAGGTAATCTCATATCTCTTTTGTTGTACTTCAAAGACATATTATGAGTAAAGATGGTGGATGAAACTACAGTAAATAAGCAGACCTTTGCCTTTGATTTCTTTTTCTTCTTTTCTTTCTATGCTTTTATTTGTGTCATGGTTGGATTGTTCGAGAGTGTAGGAATTTCATAGTCTTCTTCCACTACTTCCCAAAGATCCAAAGCTTCCAAGTATGTCTCCATATATACTGCCCAAATCTAGTAGTTGTCTCCGTTGAAAACCTCTAGAACAATTGCAGAGAGACTGGCTTTGACTTCCATGACGCGTCAAATTCACACATAGATCCCTTGAGAAGAGTGTTCTGATACCAGATGTTGTTAATGTTAAATAAGAAAAGAAAAACAAAGTGTTGGTATATTAAAGGCAAATGAAAATTTAGAGCAATGTATTTTTAAGTAAAGAAACTGCATTTACTTAACATCAGAAACATTACAATTTAAAACTTAATTAATGACTACCCACTAAAAAATATGGTCCTAAGATTACGCCATGGTTACACACATGAATAACAAAAATAATAACTAACACCAAAAAACAAGAACAATTTAAAACATTCAACTAAGCAACATTTATAACTCCACATCAACAATCCTAAACACATCTTCTAACATAATGGAATTCATAATTCTGTACAAAGTTGAAGATGTATGCAACATCTGGCATGACATCCAAGTTATAGTACCAAGTGGCGCTACACTTTGGTCCCGTGCGCACAACTTGTGGTGGGACATCCATATAATGATGCAAGTCACACTACTCTCTGTTGCTCCAGCATGACTTACTGTGTGACTTCCAAATCGCGATACTCACTGGTGGCTTGCCACCACTTGTGGCACAACTTCAAGTCGCGCTCATTCCTAAGGTACAACCCATGAAACTCTCGCGAGCTCTCCTGATGCATTTATGTAGCACCACATTACTAATTTGGTCTTCACAATCTAACATATATTGATTTTAAATATGATGTTGCTTGATTAAAAATCTACAAATACCTAAGTTTCAAAAAAAGAAAAAAAAAATCTACAAATACCTATTAAGATTAAGCATTGTATGAATGACTTAAATAACTCTCCCATATAATTGACAAATATCTATCACCGCAAACATTAAAAGAGAAATTAACATTACATGAGTGGCTTAAAAACCTATGCTAATTAATAATTAAAAGATATCTTCTCCCACAAACACTGAGAAAGAAATTTATATTACATAAGAGCTTGAATCGGTTTTGGTAAAATATCAAAGTTTTAAATTTATGAAAATATCACAAATATGGGAATATGATCAAGATATCAGGAATATTTAAGGATATTTTTAATATTGATAACCCCCAAATAAGGAAATTATTAAGAATATATCGGGTATCTTTTCAGTATTTAGTTTCTTTAACATAAGTAGTTTAGATATCTAATCTCATATCTCCAATAATTATCAAAGAAGAAAATGACACTACATATTGAATGGCTAAATTATTTATTTGCATAATCGAGAGATTTACTCATACAAACATCGAAGATAAAAATTGGAATTACGTTAGCAGTACGTGGGAAATCTACTCCCATAATAGAAAGACCATTTCTTCGATAAACATCTATAGGAATTTCCTTACATATGTTGATTATTGCACTTAACGAGACTTGAACTTTTTTTTCACATATATTGATATCTATAGATATGAAATGAGTGGTGCACACCACCTAAGTTAGGAAGGGTTTTATATTGTAGTGATCAAGGATCACCATGGTGACCATTTGTCCATGAAGGGTTTTATTCTTACCCTTAAAGGGATTGTGGTGGAAGTGAGGTGTTATCATATCCTACTTAAACCATAAGTAAGCAAGGTGGCATTCCCAAGGTTTGAATAAAAGATTTATAAGTACTTTAGTTGAAAACCTGGTACCACCAAGTCAACTTGCCTTGGTGATACCAAATTTTCAACCAAAATACCTATAGGTCTTTAGTTCAAACTTTAGGAGCACTACCTTGCTCACTTATGATTTAAGTAGGACATGACAGCACCCCGTCTCCATCACAACTCTTTCAAAGGAAATACCAAAATCGTTTGTGGGTGTAGCAGAGGTAGAGCGTGGCCAGAGTCCTCTTTGAACCATAAGTGAGCAAAGTGGTATTCCAAGGGTTTAGAGGGCAAAAGCTCTCATGGGTGTAGTAGAGGTCGGGTATGACCAGAGTCCTCCTTGAACCACAAGTGAACAATATGATATTTCTACAGTTTGAATTAAAGACCTATATGTACCAGGTTTTTAATCAAAATACCTATAAGCCTTTGGTTTAAACCCTGATAGTGCCATCTTGCTCACTTATGGTTCAAGTAGGATATAACAACACCTCGCTTCTGCCATAACCTCTTCAAGGGCAAGGCTAAAACCCTCCATGGATGTGGCGGAGGTTGGGCGTGGCCGGACTCCTCCTTGAATCATAAGTGAGCAAGGTGGCATTCTTAAGGTTTGAACCAAAAACTTATAAGTACTAGGTTTTTAACCAAAATACCTATAAATGTTTGGTTCAAACCTTGAGAATACCACCTTGTTCAGTTGTGGTTCAAGAAGGACTCCAGCCATACCCTGATTTGTGGTTCAAGGACAATATGACAGCACCCTACCTTTGCCACAATACCTTTGGGGGCAAGACTAAAACTCTTTGTGGACAAATAGTCATCGTAGTGATTCTTGGTCACTACATATATACTGTGAATATATTTATTTATTAGTTATATTGTATTCATTCCTTAGAACTATGGTGTAAATTGGTAAAATAATAATTAATACTTAGTGTTATTTTAGTAAGCTTTGTTATGTTAAAGGTGTAGTGTCTCGATAAAATCTATAATAAATTAATTTGTATGTAGTTTTGGTGGCAAAAACATAATACGTTTTCTTTATGCATGCATCTAGAGAAGCATGTCTCACTGGTTTGAAGCAACTTATAGTGCTTCTCTCCCCTTGATCTGTACGTTTATTGATTGGAGTTAGACCTTTGTCAAAATCTATTAAATGGAATGACTTCAAGTTCCAAGCGCCTTTTCTTTTATGGTTTCTGCTGAAAATCACAACGCAAATAAACTTTCAATAAATAAACAACCAAAATTAATCAAGAACATTCTTTAATTTTTTTAAGATTAGAACTTTTAAATTTCATCCGAAATCTTTCTTAAGTTTGTTTAAAAAAGATTGTTACAAAAGACATATTTGTCTTTTTAGCAAATTAAGTGGTCGAATACTTTCCTCTCTTCTTTGTGATAGGGTTCGAGTCTCACTTTTATTAATTAAATTATAACAATGTAGGATGTATCTTCTTATAATGGGAATTGTAATTCGGGTTGTGATTCTTGTTAGATTCTGATATGTCCCCAACCCAATTGGTATTTGATTGAAAAGGGAAAAAAAAATGTAACAAAAATAAAAGCCTCATACTTTATGGGATTGAGGGCCATGATTTTGAGAAGTTATTTTGCTTATAGATATTTTGGCCGCTCTTGTATCATTATATAGACTTTGATCTTTCAAGTCGCTCTTCAAAAAAATGTCGGATTATACAAGAGAGAAACACAATCAGAATAAAAACAATGTTTACTCAATCCAACAAATGTTATTAACAAGTAAAGCAATACGACAGACTATAAATGAAAATAATTATACCAACTAAATTAGAACACTAACTTGATTGACAATAGGGATTGAGGCTTGCAATTGGTTGCAATGTCCTAAAAACAAAATTTTTACCTTTCACTTGTACTTGAAGGTCTTTTGTGACCTAGGATACAACAATTTGTTGTATTGGTTCTTAGCACATGAACCAATACTCAATAGAACCAAAGTGTTTGAGTTTTTAGAGTAGAAAGCATAAGAATTATGGAAAAACTATTATAAAAACAAGTTAGTTTTCTCATGTAACTACTCCTATTTATAGTTGTGTTAATGTCCTTCCACTTTCATTTCTGTACATCAGCGTATACTAGAAGGAAAGTGAAGCTCCCACCCTATGGTTACGTGCTCTTAAGGTCATTGATTCTGGTCCTGAATTCATTCTTTAGGTCCCAAAATTCATTTTTCAAGTCCTGAATTCATTGGTATCGAAATCTTCATCTCCATCGCGATCTCGGGTGCAACTTGGTGGCCGCACCACTTGGTCGCGGCTAGCACTGTCTTTTAGACAATGTCTTCCCCGACCACAGGCCACTATCTGGTGGTCCCAGTTTTACTATTTTTGGGTTCTATACTTTCAATTTTCACTAATAAGTTTCCAATTAAACTTTTCCTTCCGTAAGTTTTTCATTCAAACTCCCAACAAAAGAGATATTATGCCTCCTGTCCCTAGCTTCAGCAGATGCTTTTGGATGAATTTGGAACAACTTAAATTTGTGTATAATATTTAATTATATGCCTGTTGAGAAGATCAATATTAAAAACTTTGCTCATATAAAAATAAACATCTGCATCAAGAATGTCTATATCATATTAGAATTATGTGGAAATTACAAAAAATGATCATTCTAGAAAAAAAAAAATCGTTTTTACTATTTAAAAAAAAAATCGTTTTTAACTCATCAAACAAATTAATTATAACATATACCTAAATTATCCATATTGCCTCTACATTTCTTATTCTCCTTCTTCATTGCTTATGGTATGAGATATTTGATTTCCTTTGTTGATTGTTTAAGTTTTGTTGTGATTTTTTTTTTTTTTTTTTGCATGTTTTGAATGTCGGATATTGATAGTTAGGATTAAATTTAGTTAGATTTGATTAGATTTAGTTGGATTTAATTGAATTTAGCTTGAAAACAAAAATTTTCAGTGAGATACAACATAAAGATGATGACCAGGTTGCATTGATTTTTAAGTCCACTTTAAAATTGATATCGGTTTTTAAGTCTAAATTTTGGTATAAATGAAAATAGTTTGTTTGAGAGACTAAAAATGAATTTTTATTTTTAAAAAAATAAAAACGAATTTTTCTTTTTAGTTTTAGGCAAAAGTAAAAAGCTTTCTAGAATTAATAATATTTTTTAAAGAAAAAAAAAAAAAGCAATTTCAAACCACTTGGTAGAATGAAAAAAAAAATGAAACCAATTGAATGAGAGGTTTGTCAAGCTCTATTGAGATCAAACATCATGTGTTCAATGCAGATATTTACTCCCACACAATCATTGCTAAGAAATCTATTCGCATGTGATAGTAATTATGCATTGTGGAATTTAAAGTGGCCATCACAAAAATGGATAAAACCTATTGAGATTAACAGACTATAGATACAATCAGGACATTTAAACCCAATATCAATTGACTAGAAATCTGTATCAACAACTTATAATGAACATACAGCATGAGATTTTTATTTATTTATTTTTGAATAAGGCATTATTGTATTAAAACTTACCATCACAAGGTTATACACAGCTTAGGTAAACCATGAAGATCATAAAGCAGGGAGGAGAGATAATTCGATCTCTTTAGCTTGTAACTAGGGCAAGCAACATACATGCAGAACATATTAGGAGTTCTACAAATGTGAAAGGAAGAATATTCCAGTACTACGTAGATTAAAAATAAATAAAAAAGAGACTTTAAATGCATTACAAACCGTCTTAGTCTTGTCGTCATAGGAAGACTTGAACCCATCCGGACTTCCCGAGGCAGACCGAGACCCACGCCAAGAATAGCATTATCAAATGTCTAACGAAACTGCACGACCCTTCACAACACATACATGATAATGATATAACCCACACAGTGACCACCTTTGTGTCAATACATTTTCTTACATGTGTCTTTTATACTTTATGTGACAGAGAAAGGACATGGAAAATGTGGATGACCATGATCTGAATTGATATGATTCTCTTGAGCTCAAACACACTCGTCTACTTGTCAACTAATTTCTGGGTCCCGATTTGCTCCCAAATGATAACTACAGGTGCAAGTGATGTTTTGTCGTATTTCTATTGATGTTATTGCAAGCTACAATACTCCAAAGATCCCCTACTGATATTATTATTATAATCATTTATAAAGACGTTCCAACAACGTCTTTCTAACGCCACGTCTCTTCACTTTCATCCACCACTAAATTTGTAGGTTAAGTTTAAGCCAAACTCCTTTCTTATTTAGCCGATGTATTTAATTTTAAATGAAGAAGAATAGAAAAGACACTTGCAGATTTTAGAGTCGTTAAGTGTTTGTTTGATATCATGTGTTTAGTTATTTTTATTTAGTAATAATTGTGTATTTAATAATTATATAATTATTACTGAATAAGTTTTATTTATTTATCGAGTTTGAATAACTTTTTTCTAAAATAATATATATAGTCCAAACAATAATATAAAATAAATCATTACTGAAGCGTATTTATAAACTAATTAACATATTGTTAGAATTGGCTGGAAGCAGGAATAATATAAAAGATAATAAGTCTTGTAAAATTACCATCAAGTAAAAAGTGTTAGGTTTTTCAAACCCAACACTTCTTTTTAAAATAATGTGAACTTGACAACTTTATTATTAGAAGCAGTAGCTATTATCTAAAGTTAACTATATCCTTTTATTATTATTATTATTATTGGAATTAGCCTAAGGAACAATCAGAAACAAGTGGGATTAAATACTAATGGCGTGATCCGAAGAGTGGTTCCTATACAGGAAGGAGTGACCCATAAATAGGTAGGAGAATAACCTATACAGATGTAGGGGGATGACTCATATATAGATAGAAAAACCACCAACTAGGGGGTGAGGGAGGAGAGTGTTGAACAATGATTTCACATGAGACCATAATGGGCGGAAGTACTTTAACCAACTATGCTAGAGGGGTGTTTAAGCATGGTCTCACAAAAGACCGTGGTGGGTAGTAGACTAGTAGTGCTTTAACCAACTACGCTACTGGCCCAAATTGACATATGCTTATATTGTACAAAACAGTGACACCGCATTGACATCAATAAATTTATCAAAAACTTATTTTGTAAATAATATATATTTCAAACAATAATATGAAATAAGTTATTACTAAAGCGTATTTATATACTACTTTACATATTGTTAAAATTGGTCGGAAGCAGGAATAATATAAAAGATAAAATGTCTTATAAAATTACCATCAAGTAAACAGTGTTCTTCAAACCCAACACTTCTTTTTAAAATAATGTGAACTTGACAACCTTATTATTAGAATCAGTTGCTATTATCTATAGTTAACTATGTCTTCATTATTATTATTATTATTAACACTAGGACTAGTTTAAGGAATAATCAGGATCAAGCGGGATTGGACACTAAATTATGGTCCGAAAAATGACTCTCATACAGGAGGGAACGACTCACACATAAATGGAGGAATGATTCATACAAAAGTGAGGAGATGACTCACATGTAGGTGAGAGAAACACCAACTAAAGGGTGAGGGGGAAAGGTATCAAACCATGGTCTCACAGGAGACCATGGTAGGTAGCAATACTTCAATCAACTGCACTGGAGGGATGGTCTCACAGAAGATCATGGTGAGCAACTTTACTTTAACCAACTGCGTTGTTGCCCAAGTCACAAAGTTAGCTATGTCCTTATCTATTATTTTGTATAGAACAAGAATTTTTATGTATATCAAGTTATCAACATCGTTATGCTAGCCGTGCTTATTTTAAAACCTTAGATGATACAATCTAATTGAAAATAACTCAAATGCCAACAATCAACACCACATGCTACCCATTTCACCATTTCTAATTATTAAATAACACACCTTACGGTGCATAATTAGGAGATCTTACTTAGGGTTAGTTTGATAATTAATCTACAAGGCACACAAGTAATTGGAGGGATTCCCTAGCTAGCTAAGCTAGCTCAATGATGGGGACCATGAAAGAAAGAATTCAGAGTGATTTGAAATATAATTATATCTTAATTGATGCTATAATTAGATAGGCTTATATGATGCCTTAGAATGTCCATATAACTAAAAGTAGCTAAAATTCTTCAACTTTGGATTGATTATTATTATGGTTAATCATGCATGCGTTAGGGTCAAATTTTCATTATCAATAATTGGCAAATAATGTGTAATTAGCTTACGTTTAGATGATGTCAGCAATGACCTTGAGGCTTACTAATAATGGTTCAGTTCCATGGGTGCAGAAACTTGATTAGTGACTTAATTAACCGTTAATTAGCTAAATTGTAATGTGCGTATCACCTTCCCACTTGAAAATGTCCAAGAAGATTGAAACTAAACAAACAAGATATATATTACGGTTATTTTATTATGTTATTTAACCCAGAATATATTTGATATACTCTTTATTGCTGATAAATATGGATGAAATTGTACATTTCACTATAACTTTATAATATACAAGGTGAAGTCTATTTATAGGCTACAAAGGAAAATAAAATAAGTATGTAAATATCCTATACAAGGCAACTAGAATAATATATTTTATATAAAACAATTAGAATAATATGTTGTATATATAGAAGATAGATGTTACAATAATGGTGTCATATATATGGGAGAGATTGATATTATAACATCTCCCACAAATAGAAGATGGCAAGGTGGATGCAAGTTTGGGTTTGAAAACCAAGTCATTGAAGATGGCAAGGTGGATGTAAGTTTGGGTTTGAAAACCAAGTCATTGAACAATGGTGGTCGGCAACAGAATAGAGACTGCACGCAGAGCAACAGCAAAACAGAGACTACATAATAAGACAGAGATTGTGTCAGCAGACCAAAAATTGCACATAATGCGGCGACAGAACAAAGACTACATGCAGTGATACAGAAACCATAACTTAAAATAAAGACAACAAAGCGGCTGAGAACAGACGCAACGGAGTGGAATAGAGGCAGCGGTTGACTAGAATAGTGAAAAGAAAGGATTATAGGCTCTAATACCATGATAGTTACTATCAGATTCAAAAGTCTAAATTGATAAAAAAATATCTAATTATAGTATTTAAAACTTGAGGTTATGATACGTTAATAATATTAGATATATAAATAAACAGCATGAAAACTAATTTTTTAAAAAAAATTAGTGAGTTTTGAAACTAAGACCAATTAAAAATTACATTCTTTTAATAACATCATAGTGTACGTGCAAATTTAACTATTAGTTTGTGAATAAAGGATGGTGTTAAAAAATATTCATCTTCATAGTTTGTAATTTTCTCAAATGAAATTTAAATAGAAAGTAGAGTTATTATGAGTGAAGTACAGTTAAGGTGTCTGAAGGCTACAACAAGATTAGGTTTAATTTGTCAATCTTGTATGATATATAATGTGTCTGATAATGCAAGTTGAGAAAGAATCGATAGTTATTAATTATGTATCATGAATTAAAATCCTCCATAACAATCTTGCGTGCCACTGTAAGGCACAGTGAAATGCCCTGCAACTTCTGCACCATAAAAAGATTAATTATACATGGAACAAATTGAAATGGTTAGTTATGTACGTCAATAGTTTTTGTTAGAAACTTAGAATACCTCTTAAAGTGGTTGTTGTGGTAGTCTCGCAGGCAGAAGCCTCTGCATGTGACCCTTCATCATTCCACTTCAAAAAAGTTATTGATTTGTTCACGTGGCCGATGGAGACTGCTTCTGCACTTTTATGTAAGCTTTCTTATAACTACCATAAAATTATTCCTTGCGAACTTACTAAAAAATTTAGACCTAGTTCATATCAATGATGTAGCCGTTTATTAGAATAGTTCATCAATTACACTAATCTTTCACTGTCATGATTACTTTGATTACGATTTTTACGTTGTTGATGTGAACATTATTTTGATTAGGTCCAAGTATGTGTATGTCATGCCAAAACACGACCACAACAAAATTCAATCACACGTCTACCTAAAATATTGTTGCTCATCGAATAACTACCAAGCAAAATTTATCAATAATGATGAAGAACAACTTATAAAGAAGGAGAAATTAAACCATCAATGTTTGCACATGCAGAAGGATGGGGACCGATGACGATCGACCATTCCTTACAAACCACACAAGCCATTTCACGAGAGTTCTAGGTTGCTAGCTTTGCCAATGTAGGAAACTGTTTGATTGAAGATGGTCTACCGGCCAATGTGGATTAAATTATGAAGCAGTTAACATTAATTAATTTGTTGTAGTCTTAACAATTTAAGCTTGCTATCATGTTGAGATTATTATTTAAAAAAAAAAAACATGTTGAGATGATTATAACTTGAGAAATATGAATAGTTTCTAATCAACAATCATAATAAAGACATGCATGGTTATTAATAATTGATGTCGTGAAGTTATTTTCTTGTTACACACACTCAACACAATTCACATTCAACCGTGCATTCATTTCGGAGGCAAATCAATCACATGTGATAATTTAATTAAACTAGTCTTAGTCGGAAACATTAACTATTATATGTAACATTGCATAGGAAAGCAACTCCAGAAATTGAATTAAGAATGTAATCATTATCTTCTTCATGCGTCACCAACTCATCAAAAGAATAGATAAATTTATAGATCCGTAATGTTGAATGCAGACAAGTTTTAGTTGCAATTGGTGGAGAACACTGTTCACGAGTCAAGTTTTATGTAATTCGACGAATTAAACATTATTTTAAAAATTTATAATTTATAATTATAAACCGGTTAATATAAAATAAAAAATGATACATATTTTTTTAATTTCATTATTTATATATTTATAAATATCTATCACTAAAAAAATGTTTGCCACCTGTATAAATTAGGAATTTTTTAAAATGTTTAATGAGATGTACTTACCAAAAGAGTGATATACTGTTTAAGAAGGGTGTCAATATCAATACTAAAGGCTTCATCATTTGAGTAACCATATTTACACCCACGAAAATTATATTTATATCCCTTTTATAAATACACTCCATTAAAAATTGTCATTTGTAATTATAATCCACTTAATCTAAAATATTACCTTATTAATTCTATTATATTATACATGCAAATAAAATCATGAAAACTGCTTTTTTTTTTTTAACATAAATTATAATTCTTTTAAATATTTAATTTAATGTGCTTATCAGAAGGGTTATATGTAGTTTTAAAGAGGTTTAAATTCCGATACTTAAAGCCCAAAGACCATCCACGCCCATGATAATTTGAGCGGGAAAGCCCAATACACCCCTAAACTTCTGTATGTGCACCTCTTTTCTTGACAGTTTGCTACAAATATTAAAAGTTTTAAACTTTGCTTAAAAGTTTTTTCGGATCAACTATGAGGGTTCAAAAGAATTTAAATAATTTTTTTTTCCTTGAAGATCCGCATAAACATGTTTGGATATTTTCTAAATAGATAAAATCTACCGCTATGTAAAACCAGAAAATTGTTCTGATAAATAATAAGAAACCAAAAGCTACACGAGACAGCCAAAATTGAGATGTTCTCAATCACTTGAAGCTTTGGGCATCACAAGACGACAGACCAGATTCATTTTTCAGTTTATGATGCATAACTTGTTTAAGTTCTCCATCCTTGTCAACAGGTTTGCTTAAAACAATGCCTATAGACCAGATTCATTTTTCAGTTTATGATGCATAACTTGTTTAAGTTCTCCATCCTTGTCAACAGGTTTGCTTAAAACAATGCCTATAGAATGCTTCCTTTCATTTTTCAATCCCACCCTTTCCCTCCAGCAGGCAGTTTGTGTATCTTTGTTTCAACCAGATCTGAAACTTCACCACCTGTCTTTAACCACATCTCTACATTTTGCCAAAGAGAGAGGCTGCCAAGCAGAGATATTGTGTTGTATCCCATGATTCCCATCAACCTCTTCCTAGATAGTTTTGAAATCTCAAATTTTCAACTATATTATCAAGGATAATATTGGAATTTTAAAAATAATTATATTTTGGGGTGTATATACAGTTTTAGAGGGGTGGAGATATCACCACTCCAAACCCACTCTTAACAAGGCTCGTGAGTAGTATTGGGCCTCATAAAAATTTTCAAGGCCCAGTGCTGCCATCAAGTTGACACAAGTATTTACAGTACGATAATTAGAGTCTTTTTTTTTTTAATAATTTTTGAAACACTAGTAGAAGTACAAATTCAATCCAAAGCTTGTAAAACTATGTAGTAGAAGTACAAATTCAATCCAAAGCTTGTAAAACCATGTCAGGATCACTAACGAAATCCCTCTACATTTGTGTAAAATTTTATGAAAATTGAGCTTAACAAGATCTTTGCTTGGTCAAGTTTACTGAGGCATCAAACTTTTGTTGGATAAAATTTTCCTATACTACTCAAGCAAAATGTTGGTTCACGCCAGCCTCTTGTATCAACTATTAATTAAACAACTCAGAAGTCCTAGCAGTCACCAAAATAAGAATCAAGATCACTTATCAGAGCTGCCAGTCAGTAATCTGAGTGACTAGAATAAGAGTAAAACCGCTTCAATCATAAAATTTTACTGTGGGAGATCAAATACATTTCTGTTGAAATTCACCACAGATTTCAGGAGCAGTTTTACTGAAAACACAACGGATGCCATACATCATTCAAAATTCATGATCCAACAAGTGTCGCGCTGACCCTTCTGTAATGGAACTGTAGAGTTATTGACCTTCGCGCTGCCTATCCATACATGCATATATAAAAATATTCAGAATGAAATTCCAATTTCATCCCTATGTTTAGAGAAACCTTCATTTTTTCAAATGCAAATTGGTTTATAGATCCATCATCCCTAAAGTATTAGGGAATTCTTCGGTTTCAACCCAAACACCAATCAACCGTTGGTCAAACGTAATGGTCATAGAGGTTTTTTGGACATTACAAATCCATTTGAAGTGGGTGAACATGTGACCGCATATTGAATTTTCAGTCAAGCCAAAAAACGAAGTGGGCTTATCACAACAACCGAAGCTGTCAAATGCACAGCATATCACTGAAGCGAAGCTTGTCAAAGAAGTGGCCTTATTTGCCACAGGAATCAGGATCAGAACTGTTTCACAAATCATTACATGCAAAACCATAAAAGAAAATTTTATTATCACATCAAGAGAGAAAAGGATTATAAAAGTGATGCATTCTGAAAAGACCAACTGAATTTTACCAATACTAGGATGCCTAAGATTTATCATTTATCACAAGAAGTCACCAACAAAAATTTTATGTTAACTCTATATTGTCTAACTTCCGAATTTCACAAGGTTGGTGGAGTGTCGGAGACAAAAAACACCTGAAGAAAAGATCTTGTAGGTACAAAGCATGATATAGCATCTTATCTCATTAACAAACTAGAAAAAAGAGGAAGACGTAAACAAGTTAGCGGTTCCAAAAAGCTACATACATCGGTGACTTTTGCCAGCACAAAAGAGCTGGTGCTGGTAAGGGTAAGAAGTGAAAGATTATTAACATTCTTGGAAGTTTTCATGCAGCTTGAACACCCTCTCCTCTGAGTCGTCGTATTGCAGTGTACAACTTCCTTTGAGGTCCCACAGCAAACACACCCATCTCTTTGAGATCCTCCAGGGTAAGCAATGGCAAGGTTTCCTCATCCACCTCATGCATTTCAAATACACCAGCATACTTACCAAGCCCTAGCTCCTCCAGCCATTTGCTAACAGTATTTACATGACTGTCTACATATCTAGTCTCATCCCACTCGCCACCAGATTTCAGATATGCATTATTCCCTTCACAACAAGCATCTTCCTCCCAAGAATCATTACAATTGCCCCGTTGCCACAAATCACCAGTATTATCATCCACATCATCTTCACATGCCTCTTTGCTTGTAGCTGGTGCTTCATGATCTGATATGTCCTTAAAACCATTCTCAGGGTTATAATCATCACAGGCGTTCAACATGAATTCACCCGACTCCTTCTCAACATGCTCTATTCCATCTTCGCCATTAAACTGAGGACTAAGTTTGGAGTTCCAAGTACCACCAAATACACTATTCTTGCATCTTCTGCTCCGGCTCCTACGCTTCATGTCCCTAGTCTTCCTTGTTATTGTACCAAAATTCAACTCCATCTTACTCACATCAATACTATCCAAACTCAAAATTTCAGAAGCCACTTTCACGGAATTCGGATTCTTGTTCTCCCTGTTCTGTTGCATATCAGCTGAAATCCTTGGTGACACTCCAGGGTCCATAACTGTAAACTCAGGAGACTTTTGCATGAAAAACCCAAAACTGGGATTATCTTCATTAATGTCAGGGTTCAGGTAATTGGGTTTCCATCTCTTAGGTCCCAAATTTCCATTAGATTTTTGCGAAAACCCGCATGCAAAAGCTGCAGACACATCCCCAATATCCCCTAACCTAACATTTGGACGCCGTTGTCTTTTGGAATTCATGCTTAAAACCAACATTTTACACAAATTGCCACCCAAAATCAAAACCTGAACCAAACCCTAGAAACACAAACCCACAAATCAAACCTCAGAATCACCATAATCATTAACCTACCTAACAAAAATTACTTACATAATTCCAATACACTCAAGCAACCATCCATTACATATAACAGTTAAATCCACCAATAAAACCTAGAATAAACCCACAAATAAATTCCACATAAAATATGCACACACAAATAAAAATAAAAATAAAAATAAAAACGAAAAACAAAAAACAAAAATAATTTTTTTCAGGTAACATCACTGAAAAACTCTTTAAGTCTCAACAAAACCATATTAAAAAAAAGGGTAATAAGAAAAAGAAAACGAACCTTGTGAGAGTGTAACGGAGGCACCAAAATTGGAAAATTTGCAAGTTCAGCAAACAGGAACGCTGACACTTATTGAGTCAATAGAGAGCAGAGAATGGTTTTGTGGGCAAAACAAGGAGTAGACACAGCAGAGCTTTGCTACTTGCTATATGTTATTTGTCTGTGTCTGTGTGCGAGTTCAAGTTCAGACCATAGATTAGCTTCAGACCAGACACGGATAGAGACATTAGTTTTTGTTTTGAAATTGTAGGGGAGACTTACTAGAGAAGGTCAATCTTGAAATTACAAGATTATCCCTTACATTTATTTATTCAGTCCAAAACAAAAGAAAAATATCGTTTTTAACCATTCTTTTATATGAATTTCTTCTTAACCTCTCAAACAAACCGATTATATG
Source organism: Litchi chinensis (assembly GCA_019925255.1). NCBI lineage: Eukaryota > Viridiplantae > Streptophyta > Magnoliopsida > Sapindales > Sapindaceae > Litchi > Litchi chinensis. The sequence continues at coordinate 16,771,333 of CM034470.1, read as the reverse complement.
TTATGCCCAAATTACCCATTTTACCCCTAAGTCAAAGATTCCCTTCAACCAATGATAAAATTATGAGAATGCCCTTCCTCTTCTTCTTCTCCTCCTCTTCCTCCATATGTTATTTCACTCTTGTTCCATTCTCTTCAATTTTCTCTTCTATTAAAGATTGTTTGTGCACCAATTGAAGGTTCTTTTACTTCAAAAAACACACATGGAAGCTTTTTTCTCTCCAGCAAACCTTATATTCAAGTTTTTCTTCAAGTTTAAAGGTATGTGTTCGCTGTTGGTTAGTTTTTAAATTTCTTGTTCACATTGCTTAATTAAAGGCTTTAAAAGTGATTTTTTGTTGTGATTTTATCATATGTAAGTTCGATTTGCAAAAAATGAAAGAAATCGCAAAGAGGCTGAGTTTCTGCAATTGAGTGGCTTTTGTGGGTCATTAAAACCCGAAACCAGGTTTTAAAAGCCCATAAAACCTTGTCAAAGGTTGCAGCATCTATTGGCCTTTTTTTTTTGTTTTTTAGAAGTTTGGTATTGATAATTAGGGCTATATGAGGTTAGATTTTATTGGATTTTGTTTGATTTGATTGGTTCTACTTGAAAATATAGGTTTTCCGTTGTTTAGAAAAAAACCAAGTTTTTTAGGCAATAAAACATGGAACCAAATTTTATTAGACATTAAAAGTTACATGTTTTATTGTATATTAAAACCCGATTTTCATGTTTCATTTTATTTAAGTAATTAATTAATATAAGAAAATAATATTTAGAAAATACTGAATTAAATTCATTATAATATTTCAATAATTATTGAATTAAATTTGAAATGTTTACTATATTAATTGAAAATGGTGTTTTTTTTTTTTTTTAATGCATTGTAATTGGTTATTGAATACTATAAGAGTATGGGTGAGAATAAATTATTTTCATTCAATTTTATAGGAATGAGTGAAATAACGATAACAATTAATTGCAATGGAGAGTGGAATGGGAATAACTTTATTGGGGTTGAGACGTGACGTTCATGATAGAGGCCCCTAAGAATATTAATTTATCTCGATTAATGGACTTTATTTACATAGTGACTAACATTAATAGAAGAATATGAGACATTAGTTTACATTATTTACTTTGAGTTAAAGGAATGCCCACAATTAAGATACTTATCACAACCGATCTTAATGTCTGGGGTGTGATTTCGAACAAAAAAACTTATTACAAAGAGATTTATATTGATAAGAATATGAGAGATTATTGAGTTATTAACCCTACAATCCCCCCAGATACCACCATTTCAATACCAGAGTTAGGGCATGTGGAGATAAATATGGATAGATTTGTAAGTCTGGCCATGCGTGAAGGTCAAAGTTGTTTAGTTCCTGTAATGGTAATAATCAAGTTTCAGCTTTCGTTATTGCATTTACATCTACAACAAGTCTAGTGTATAACATTGATTATGGTAGAAATGATAATAATAATGAAGATTGGGACATAAATAGTGATGGTGATGAAACATCGGAAATTAGATAGAATATGGAGTATTCAGAAATTAGATTTTCTAGTTCACAATTTAAAACTAACATTTTACAACTATACTGGATTATTCCCGATGTAGATTAATGAGAAATTGAGATTACTTTAACAGCCATATCAACCTTCATTTGACATGATATGTTGGCATTTTTTTAAATAGTAGATATGAATTGAATGTGGTCATTGGAAAATATGTTCTTAATTCTAGGTATTAACATAAGGTTGTTCATGCATAGTTCGATATGAGACCGATTACAAGGATTTAGTCTGTAACTTTAAGGTTCATGCAAGATATAGAAAGAGTGGAACAATGTGGTATATATATAAGTATGTGTCGGAACACGCATACTGTCAGGATACCTTCAAGTCATATATGTGGAGTGTGAAGACCATTGTCATAGCAACATTGTATCACAAAAAAGGTGCGGCTTGATAGTATTACACCTCAACTTTTGATTGCAGAAATGTTGGAGCAGTATGACATGCAGATTATGTATAATAAAGCTTAGAAGTCTTACAATATTTAAAGAAACTAGCATATGGGAAAATGAATGTGTCATTTCAGTAGCTTCATTTATATTTTCACATGTTAAAAGAAATAAACTCTGATACAGTAACAACAATTATAACTGATGAAAACAACTGATTGTTATATTAGTTTTTTGCATTTGGGGCCTCTATTCATGGTTTTTGGTCCTACATCAAACAAGTTATTGTTATTGATGCCGCATATTTTAAAGATGCACATAAAAGAGTGATTTTTATTGCTACATATAAAAATGAGGAAGAAATGATTTATCTTATTGTTTTCGGATTTGATGATAGAGAGTCAGACAATTCATGGACGTGATTCTTAAATAGATTGCAAAAGATTATCGGTGGGACACAACATTTACCATCTGATTTAATTATCATATCCAATTGTCATAAAAACATTATAAATGCGGTGAGAACCGTTTTTCTTAAAATCCCACCCCGTGTTCTATTTCTTCCACTTAAAGCAAAACCTGAAGCAACACTGTAGAAAGCAACCAGATATGATGAAAATATTTTACCTTGCAGCATATCATTATACAAGGGACGATTGTGATAGATATTTGGAATAAATTCAAGGGTTATGTTTGAAAATGCATGAAAAATTGGTTAATCTTGAAGTGAAAAAGCGGTCACGTGCATATTCTGCAAAAAGAAGATATAGCATGATGAACACTAACATTGCAAAGTTGCTCAACAAATATATAATGAAAGCATATTGATTTCCAATAACAACTGTGCATAAATTTTTGAGACATATGTTGCAGAACCAGTATAACGATAGACGTGTTCATACTAAAAACTCAAATTTTGGGTTACCAAAACTGTGGAGGATCATGTGAACTCGATGGTTGATGTATCAATAGGTGTCACGATATCTACCATTCAACAAACGAGCAAGTTCGGAGTCGCACATGAACTAGGCTATGGGTTCATTGAGCCTTCCGATCGGTCATACAATTGTTGTCATTGGGACCTAGATCAATTATCATGGCATCATACAATTGCTATTGTCAGGTATCGAAATTGTATTTTGTTAATTTTTGTTATTTAATGTCATAAAGTAACACTCTGCCTTTGTCATACATATTAGTTCAATGATGTTCACCATTATACATTTTGACATGATTATTATAGCAAAAAATGGCTTAAAGGTGCATATGCACTTTCGATCAATCCTATCCCTAGCCCAAAAGATTGACATATTCTTGAAAAAATAAAAAGTATGGTTGTACTACCACCCAAAGGAAGAAGACAAGCAGGTAAACCCAAAGAGGCACGGATTCCTTCAATTAGGGAAAGTCGCTACAAGAAAAAGCATGAAAAATATGATGAAATTGGACATAATCATCTTTATTACCCTAATCCCCATATATCCGTCTTTGGAGGGACTAACAGAGCTACTATTGGAGTTGTTAGGACTAGCACAAAAGATGCTAGAGAAGGTGTTGGGAGCAGTGCTAAAGCTGCTAGAGGTGCTTCAACCAATCAAAAAGCTACATCAGAGGTTAGGACGAGTGCGATCGTTGCTAAAGATGCCACAACAAGTACCACCGTTGCTGGACGCGTTAAGACCTTCTAAAAATGTCGTCTATGTGGTGCGATTGAACACACACGATGTCGATATAATCAACGGTTTCTTATTTCACCATTAGAGGATGATGAAAACAGTTGTAATCATTTACAATGAATAGACTGTTTGTAAACCGAGTATATTATTTTCTTATATATGTTATACTTGAGCACTTTGTATTCATATTCCTGAAAATGATAAATGGACATAATATATCACTATTTTCATGTATGTTAGTTAATGAAAATGCTCAGTCTTTTTTATGATGGTGGTAGTGTTATTGATTGGTATAAAATGTAAGTGCTATAAGACCCAAATAATTAAAAAATTGGGGAGACTCTGTTTAAATTTGTACAGAAAGTCTATAATAATATAGGTTTTGGGAAGTTTGGAACAATGAAAATTATTTCAAAAAAATAGCATTAAATTATGCAAAAAACCAAAATAATTGTAAAACTGGGTTTTATGATTATATAAAGCACGTATCAAAAAAGATGCGGTTGTTTGAAAAACCAAAAAAAACAAAAAACAGGTTTTATATAGCATTTAAACATAGAGTCGGATTTTAATGGATTAAAATATGCAGGTTATTGAAAAATTTTAAAAACAAAAAAAAATGAGTTTTATGGAATATTATAAGTTGGTTCCATGTTTAAATGCTACATAAAACCCGGTTTTATTATTTTCAAAAACCACATTTTTTGCTCAATTAAAACATGGTTATGTGTTTTATATAGCCATAAAACCAGATTTATTATTTTTTTTTTTTTTTACTCCCCTCTTTTATGGCTTCTTAAGGTCCCAAATTACCTTCAGATGTCTTCAATTTAATCAATTTAATGTAATTGGACATATCACTTATCAAATCTCTCATATCATCACATTAGAATGTAACATGGCATAGGGTTAGTATATAAGAGCTCGTGCAAACTCTCATAAGTTTGATTGAACATTTTGTTTGTAGATAATGTTGTACCAAAGTTGCATATAATATTAATTTTATGGTTTTTGGGAAGTTTTTGACATTGGAAAAAAAAATAGCATTAAATTAATGTAAAAAAAAACCATATAAATTATTAAACTGGGTTATATGACAACATAAAACTCGTATCCGTGTTTTAATGAATAAAAAGATGCGGTTTTTTTTTTTAAATAAAAAAAAATCATGTTTTATGTAGATTTAAACACGATTTCGATTTTAATAGTCATTATAACCTCCTTTTTTTTCAATTCTTTAAAAAAACCGTATTTTTTGGGCCATTAAAACATGGTATCGGGTTTTATATGCTCATATAACCCTTTTTATTTCTTTACTTTTACTCTTATCTTTAATAGTTTTTCAAGGTCTCAAATTACGTCCACATGTCTTCATTTTCATCAATTTAACTTAATTGGGCACATCACTTAAGTTTCATTGAAATTCATATAAAAAATGGCTTGCATTTCATGATAATACATTCAAATGGCATCAATTTCAGTTGAAATTCTATTTTAATTGCCTAGTGTTTTACTTCAATTTATTTCTATTTTAATCAATTTTATTTTAATTACAAAAACAAACATACTTATTTTATTGTAGTAATCAATCATATATTACATTTCCATCTTTATCTAATGTACACCATTCAGAATCATTTGTTCTACTAATTTTTAACCGGTCTTTAACCCTTCTCAATCTTTTATCCATATTTCGCAGAAACCTATTCTATGTTTGCTGCATCCCGACAATATATTCCAACGACTTCATTATCTTACTAACATTTATCTGAGGCTCTTATAAATAAATCAATCAATAAATATATATGATATAAATTATAATATACACCGAACTTAAAATATAAGTAAAATAATAATATCAAATTTGTACCTAAGGGTAAGAAGCTCTAGGCGACAAACTGCTCCCCAGTTGTACATTATGCGCACTTTCTGTCATCAATTCCCTCTCGATATCCTTATTCTCCTCCCCATTCCTATTCAACTCCCTCTCACTCGCTGCCTACTCATCATCAATAGCATCACTCTCAACATTAGCATCATCTTTAACATTATCATCACCCTCATTATTATTATCCTCTTGACCATTTTTGCCACCACACTTCCACATTTTCTCTCCAACCAAATGTCAAGAGTTGAAAGATCTCCAATAATCCGTCACTCTGTCATCGTTGGTGGCTATAAGAATCCTCCTCGATACAATACACTACAATAGATATATAGTTAATATATTACACCTTATAATATTTAACAAATTGAAACAAATTTAGGTTAGGGTAAACACTTAAAAGGTGAAGCTCATTCCTCCAATTTCATGTATCCTTTCTAATCTTCTTATTACAATGTCAATTTCTAAACCTTGACAAATCCACATCATCTGCTATTCTGTTCCCTACCTTCTTATCCAAGTATGAGAACATTTCAACAAGTCACCATTATAATGTATATCAAACAAAAAACGAACATATCATTACAATATAAATAAATATATATAAACTAAACAATTTTCATTAATAATAAAGAGCATATAGTAAGTGTTGTACCCAGAATGCCCAAACAAACCCATACAAGTTAACTGTCCGTCCCTTTATAAGTCGTCCTTTAGTGATCACATGTCTGAGGTGGTTGTGAAATATACTATATGACATTGTATCCAAGGGAATGCATTCCACACTTCTACGTCCTCTGTTATGACCCACAACGCCTTATCCACCCCTTAGCGCTCATTTAAGCAGTAAAATAGTTGGAAAGCTATGACTAAATTAGCCAACTTGAAGGTGTTGTCCACATCTAAATTCGCTCGAGACTTGATCATGAGGATAATAACTTTAACTGATGATCGAATTCCTTTGAAAAGTCATCATAGAAGACTATTCTTGTCATTTTGTTGCGCCTTAATGTTATTTACGTCGATATGTCTAAATCACAACCCTATTACCAGTAAGAACTGCTTTCCAGACCTATATGGTTGGTCTCCAATTTCAAATCTCATCTCATCAGGGCTAGCACAATGAATTTTCAACTTTCTAGCAAAAATAGTTACAATCAAGAGGCAAACCAACAACTGACTATGAGGTATCTCCATGAAATATCTGAATGAGGTCATGCCTAGAAACTGCTTTAGAAGTTCTCTTTTATCAATAGTTGTTTTTAGATTAGCAATTTCTTTAAAGCTACAATGTGTACTTAACGACATTTTTACGGGAATAACATGTACTCAATTATAATTTACTTGCATTTGTACAAAATAAATAAAAATAATTAGAATAACATTAATTTAATTGACTATTTTCTTTAATAAAACTTAATTATTATTTGGTCCTATTTTCATTAATTAATAATTTAATTTTAATTAAGAAATTAAATTAAGATATTAAAATTACATTAAATCAAATTTAAAATTTAATTAATTATTTCTTCTTATTTTTTTCTTTCTAATTTCGTTTCATTTGCTTATTTTATTTCAATTTATTTTAATTTATTTTAATCACGTTTATTTAATATTTTTATTTTAATTATTAGAATAATAGATTAAATTTAATTTATTTCTACATTAATTAAAATTTAAAATTTAATTAACTTGTTTTCTAAACCAATATTAATTAATTTAATTACAAAAAAAATTCCAAAAAATTGGGGTTTAAGTGTACATAACTGTGTTTTGTGGCTAAATAAAAGACAATTATTGGAAAACAATGTGTTTTATGAGTTTAACCATAAAACACAATCTTCTCAAAAACTGTGTTTTGAGGTTGCCTAAAACACAAAACACGATTTTTAGAAAGCCTGTGTTTTATTATAGGTGCAGTCATAAAACATAGACTTTTCTAAAAGCTGTGTTTTAGTTAACCTCAAAACATGGTTTTTGGAAAGCCCGTGTTTTATGACCGAACCCATAAAACATGATCTTTTTAAAAAATTGTGTATTTGTAGCCACAAAACACAGTTTTGGTGGAAAACCGGAGTTATGGGCACAACCATAAAACTTGATTTTTTTTTCTATAAATCGTGTTTTATGTAGCCACAAATCACGGCTTTTAGAAAAGATAGTGTTTTATAGTTGCGTCCATAAACCTAGTCTTCCACCAAAACTATGTTTTATGGCTATACAAAAGACAGTTTTTTTGTTCTACAACCAAAAAAATAAAAAAAGTCCCAACAGTTTGTCTTTCTCAACAACACACACCACCAAAATCTCCATTCTCATGCTCAATCTATCCAAATTCAACCAAAACTAACATAATCTAATCATACTAAACTAATCCAATACCACAACACCCAAAAAAAAAAAAAATCAAAACTCTAAATTTCACAATTCAAACTCAAACAATCAAATGGAGGGTTTTGTTGCGTACCTTTAGCAATGGAAGCAGTGAAAAAGTCCATCGACAATTTGAGGAGATCAGAGAAGGTCTAAAATGGGCGCAACAAGGCCGACAATGAGTGGTCGGGGGCGAGGGGTCTCGAATTGCAAATCGAGTCATAAGGGTTTGAAAAAACTGATGGAAATTTGATTTGGGTGGGTGGTCTTGTTTTATGGTCTCCATATATATAAGGATAGTTTTATAATTTCACATTAGGCTTTTGTTTTCGATTTTACAAAGTAAAGGTATATGGGTGAACTTTCACTTAGGGATAAAATGGGTAACTTGGATATACCATGCAATTAGTTTGTTTTAGAGATTAAAAAGGAATTTTTATCAATGTTTGGCTATAAACGAATTTTCGGTTTTTATTGTGGTAGTTTGATATTTTTCACATTTATTAATTTGATTCTATGATTATAGAGGGTACGTTGTCTTTGTGAAATGTAGCACATGGACACGTTTCGTGAAGTGAATAGAGATGAGTGGTGTCATTCTTTAATTGTTCTTGTTAGCAAAAACTGCTGCACAACACTTGCTTTATTGGGAACGGTGGGAGCCCGCAAATTAAATATTTAAACAAAAGAATTCAAAGCTTTTAATCGTTAAGGGGAAAAAAAATGCTTTAAGAGTAGGAGAAGACTATGGAGGCAGCATTGATGTTGCGAGACAAAATGGGTCATGGTGGGTCCAATCAAATTGAAAATATTTGCAGCATGTCCCCTGCCTCGTCCTCCAAAGCTCGGATTCTCGCCACTCACATCCTGTTCCATTTATTTTAATTCGACTCGTTTTAACTTGCAACAAAGGGTGCCCATACACCCGGTCATCAATAAAAAAAAAAACAAAAAAAACCCTAATGGTGCCTATCTGCACGCCTCAGTCGCGCTCTGTTAACTTTTAAGAGTTCAAAATTTATAAGTTTACTCTTATTCTATTAAAATATAAGATATAAATACGAATCTCCTTTTAATAAAAATGATCATCTCCCGATTATGAAAATAATTATCTGAGCCGTACAATCACTATTCGATCTTAGTTGATCTCCGACAATTATCTGATCCCCAATAATTATTTGATCCGTAAGGTGTCAGTATTAAAAAAATGATAAATATCATTTTCTTCTCTATATTTTGAAAATGTATCAAATTTTTAATTATATTTTGAAAACACATCAAATCTTTCCTAAAATTTCAAAAAATATATCAAATTAATCATTCTCGTTAATCAGTTTATAGTCAAACATAACAGATGATATGGTGTATATAGGTAATTTTGTTATTTTTAATCGCAACCAAAGATCTTAACACGTGTACGAACCAAATAATTTGGAAAAAAATTAAGAAAAAAAATGAAAATTAAGAAAAATAAACAATTAAGAAAAAGTTTAAAAATAATAAAAAATTAAAGAATAAACAATTAAAAATTAAAATGATAAAAAAATTTTAAAAAAAAAACTTCAAAACGATCTGGTTCTAGCCTTTTAGGTGTTTGAACCTCAATGAAGATATGTGCTCGAACTTGTTCAAATCTAGATCATCATTTAGGTTTGATTGGGTGTTCAATTGGTAATGTAACAGTTGGGCGTTCGATTGGGTGTGGATGAGTTTATAAGAATTTATTTTGGTGACAAGCATGTAAGCATCTAGTTTCAATTAGTGATGTTGTGGTGGTGACAATTTGGCCTATGATGAAGGTGGTGATGATAAACCCAATGCTCAGTTCTTTTTTTTTTTTTTTTTTCCACCTACCTAGTTTTGGTTCTCATAACGGCTTAAGGTTAAAGACAACTGTGAGGAAGGTTTGTAGGGTGGTATTAAGGCTAGTGATCATCACCAGATGAACCAAATCGCACAAAATATTAGCATTTTTTTAACTATTCATAAGAAAAATAAATATGATTTGCACTATGATTATTTTGGATAATTTGATTTTATAACTTCAATTGAGTATGGATATGAAGTTTCCTCCATATTAGACCGGAGGAAGCCGTCACTTCCTTTGGTATCCTTTGAAGAGATCCGGGGCACTCTAGATCTCATCGCAAGCCATCATGGTCACTTTAATTTTTTTTTTTTTAATTTTAAATTTATTAAAGTTTTATATTTCTAAATATATAATTAAAATTCATTTTATAAATTTTATTGATATTTTATGTCTTATTTTTAAATTAAATTTGATAAAAGCCTTGATTTGAATATAGAATTTTATTTTATCAAAATATCTTATTCAAATATTTAAATTAAAAGCACAAAATTGCTCCTAAAAAAATAGTCATAGACTAACCTACATTCAATTTGAGGGATGTTTTTGATACTTTCAAAAAGTTAGGAAGGCTTTAGGTGTATTTAAAACAGTAACAACTAACTCGAAGTTATAGTTTCACTTCGAGTCAACAATTGACCCAAATCGGAGGTTAAAAGTTTATCCAAAGTTAAATTTGCACTTCAAGTCAACAGTGACCGAACTCGAGTTAGAAACTAACTCAAAATGAAATTATTTATTAAGCCAACTTATGAAACGATATCGAATTAGAATCTAACTTGAACCTTTAAATATTAACCCGAATCGGATCATTTCATAAGCTTAACTCAATTTGGGTCAACAATTAAAGCTTTAGGCTAGCATCTAAATTGACATCGGCTCAATAACTAGTCCAATTGTGAGGTACTTCTTGACCAGATACGAGGCCATATGCTAATCCAAAATTCATGTTCTCCATCCCTCCTCCCTTTTTACTCATTTTCTGACAAATTAATATGTAATTTTTCAAATTATAATTATAATTTTTGTTGAAATGCTAACCTTCTAACATCCAAATTTCTTCAACTTTTCTTCAACTCAAAAGTACATATGATAGAACATGAATTGTATTAATGAAAAGTTTGAATTTATTAGGGGTATTTCGAATAACTTAGGATAGTTTTGCACCTATATTGAGTAGGAAAGCAATTATCTAAATAAAGTTCTAAAAAATGGTTGTTGTGCTAAATTATCTTATTTTATATATATATATATATATATATATTTTTGGGGCAGAATTCTAAAAATCTCTCTATGGTTTTAGGAAATGCCTCTACTTTTTTTGTTTTCAAAAAAAAAATAATAATAATAAAGGAGAAACCTCCCTAATCTTTTTAAAGTACCGAAAACATCCCTCAAAGCATTAAAATACAAGTTTGCCGTTGAATTTAAGAAATTAAAAAGTTGATGATTAAATTAAAGAAAAAGAAAACAAATTAAATAAATAATATTTTTTGAAAAATGAAAAGATGGAAGAGTCTTGAAGGCCACCTTCATCAAACCACCTTCATCATGAATGAAGGTGGCCTTCACCACCCCTCCAATCATCGGAATAAGCGATCCAATCTAGAGAAAACTTTCTCCAATTTGAAGATTCCCCCATATTAGACTAAAGGAAGTCGTCGCTTCATTTAGCATCCTCTAATGAGATCCGGAGAACTCTAGATCTCATTGAAAACAAACTTTCTCTAGATGGGGGAAGTTAGTTTCTCCAATTTAGGCTTCTCCAGGTGATTTTAATTTTTTTTAATTTTATATTTATAAAAGTTTTTTATTTCTAAATATATAATTAAAATTTATTTTATAAATTTTAATAATATTTCGAGTCTTGTTTTTAAATTGAAATTGATAAAAAAGAAAAAGGGAAAAAAAAAGCCTTGAATTTACACATTTTGAATTATATAATTTGAATTTAGGATTCATATATCTTTAATTTAGGATTATTTTATCAAAATATCTTATTTAAATAGCTTAAATTAAAAGTAAAAATTACCCCCTAAAAAATAAATGGAGACTAACCTACATCCAATGTCGGGATGTTTTTGGTACTTTAAAAAAGATTAGGAATACTTTTGGTCTGTGTAGAAACAATAAAATATAGATGGTATTTCATAAAATCAGAAGGACATATTTTGGAATTTTCTCTTTTTTAATTGTATAGTGTTGTGTATGTATATTGTTCTGTTTCAAATACAATATTTTATTTAAAATAATGTAATTTATATTGCTTATTATAATTATTGTTGATATTTACCTATTATTGTTTTCAATTGTTTATATTTCCTACCCTTATTTTCCATACCAATAAGAATCTATGAAATCATTGAAATCAGAAGAAGATTTTTGGAATCTTCTCTTTTTTAATTGTATAATGTTCTGTATGTATATTGTTTTGTTTCGAATACAATATTTTATTTAAACTAGTGCCACGTTATATTGTTTATTATACTTATTTTGGATATTTACCTATTATAGATCTCAATTGTTTATATTTACTAATTGTATTTTATAGATGACTAAGAATCTATTAAACCATTAAATTACAGAGTGACAATCTAAAAAGGGCAACCCAAAGTAATATTTGTCACTATCGATTAAGAGGGATCATGTCCTTAATCTCATATGAAGACTGAAGTAGAGAGATATACAACCAACAACACTAACGGTTGATGTGCGAGTGAAATACAATTTAGTGATGATGAAGATTACATTCCATTTATTAAGGTGAAAACTAGTAAAAAGGGCAAAGACTTTGGTAGTAAAACTTTGCTTACTATGATTGCAAAAGCAAAAAATGCAATCGATAATATCTCCAAAAAAGGTCCCTTGGCCACTGGTGTCGTTGGTAGGCACCAGCAGCCCTCATGCCTCCCATTGTGAGTGACATGAGTTAAACACCTATCCTTAACATCCAAAAATAATTTGTAATAATAATAATAATTGTAATACCCTCTCCAGAGGATATTACCGTCCATACGTACGGAAAATGTTTTGTACTGGTATATATTTTATTTTTGAAATAATAAAAGGATTTTAAAGTGTTCGAAGGTGAAATTTAATTTTATAGATCCTCCGGAAGGATCAAGAGTAAGTTTGAATTATAAAAGTTTAGGGACAATTGATGTAAATAAAATATTTTTATAAAAAGTGACAAACTTTTAAATAAAAGGAAAGGATAAGGATATGGTGGAAAACAAAAGAATTCTCTAGAGACCGGTGAAATTGTAATTTTAAGAAAGTTTAAGGGTAAAAAGCGAGGGCCTATAAATAGGTGAGTGGGGTGAGTGTGTCGGCAGAAAGAGAAAAATCTAGAAGAAAGAGAAAGGGAGAGAGAGAGTTGTCGACAGAAAAAGAGGCAGATTTGCAACCATATCCAGTCGATTTCCACCGTTTTGAAAAGCGATCAAGCTGTTGGAAGGTGAAAGATGAATTTAAGAACTAGATCTGATAAGAATTAGCTGATAAGATTTAGTGTTCATAGTGTTCTTTTAAGTGGAAAATCTGTCAAGAACTGTCAGTAGGCTATGTCTGTTTCTAATGAGATTTTTGTGCATATATCTGGAGATTTGGAGCAGTAAACGAGTGGGAAAACAAAGCAAGAGACTGAGGAAGAATTTGGTAAGTAATGTAGCTAAGAAACAATGTTAATTTGAAGTGGTGTAATTGTGATTTATGATGTTTAAATGTCGTCGCACAACCTGTTGTGGTGTTGCGACCTAGGTTTAAGTGATGAAACTGTTAAAATGTTGTTGATTGGTATATATGAATGTGAAGCGAGGTCAGGGTGTGTTAATGGTGGTGTAAGAATGTAAAAATCTGGAAAAATGGAGTGTTAGAAATGAGTTCGCGTGAGTCTGAGCAAGAGCTCGCTAGGTGCGAGCTGGATGATGCCAGCAACCTTAGTCAGTGCTAATCGACAGGGGAGCGAGCTCGCAAAGGCAAGAGCTGAGCAATGCTCGTTGCTTTGCGTCGCACTAGTCCGAGTTGGACTAAAGTTGTGCGAGCTAAGCAGGGCCTGTGGACCGGGCTGAGCTAGAAGGAGATGGCAACTCGTTGAGAGAGCGAGCTAAGCGAGCTCGCTGAGATGGATAATGCCCACACGTTAGGCTGAGTCGGACGAAGTGAGAGCTCTTTGAAAGTGATGAGCTGGGCAAGCTAGGGTGCGAGCTAGCAGCGTGAGCTGGACTGTCAGTACTACAGTCCCCTACAGCTCCAATGAAATAATAAGTTATAGAGATGATAGAAAGGACCTAATCATGGAAGTGTTCTGCGAGCTAAGTAAAACTTTTATTGTGGCTAAGTATAGGTAAACAGGTGAGCTGAGGAGGTCGCTGAAGCAGGAGTGATTCAAGTAGATTGAAAGTAAGCTATGAGTGTGCAAACGTTTTATTTAATGATTTTCAGCTCATTATAAAATCAGGTTTAGCTTTTTATTGTTATTCATTTTAGCTTATAAATATTTTTATATTCTAGCATGATAATAAATCATTCAGTTGTAAGATGGTATGCAATATTTGTTGGAAATATGAGTAATCTGTATCAAATACTTAATAATTAAATCAAAATCACAAACATTCAAAATATATAAGAATTGAAAAGAACCGGATGACAGAAGCTTGCAAATTCAATGCAATGTCCTAAGACAGAAATTTGACACCCCTTCTCTGTGCTTTGAAGGTCTGTTGGTGTCTGTCTTCCCAGGATTCGACTGTCAATAATCTGGATTCACAACACTTGAAGCAGATTCTGGCAAACTGGAATTTTTAATATACTGGAACAGAAGAAGAAGAAGGAAAAATAGAAATGTCGTTTTTTAACTAAATTCAGAATTGAATTTATAGAATAAATTGTGTCTATTCGAAAAGACACACCTGTATCAATGGACACAACTGTTCATTTAAAACTCAAATTCGTTTTTTCAAATTTAAACATAAATTTAAATGATACCGAATTTGACATCAAATTAAAATAAAATAAAATAATGCGACATAGGATGACTACTTAAATCAAAGACCAAAGACCAAAGGCCCCAAGGCCCAAGGCCAATCTTTGATTTATTAAATATATATATATATTTATGAGTCAAAGCTATATCTAATTTAAAATTGTTTATTTTGTCCATTCTTAAAGCCTTAAAAGCTACCACTTTATAAACAACAGTTTCCACTCTATTTTTTCAATGTGGGACTTATTTCCATTCAAACACTATTTTTTCCTAACAATATTTTTAGTACCTAATTATTTATAGTATGAAAGAGAAAATTGATTTGAATTATAGAAAGCGAAAACGATTTTTTTTAAAGATTAGTGGAACAATCCAAGTTTATAGATAGATAGACCTTTTAGCTTTAAATTCGACCGGTATATCCCGCAGTATATAGCAAGTGTTGGGAGGGTGTTAGTCTTCCTAACATCGAAAAGATCGAGTCTGTCATATTTGTCGAGTCGCCCTTTACACTTGTGAGGTATTATCTCGCTATACGGTGTGCGATGATAGTTCCGCCACGTAGTAGCGGGATGTCTTTGTAGCTTTGTCACAGTGTGCGATGCTAGCTTTACGCCACGTGACCCCTCACATTGAGCTAAGCTGGTTTACCCGCTCATATGGTTGAAGCTTCCCTTGGATTCCCCATTAGTGCAATTTTTAGAAAGAGAAGCATATCATTAAAAAGCAAACTTTTAGAAAAAAAATATTTTTAAAACATTTTAGAAAGCCATAAAATATTTTAGTACTTTATGAAAACTTTTAAAACTTTAAAGAGATTTTTATAAAACCTAAAATCTTTAGAAACAAATTGTTTTACAGAAAAACATTTTTAAGAAAATGTTGTTCAAGATGTAAAATTTTTATAAAAGATAAATTTAAATAGAAACACTTACGCACTCACTAAGCTTTATAACTCATAACGTTTTTGGTTTTCTATTACAAAAATCTTCCAGATGCAGGAGCAAAATATCAGGGTATCCGTTCATTGCGTTCAGATTAGGTGGGATAGACTTTCGACGATGTTGCTTAGTTTCTTTATAAATGTTATTATTTAAATGTTAATCATGTAATTATGCATATTATGATTTTGAACACAGTCTGTAGAACTTTCATGCTGAGATGATGCATGCATATTTCAAATACTTGAATCTTTATGATAATACTTTTAAATTACATATTTCTAGATAATCTTGAAATAAGGTTCTAAAGCATATAACATTTTATGTTTAGTAAAGTTGTTTATAATTACGGGTTCGTTTTACGGCATCCTTTTGAGTCATATTAGTTAGACATTAGAAAGGTCTCGTGGGATGCTCGGCAAGATCGCTGGGTTTAGTAGAGGGAATTTGAGTCGGGTCCTGTCAATAATAATAATATAAATATACTATTTGTCTCCCACCATTCAGTGTGAGATAACCTCCCACCTCATATGGGTTTCACCATCATCTTCATATGGGTGGATTCCTCTCAATTGGGAGTTATTTCTCGAACCGTATCACAATATTCTTATCCTGGTTGATCTCGATAGTCCCTTGAGTCAATCCTAAATCTCAAAAATATATATATGTATATATATCTCCAAAAAAATATAATAATAATGCAATCGATAATGGATAAGAAAATGATAACGATCAACTACTGAAATAATATTTAGGGGAAGGGACAAGAGTAGCATAGTTAAGTATTGAGTTAACTTTTATGTCCCTTTTGAGAAAATGTAACAGTTGAGTCCCAAATGATATGTAAAAGTACCAACATACCCTTTCAGTAAAAATGTGTAATAATAGTTATGTTTTGAAAAAAACCTGTTCCCCCCAAAATAAAAAAAGGATCTGCGTTTTGAAACCTTGAAAAAAACCTATTCCCTCCCAAAATCAATAGCCTCTGCCTCCCTCAAAATCAACAGCCTCTGTCTGTCCATGCTGCCGTCGTCTGTTCGTTCCGTACACAGAGCCACGCAGCGCCGTTCCTCTACTCCCATTTGTCATCGAGTTTTCTGTGTCAGTCTTACATGCGCAGTACCAGACAAGGTTTTGTTGCTGTGAAAGTCGAAGTCGTTGCCTCCCCTGCTGTTGGTCGCTTTCATCGTTCCATTCCTCAAGCGGAGCCGCTGTGCCCCATAATTGAAGTTTACATTAGCACATTTATATATCAACATGTATATATATGAAGTTATTTGTAAATGCTATGCTACCTTTGTGTTTTTTTGTCTAAATATTTTGCGTTATTTTGATGTGTTATGTTAAAGTTGTGCTATGTTTTATAATCTTGAACAAAACCAATAGCGAAAACACTAATCATACCGAGGTGGGGAGTGTTAGTAATACTAGTGGTCTCAGCGTGACTAGTGATGCTATGGGTTGGGCCGAAAAACCAGTAGTGAAAACACTAGTCACACCAAGGTATTGAGTGTTAATAATACTAGTGGCATCGGTGTGACTAGTAGTGTCATGGGTTGATGGGAAAAATCAGTAGCGAAAACACTAGTCACACCAAGGTATTGAGTGTTAGTAATACTAGTGGTCTCAGTGTGACTAGTGGTGCCCTATGTTAATGGAAATAACCAGTAGCCAAAACACTACTGGGTTGTGAAAAGAATGATGATAGATGGTGCAGAAGACTAGTAGATCGATGGTGGATGGTGGCTGTGAAGAAGAAAATAAAGAGAAGGAAGGTGGACGATGACTGGAATTCATAGTGCAGAAGAGAAGGAAGGTGGACGGTGGATGGTGGATGGAATTCGTAGTGCAGAAAATGAAGAGAAGAAAATGAAAGAGAAAAGAGCAGCAGAAGAAAGAAAATATAAACAAATAAGAAAGTCATCGGTTTTAATTTTTAGAAAGGGTATTTGTGTCCAAAAAAATAAGATTTGAGACTCAATTGTTAACTTTATTGAAATTGGATAAAATTGTCAATCCAATAATTGAAAGTGTCATCTGCTGACGTTTAATCCATACTTAAAATAATAATAATAATAATAATAATATATTTAGTTTCATAATACCTTAAATTTGAGTACTGGATGATAGTTCCTAAAAAATTATTTTATTGTAATGTTGTTTGACTTCAGGTTACAATTATCATCTATGATTGAATATCTCATAAGAAAAAAATACATATGTAAGAGGCAGTAGCAATTGAGAAATGGAGCTGTGGAACAAAGCACGGAGCTTAGCAGAGGAAACGGCTAAGCGTTCTCAGGAGCTGACGAAGGAAGCGGCCCGACGATCCTCGGAACTCTCCCTCGGCTCCTCCAAACTCTTCGACTTCGTCTCCGATGCCTCCAAGCGTTCCAAGGAGATTGCTGCCGAGGCCTCCAAGCGAGCCGATCTTCTCAAAGCCGAAGCCGCTAAGCGAGCCGACCAGATCAAGTCTCTTGCTTTCAAGGATATCACAGCTGGCGAGGAGCACCAACGGGACGACGATCTCCACACCTTTGGAGTCACGGAAGAGTTGAGAGAGTTCGTCAAGGAGATCAATATCACCACTTTTCAACATTTTCCATTACAAGGTATGTATACTCTGCCATGTTCGCCAGTGGATTGTTACTTGATATAACCATGTCATCGGAATAATTGGATGATTTCTTTGATATGCAGATGATTCACCGATATGTGATGTTCCCACCGTGTCAAATATTAGCGTGGATCTTAATGAATGGCAAGAGAAGCATGCCAGTCTTGTTCTTTCAACAGTCAAGGTCGGCTCTGTTGTAATAGATACCATTTATTTGGTTTTAGAAAGAGATATATGGTTAAAAGGACATATCTAGGAATATTATTATCGTAAAAATGCGTTTCTAATTTTGAAAAAATATCTAGGGTATAATTTTGCTATGTTTATTACATTGCAAATAACAGATGGGCTTATGTTTACTGATGTTAATATCTATGAACGTTTAGTTGCATTGTTTGTTTGTTCTTCGAATTCA
Organism: Litchi chinensis; assembly: GCA_019925255.1. Lineage (NCBI taxonomy): Eukaryota > Viridiplantae > Streptophyta > Magnoliopsida > Sapindales > Sapindaceae > Litchi > Litchi chinensis. The sequence continues at coordinate 16,752,623 of CM034470.1, read as the reverse complement.
TACTCTAATATGTGATATACTATAACATTCTTAATGCTCAAATGCAGGAGATTTCGAAGTTGAGATATGAATTGTGCCCTCGCGTTATGAAAGAAAGGAAGTTTTGGAGGATATATTTTATTTTGGTTAACAACCATGTGGCACCGTAAGTAACTTCTCTCTTCATAAGAAGCCTCAGTCCTCGCTTTTACTGGTATAGCTTGCGTAGATTTGGCCGTCATAACTAGAATATTAGATCAATTTCGACCACTGTTCACATCTTACTTTCCCTCTGAAGATGCGTGCAAATATGCTATGATTTGCACAAACATATGATGTTGATGTAAATGCTTGCTTACGTACTAATACATGTGTTTGGAAGCTATGGTACTTGGAAATCTTCCTTACGCCACATGGTTCTTTACGTCCGGTTCTCTTCTTTCTTTCCTTTTTCTTTCTTTATGTGTGCTCTGTGTGTTGATTTGTCCTTTCTTTTGCTTTCCTTTTAGCTATGAGAAGCGATACATGGAAGAAATTAAACTCAAATCTTCAGAACAAATAAAAGATGTGACAAAAGAACCTCCAAAAGTTGGAATAATTCCTAAATCAGAGGCAAAGCAATCGAATCAGCAGAGTATAACTTCAACCTCATTGGCTAAAGAACAGGACTTGGATGTATTCCTCCTGGGTGGAGATAGTGATGAAGACCCAGGTACGACAATACTTATTGACATGCTAACCTGTAAACCATGGTACTTGAATAAAAAATGATTGGCTAACGCATGGACCAAAGTTTTTTGACAAAATAATTGATCTTTTTACAGCACCGTTTTCTCATTAGATTCACTTTATTCCCCTGCCTTTGTGCATCTCTATTCATAAAACTTTGTTGTGAATGAATATGGCATGCATACAACATTGTCATGATGAACCATCAACCTACATAACCTGAGTGGAATGTCTATTCCAAGCATATTTGTTTTTGGCATGAGCCACTATTCTAGTTGCAATGTCTGTAGAATTCCTAAATGAATCATTCTCATTTAACAGGACAATAAGATTGTATCTTGGAAGTTTGTTTATAAATTCTTCAACCCTGTTGGGTTGCATAATGTTTGCTGCTATTGATTTGTAGGCTGTTTTGGTCAGTTCTTTTAGATACATAATGCTTCAATAAGATACAAATTATTTGTTAGAAGACCTATCAAAACAACAGGGATAACTTAAGCTTTTTAAATTTTGTCTTATATATATATATATATATAACGTGCTTCCAGTACCAGATTTTGCAGATGATGGTGATGATGGGGGTTTCGATGATGATTTAGACAAGATGGTGGACAGTTCAGTAAGCACAATTCATTTCTTTTTCTTTAACTCAGCTGTGTAAGCCATGATCTTTTTGGAGTGGTCTGTTATCTTGATAATATATTTTCTCTCAGTGGGTTGGTCAGTGGATTAGATTTAATCTGATAATAGTGAAGTACTTGTTAATATTTAGTGTTTATAAACCCTTATTAGATTGTTTATGACTCAAGTCAGAGGACACTGCAACATTTCACATTCTTGTAGCTCTGTCGTTGTGCCTGTGAAATGTTATTGTTTTGCCATTTTGAAGTGAAGCGCAAAATTTATTTTCCAACTAAATGCAATATGACTATGTATTTGCACAAGAACATATGCACATGAATCATTGTCTTTTGAAAATCAAATATGTGCAAGACTGTTGGATTATTTTGAGTTAAAAATTGGTTGGGAAGCATTTAATAGGACTTGACTCCTGTTAAGTTCCATTTATACTGCTTTCAAATATATATATATATATATATATCCATTTATACTACATATGATCAAATACTTTAGATTTGACAGCACTAGTTGGCTCTAGCTGTAATGTTTTTTTTTTTTTTCTTCTAAAGCTTGCTTGAACTTGCCAGGATGATGAGAAAGGGAAATTATAGACCACAAAAGTAGCCAAGACAAGTCAGATTGTTGCTGCAGTATCAAAACAGAAAAGGAAAAGAAGCTGTTTTATTGAATAGATCATCATTGAGATATTACAGATGGTAAGAATCATGGTTGTTTTATTCTTTTCTGCTTTTTTTTCCTTCCAAATCCTTTGCTATTCTGCGCGAAGAATGCTTATTTATTTTTCTAGTTGTTAAAACTGGAGTACCACGAATGTAAATTTCGTTCAATTTATTATTAGGTGTCTGGCTCCTTCTCAGGGCTTTTCATCACAAGATGATATATGTGTTGTGGTTTAGTTATTTGTGTACATATATTTAATACAATTACCTGTTTTACAAAGCCTGGAAAAATTTTCTGTTCGGTTGCTGGAGCCTGGATGGAAGAGGTAACCAGAAGAAGTGGCCTATTCAGTAGATGCAATGTGCAAGAAATTGTGGCTGGACTAGACATCTTTCAACATCAATACATAATCTGTAAATTGAACACGCTTTCTGTCTTACAATTTTTTTCTGCCTTTGATTTTTGCATGGGGAGGCAGTGACTTTGCTCCAAAAATGTTGTGATCATTTTCGAAAAACCTGATTTATAAACTGAAACTTCTAATATTGGTCCCCCCTGGCTCTGTATAAATATTTTTTATAGTAAGCAAAGGTGCCTATTCACAATTTAGAAAGTCATAATTAATTGACATGTGTCTACTGACCCTTTAGGCAGATTCATTTTTATTCATATGTAAATATACAGGATTCAGTTGAAAGTTGCAAGTCTACTTTGGTAAAGGAATCATATGCATTTTGACTTACTTTCTTATAAAGTCAACATAACAAGATCCACCTGACCTCTGAATTGATTTTTAATGATTGGGATTAACTCAAGATACAATTAAGATTAGCAACGATAAGGGTATTGTGGTGTGGTCCAAAAATCAACTCTTAGGAATGGGAAGGACCGATCCACAACGAGTGGGGGATATTTCACAAATAGTTGAGGAAAATTATCACAAATGTGATTATAAGCATTTTAACTTTGTACTTGCTATTAGAAGCAAAGTAAGGATGGTTGTCACCATTTTGGCAACCTGTCACGCCCACCTGACCTCTAAGTTGTATTAACTTGTTTTTTCCGTCCGATTGGAACTAAATCTTGAAAACACAACTTTTCTCTTTCCCCTTTACGTTCTAACAACTCATCTCTTCTGGGAGGAATCCAATCAAAAAGCGTACTTTCTCTTTGTGTTTCTAATGTGTCATGTGTTTAAGATTCTTTTTATCTGTTTTAATGCTTATATCGGCCACTTTCTTTGGAATATGTTGTCTTTGTTGCCTGAATCTTCGATTTCTCTTGCCCTTTATTCATTGTTCACGTTCCAACTGTCTGTCTAGTCTCTTAATATAGTATATCTATGATCTTTATGGAAAAATCAAAAAATCGTCCATGTAGGTGGGCGTTTTCGGATTTGGATTAAGTTGAGTTGAGTTGAAAATCTCTCAATTCAACGTGGTTTGGGTTGAAAATTTTTTTTAACCCAACTCAATCCAATAGAGTCTTCAACCCAACCCAACTAGAGTACCAGACTAGATTGATCGGGTTGGATTTAATCCATCATAAATGCATAAAAGATGTCAACCTTATCCAACCCAATAGATTCTTCAATCTAACTTGATCGGGTTAGATTTAATCCATTACCAAGGCATAAAAAATCTAGTTAATAATTTCTATATTCTTAACAATTTGATTACAAATAAAACAAATACAAATAAAGATTTAATAATTAAAAATAAAATATTCAATTCATCATAAAGATTGTCATTGATTCTCATTTTTAGCAAATGTTCTTCTAAAAGAAAGAGAAAATATTAGATTTAGAATTAAGGATGAATGTTTTTCGGGTTGGGTTGTGTTGAAAATTTTTCAATCTAACCCAACCCAATTTAATTTTCAACTCAATTCATTCCAATTTTTTTAAGATTTAACATAATCCAACCCGATAAAAAAAATTCATCCTAATTTATTTTAAGATTTAACACAACCCAACCCAATGAAAAGTGGTCGGGTTGGGTTGGGTTTGTCAGGTTGGGTTGAAAATACCCACCCCTACATGTAACGAGCATATCTTATGATTGCATTTATTTTCATTTGATTAAAATTTGTTTCTTATGATATTATCTTGACTATCTGTCATTTATAGTTATAATGTATAATTTTTATATCGACAAAGCATATACGTGTAGAGAGTTCTCATACTCATTTTATAAATTCACAACTTAATCATTTGCTTTTTATAAAATACTTAAATTTACTTCACCATTAGAATAATAGCAAATCTTGCAAGATTTAATTCTTTTACTTGTATGGCAAATGGAGAAAAAAATGTTCAAAATTAATTAACTTCAATAATATTTTTCAATGATTACATTATAATTTTGATTTATGAAAAATTATTTGAATCAGTGTCTAAGAAACCAAGCGGTTAGCCCCTTAACAACTAACGACTAGTTGGTTAGTCGATGAGTACTAGCTGACTAGTCAGTCTGATCGCTTATCAATAATCAAGTCATTGATCGACGTTTAAACTTGTACAAGAAAGTAGAAAAGAAATTAAAAGATCAAAATACAATCATATGATCACTCTCATTAATATACCCAAAATAAATCATCGAACAAAATATTAACAACTTAATAATTACTATAAGCAACCAAAGAAAATAAACAAATAAATAACAAACTTACCACGACAGCGAGATGGCAACAGTGGTGGCAGACCAACAATGAAAGTAAGGGTCTAATTTAGTATTGCGGGGTTGGGTTTTGAGTTGGTGTATTTATCTACTTCATGTTTGTGAAGGTTTTTTTTTTTTTAAAAAAAAAAAAAAAAAAAAAAAAAAAGTCATTTTGGTGTCTCTAATTTAGAAGGGAAATTTGGAAGAGGGGGGGGAGGGGGTCGGGGCCTGTGCGCATGGTTGTGGTTGCGGTATGTTGGGTTTTGAGCTAGTGTGTTGATCTGCTTCATATTTGTGAAATTTTTTTATTAAAAAAAAAAAAAAAAGAGTGGACACCAAAAATGGTGTCATTTTGGTGTCCTTAAAGCCACGTCATTTTAGGGACACAAAATGACACTGCTTTGGTGTCTCAAGTTTTCAAGAAGGAAAAACGAAAAAAAAAAAAAAAAAGGCTTCACAATTGGTGTTGCCGAGCCTTGAGTTGCCTAGTTGGTCCTACTCGATCAAGAAGTCAACTTAGCAAATAGAATCCCTATTTTAGGGTGTCATAGTGTTGTCCAAGTGGCTTCTCGGCGAGTACTTAGGGCTAGTCATCAAGTTCTTAAACACTAATTTGAATACAATTCACTAAAAAAAAAAAAAAAAAATTAAGAAATTTAATGAAAAACAGAGAATGTCAAAAAACAGTTTAAGAATCCAAAAAAAGAAAAAGAATAACTCTTTTTATAGATGTTTTATTTATCTTTCTTATGATTATATAAAAAATCTCATCAAAATTATTTAAATATTTTTTAATAAAATTATATCAAAATATTTCTTATAACTCAAAATTATATTATAATAATTATAATTATTATTAAATTATTAATTATTTCCAATTTTTTTTCTTGATTATTTGTTATTGCATCTAACTAGATTTGTTTTTGTTTCAAGTGATTAGTATTACTTATGAAACGTTTTGATATTGTATAACAAATATTTAATTTATAATTTGAGCGTTGGGAGTAATTGGGTGTTTAAATATTTATTATTATTATTATTATTATTGGCAATAGAGCCATCCCTAATTGTAAGGTAAAAAGTAAAATGATCCATAATTTTTTTAATTTTTTTAGGTACATAATTTATTTATTTCCATATTAAAATTTGAAACATGTACTGTCCGATGTGAACAATGATAAAGAACTCTGACCTCTCATTAATACTAATGGATAAGCATGGGGGTTTTCTTCGTTTTTTTTTGTTTTTAACGATTCACAAATTCAACAAGGTTGTCAAAAAATTGAGTCACTACTATGCGTATTAACAAAGCCTCTACATGGCCCTTATAATAACATTATTGTGCCTTCCTATGTGAATTGGAGAGAGAATCACATGCTGTAGCCAAGTATCTTCCTGTTTTAGACGTCTCTCTTCGTTGGACAATTCTTGCAGCCTTGCGAGTAATCTAGCTTTGTCAATTTACTTGTTAATTTCTTTCAAAAAAAAAAAAAAATTTTTTTTTAATTAATTGCTTGTCTATTATGGTTTTTTTTTTCCCCTTAATTTTGTAAGTTCTGTTTATTCGTTGATGAGTGGACCAAAATAACATAATCACTCCCTATTCTTTCTATAGTAATAGATTGGAAAACGTATGATTGAATTGAACCCATTTTGTTTTCTCCTCCATGACCACAGATTTAATATTCGACGACATGCTTAGCTTGGAATTTAAGATGAACACAAATGCATGTTTGTCAACCATGCAACAAGCTGTTGCTTAGTTTTGCAATTTACCGGCTTGCATATAAAAAATAAGTTCGCGTGGAGCACAAAAGATTTCATGCTTGCTATCTATATTACTTTAAAAAAGATAAAACGAGCATTTTTAATTTTTTTATTATTATTATTTTACAATCTAAGAGCCATGTCCAAAAGGTTTAATTACATTTTAAAAAGGAAAAGAATAGGTTGAAAAACAATGTACTATAGTCCGTTGTGCCTTTGCTGCAGCAGCGGCGCATAGCTTAGGACCACTCTTAGTCCTAGGTTCAACACACAACACCACAAAAATTGTGATTGTCTTTTTCCACACCTTCCCCCGGATGTGGATTGTTCTTTCATCTATGTATAGATTGCTCTCTTTAGTATGAGAGCTACTCTCAAAGTTATGCCACTAGTGTCTAATCTCGCTTAGTCTCAATTATTCTCTAAATCAGTTCCAGTATTAAAAATACATATATATATTATATTTTAATAGTTATATCTATTTTCTTAATTTATCAAACAAATTTTCCTTACTTTTTATTATGATAACTATTTAAAAAACTAATTTAATTACTAAACATCTACTAATGTCGTGAGTAAATTATTTCATAAATTAAGTTATAAATGATAATTTTATAAGTAAAAGTGATCCCGCAAACATACTAAAATTTAAAATTAAATTTTCAACTTCTTTTTAAGTACTTGTTTTTACAAATGAAATTTCAATTTCTTTGCCTGCAAAGTTATATATACAAGAATTCGTCAGAAGACAAAATTCATACAAATCTAGTAAGTAAATGCCACAGGCATGACCCTATACAAAAACTAACTTAGAAGTAAATCCTCTTCAAATTGAAGGCTCGGTTGGGGGAAAAGAACAAGACACTGACCATTGAGCTGCTACAAGCTCCAGACACCTCTTTAGAAAAGTATGTCGACTTCACTTATGTCCATATAGTTTATACACTTAATTGTGATTGTCATTTTTTTCCCCCAAAAGGGTGATATGTCAATTTCAATAGTAGTCATTCTCAAGTTAATGCAGATTGGAGTACTAATGATCTACCTTTAATTTCAAGAAATATTTTTAAGGTATACCTCTAGTTGTTATTTCTAAAATTCCAATCTTAATTTCTTGCCATTTTTGTCGCATGAAAAGTTTATTAAAATGATAATAAGAAGAAAGAGTGAAAAGTTGGATAAACTTAAATAAATAAGAGGAATAGTCAACCCTATTACTAGAATAGATAGATTGAGTTAGAATTCTCTAAAGTTAAATGAACATTTGAAGTGCTTCTTAAATACATAAAGTATGTTATGAGTTATGGACCTTATGGTAATTGCATTTTGTAAGAAATATTACTAATTGCAATTTCTATACACAATCCATTAAATATCTTTGGGCACTAAATTTTAATTTTTTTTAATGGCAATTTTTACTTACATTAATATGAGTGATTGAACACTTTTCATGAAACTAAAAATCATTTATTCAAGTCACACTCTTATCTTAAAACATGAAGTGTAGATAGTTTTATCTGAATTTAATTCTCTCTCCCCCACTCTTAAAAAAAAATCCCTTATTTGTAAACTGGATAAGGAATTTTAAAGACACTACACAACAATATTCTTAAATTTTAATATTGTTCCTTTTCTTCTTTTGTGTTTGCAAACTCTAAAATAAATTTTCTTCTTTCTTTTTTTTTTATTTTTTAATTATGAACTTTTGTTTGAATCCAAAATGATAGAAAGTCATGGACAGCTAGAAGTGAATTTTTTGTGATCGAAAATGATCTTCAATGAGAAAAAAATAACATATTTTATATGAGATCTGAACAAAATAAAATAAAAGTCTTTTTCACTTTTAACTTTACATGCTCTCACGTCTTAAACTTCTTTGTATATAGCCACTTTTTCGCTCTTCTCTCACGACCCGTCCAAAGTAACTCTCGATTAGTCATTAGTCATTACCCGATCCAAAAATACACTAGTTGTCAAGTTTTGTAAGGTTTTAGTTTCTGGGTTTTTTTTTTTTTTAATCGGTGAGTTATGCAGACTTCAAATTTGTATGCGTTTTCTTTTCTTTTCTTTTTTTAATCAATAATTTGGTTTTGTTTCTATGGCAGTTTTTCTTTTTTGATTTTGTTAGTTTACATTGATAATTCTTATAGCTTTTTTATCATAAGAAATTCCAGGTTTTATTTTGTTAGTTTACATTTATAATTCTTATAGCTTTTTTGTCATAAGAAATTCCAGGTTTTTTTTTTCTTAATGTGCATGATTTTGAAGGTCCATATTTTTTAAATTTTTTCATATATACATATATTTTTAAGAGGTATTTAGATATTCTTAAAACTCAAGTTGGTGTATTTAGTAGATAAGTGTAAAATAAAAAATTGGGTTATAAGAAGAAAATCTCTTTCTACACTACTCTTAAAAGAGATCCGTTGTACTCTAGGTTGCAACTTTGTATTATACGAAGCTAATATTTCGGCCTTAATTGCCGACTATTGTGATTAATAATCAACCTCTATAATACAAATTATTTATGAATACTAATCTCATTTGACATGACAAGTATCTAACTAATGGTGAACAAAATTGATTATCTTGATTATTGTCGTCAATTTAATTGACAGATATTTGATTTTTTATTTTTCCATGAGTTGAAAGAAATTACTAATTGCTAGATTTATGGCATTAAGTGAGAAAAATGAGTTAATAATATTCAATATTTTCATAAATATTAATGCACAGTGGACACCAAAAAAAAACTATGTTTTCTGATTTTGCTTATCAATATTTGCGTGCTAGCGTATCGCTCATTATACATGACCATGCTCCGTCTTCTCATGCGTTGGCACGTAGACATAAAAACCAATTCTATTTGTCTCTTTCTTGTGCGTCAGTCAGTGTATTGAATTCACAGAGTCGAATTGCTTTGTTCGATATTTAAAGACCAAAAATGTGAGTCTGTTTTGACAACTCTCCCTCTATATATTTTTTACAAAATGTCACTAGACTTCCTAACTTATCTTATTTTGTAGATAACCATAGATTATAAAGAAAATTTTCCTTTCTAGAAAGAAAACACAAGGAAGAAATCAAAACAAAATTAATGAAAATGAGGAAAAAATCATAACTACAATGGTTTGCGAACAAAAAAGAAAGAGAGAGAGCGTTCTTATCAAAATATTGTTAAAGATCAAAATAGAGCCCCAAATTGACAATACAACAATAAATTCTAATAAAGATTTTTTAAACTAGAAACCACTACAGTTCAAAAATTTTCTGGTTAGTATATATTTTAAAAGTGAGTTTTAGGATGTTTAGAAAAGATAAAACTAGAAATCCATAAAATTGGGGAGCACAGGTAAGAAAATAGAAAATTAATAATAATAATATTATTTTTTAGCACTAAAAAACTGATTGTATGTTTTACACTTTTTTATTAGCACCAAAAAACTAAGTTTATGTTTTCTAGCACGTTTTTACTATTTAATTTTTTTAATGGAAAAATACCCTTATTTTAAAATTTTAGAAAAACTCACGCAAATTTTGAATTCTCAACACCAAAAGTGGGATGCGAGTCACAACTTGGTCAGCTTCATAGGGTGTGGGACTCGCCTATAAGGTGCGGATTGTACCCTGACCCGCTTTATAAGGCACGAACCAAAGAAAAATTATGCCCAAAAGAAAGGGGTCCATGTAAACCAAAAAAAAAAAAGGGATGTGCACTAATTGTATCTGTTAAAAAAAAACAAAACAAAACAAAACAAAACAAAAAGATGGGTGTAGATTGTGTCCACATAAACAAAAGGGATAATCCCAATTTTCCCCTGTAGTTTGAATAAATAGTCAAAATCCTCCCTTACAGTTAAGTGATTTTTCAAAGTTATGGAGGATTTTGACTATTTGTTCAAACTACAGGAGGAAAATTGGGATTATCCCTAAACAAAAACAAAAAGTGTTAACCATCTTCACACACACACACACACACACACATATATATATATATATATATAAAAAAAAAGATGTGGACGTGGTCCGCGCAAACCAATAAAACAAAGCACGAACTGTGTCTGTGCAAACCAAAATGGAAAGGACATGGATGCAATCCGCGCAAAAAAAAAAAAAAGCACGGACCACGTCCATGCAAAAAAAAAAAAAAAGGATAAAATGAACAGTGTTATGCAAACCAAAAAAAAAAAAAAATAGCCAATTTCATCAGTTTCTCAAATAAAAAAACATGTTCTCTACTTCTATGTTTGTCACAATTCATTCATCATCAACTGTCTTCAACATCATCATCACTCATCCATTTCATCCATTCTTCCACAACATCATTAACAATGACCATCAATAATATCCAAAGGAAAAAAAAATCATAAAAGGGGATAAAATAAAACAAACAAATTAAATATAATATATATATATATATATATATATAGAACCAGATGGTTCTGGGTTCGAACCCAAAACCATCTAGAACTGAAACCCATAACCAAACAATTTTGGGTTTTGAATTGAACCCAGAATGGTCTAGTTTTGGATTTCGAAACCCAAAACTGTTTGGTTTTGGGTTTGAAACCAATAACCAAATTAAAAAAAAAAAAAAAAAATGAAGAAGATAAAGGTGTCGGTTTGTTGTTGATGATGGAGGAAGAGGTTTTACTGCTACTAGTCAACGACAACGAAGGAGGAAAACGATGAGAAAATAGAGAGAGAGAGAGATGGAGAAGTGCGAGAGAGAATTGATAGAGAGAGCAAGAGACGGACGATAGAAAATGAGAAAGAGAGAGAAAACAACTAAGACTTATAAGGGGTTTTTTTCTTCTTTTTTTTAAAGAAAGCGTATTAAGGTCTTTTTATTCATTGGGGTGCTAGAAAAACTCGTTTTAATTCTTCAGTGTTAGTTAAATATGACACCAGTTATTTGATATTATGTGAAGTCATTTACTTAATATTATATTCAATACATTTAGGTAAAGTAAAAACTAAAAAATTTTAACTTTTATAATTCAGCAATTTTAAGAGCTATTTAAGTGGTTTAAAAAAATAAACAAAATAACTGATGGAACACATTAAGTGGTATTCAATGTTAAGTGAAAAAAATCAAACAAATCCTTAATATAATCAATTTTATTCAATATTCTAAAACTAGTTAGCTATCAAGCGATCGGTAACCTGGCGTCTAATACCTAGACGGGTCAACGACAATCCAATTAAACTTGATCAAACCTAAAAAAAATAAAAAATGAAGCAAAAATTCTTGGTTTGACAAACACAAAATCTATATTTGAATATAAAAATTAGAAAAAAGTTTAGAACACTATCATTAAAGGTAGAGAATAATCTTTTATACAATTTTCCACATGAAACTCCAACTGTTAATGCAAAAAATTGGCTTTTAACCAAGTGAAAATAGGTCTATAGTCCCTTAACTAATGGTAGAATATGTCATTAATAGTGTTAGGGACGTTAGGACCAGGAAACGTTAGGCGGTCCCCTAGAGTCTTTTAACTCTCCTTTGCTAGATAGCTACCATCTAAGAATGTCCTTAAGAGCAGGTTAGGTCCACTTTTGCTCTAGTTCTTAGTAAGAGATAAGGTGGATCCTAGGGGGTTAGCACTTAAGTATGATAAATCCTAGGTTCACAAGCACCTATAAGATAAAGAAAATCCATCAATGGCTTACTAGCGAGTTCACTGGCTAAGACCCTTCGACATTCAAATCATATGGGATGGACAAAGACAAACACTTAGAAAGAGTAAATATGACATAAGTATATGAAAATTGTGGAGATTAAGGTACAAGTCCCTTTACTATTTGATGGAGTTACTTGTGAGAGATTGTTTATGGTCTTCTTATCTCTTTTCGACTAGAAAGGACATTAGGATTTAATTTAGGCAATATAAACCCCTTAGTAGCTCAAAAAGTAGATTTGGTGCACCTAAAGTTCCCTAGGGCACGATAAGCTTCCTTGGTGAGCAAATGTTTAGTTTTTTTTCCAACCTTTGACCCTTTATATGGATGGATGTCATGGAGATATCACTATTGTAGATAAGAGAGGTTGAGATTCCTTGAATTTTAGAGAAAAAGCCTCTAGAAAAGTTTTTTGGGTTTTCTAAGGTCGTTAGACTAGATGTCCCTCCTTGATGTAATAAAACAATGTCTTTATATATATCCGCCTTGTTTGGTCCTACTGTTTCCACGTCTCCTCTTCCTGTTGGTCAAGATTTTCCCTAGTATTGTCCCTTTTCTTGTCTAGTGTGTCTAATTTCTTCATGTTCTCCTTAGTTGGTAGTAAACTTCCGTTGTTTTCCTTTCTAACACAGAAGCGTGTAGTTGATCCTCATTTATCCATTTTGACATAGGGCTACATGGCTAATCCTAGTCTCTTCATTTTTCCATTGCAACTTGGCGTTTGACATCTGCTCCCTAAAGCCTAACATCTGCCCCTGATGGTTGACAGCCTTATCTATTTGTCTTGTTTAGGTTTGCTATCAAACGTGAACTCCTTGCCACTCTAATAGTACAAAGGGCTATTGGATGACATGGAGGCTTAAGTTTGAATTTCACAATGAGTCTCCTTGTGGTTCATTTTCCTACCACTTGTCGGAAGTATTTCAGACATTTTTTCCATCTTCACTTAAAGTGATTGGGATGGTGGTTATGACTCTTTTCTAGCTTTCCATTTGGGCTTTTCCTATGGAGCCAACCCTAGGCTTATCCTTTGGGTTTTCCCTTTAGGCTTCTCTTACGAACTGTCCCTGTGCTTCTCTTTTGGGTTTCTATTACGAGTCAACCTTAGGCTTATCTCTCGAGTTCTCCTTTTAGGCTTCTCCTACGAGCAGACCTTGAGCTTATCCTTCCCTTGGATCTTTCTAGATTGACTATAAATTAATGAGCTTTATGGTATAGGTTCATTTTAATTACCCCCACCCCCCCCCCCCCCCCCCCAAAAAAAAAAACACACACACACACGCATTTATTATATTATGACTAATAGAATACCACAAATATGGATTTCATTGTTATTTACATGAAATTGATTTAAAAGATGAATTGTCCAAAGGATATCCATATAAATAGGCTTACAAAATTCTTTCGACTGTTGCGTACTTTTATCAAAGTAATGATTTCACCAACCTATCGAGGTACTTACCGTTTATAGGTAAAATTTATTGCTTGATCAAATTAGTCAATCTCTCTCTCAATAGGATTCTACCATCCTCTCCTGATTAAGATTATTAGGACTACAACCACTACAATACTCTACATCCACTTGGACAGCAATCTTTATCACTTTATGCATATGGATTCATACTATCTTCATTTATTTTTAACTTCAAAATAAATGAAAATAATATTATTTTCTCAAAATATTTTAAAACATTATTAATGTCGCGAGTTTTATTAAAATTTACTGTAAATAATCTTATTTAAGCATAAAACAATTTGTAATAATTTTAATTTAGTTTTTTAAAAATTATTAAAATATTATTTTATTATTCTACTCTAATCTTGTCCCAAAGTACACCAAACAAAAGGCCACCTATATCAAATCCCAACCAATTTAATATGACATATCAAACAATCATAAGATATTCTTTTATCCATCAATAAATAGAATTTATAATGATAAACAAATAATTTGTCAATTTAAAATCTAAAGTACATTTTTTACAGAATTTAAAAAAATTCCTATATATAAAATATTCTTATTATACAACCATAACATTATTAGATTACCATATTACGCATTATTATTTGGATGAAATTGGAATGTAAACGAGCACGAGAACCCCGATGGGTCTCGCTTCCGGGTCTCTTACTATGCAGCTTGCCGCATACTATAAAAACCCTAACAACCGCATGCCTTTTAATCGCATAGAAAACACCGCCCAGTAACATCGGTATCACGCTCCACACCAGCATCCGAGAGGTGTCCGATCTGATGTCAACACATGGCCCGTTCAAACCTCCACAGTAGATTAGTAGCGTGTGCGCCACATATAGTCGTCACTTGAATCCATCTTAAACTCGTTGTAAATGGACCCACGTTATTGGTGTCAAATAACATTAAAGGGATTGGTTGAGCCATCCAGACTCTGCCACCTGGCACACTATAGCACTCGTCTCCAGCGCATCTCTCGACCGTTCTGACACTTCCACACTAGACGCCGTCTTAACGGCGCAACCGACACTCGCCTGCAAGAGCCAGTTGTCATTGTATTCTCGACAAAATACCGTCCCTTTCAACCCATATTTTCGAATCCACGGCAACCAAGCTTATGTGTGACGAGGGTTTGGCTATAAATAACTGAAAATGGAAACGAAGTACAAAAATAAACAACTAACAAAAAGAAATAATAAATGATGCATTAATATTGTTAACAACAAAGCCAACAAATTAATCTATATAGATGACTTTAAATAAAATTCCTAAATTCCATTCAAATTAGCTTCGGGTTATAAAATGTTTAGTTAATCTAAAATATAAAAATTAAGAGAAAATTATAAATTACAATTTGGTTACCTATTATTAGTTTAGACCGGTTAACTTTAACAAATTTAGATGTATTTTTATCTTTTAACCTTATTCTTATTTTTATTATAAAATTAATTTTAAAAACTGAAAAATAAAATAAGATGCAAAAAAGATCGAATTGAAAGGGAAAAAAAAATGTCAGCGCAATAGAAAAGAGACGAGTGACATATACCACAAATTCAAGCGAATAAGACATTAAATAACATATTAAAACGTATAATCAAGTAAGCAAGTCTACAAAGGTAAAGAAAACTAACATGTGAGGAAACTGTTTCTTAAATAAATCAACTATAGATATAAAATATGTAGTAATATTTATCATTTCAAGAACAACATGTGTGATAAATGATTGATGTCTTCACATACATTGAGGCATTTGAAAGGTAAAGTCTTGTTTTCTTAAAAAAAGCTAATTGAGTGTTTTGTTAAAGGGGATGGGACGCTGGAAAATAATATCATCAAGAGAAAGGGAAGTTCAAAGTCTAGTTGACCTTCGAATGCAAGTTTTGATTAGGAAAGTTATAAAAAATAATTTTGAAAAATTAATCTTTTTTACCAGCTATGTATTGACAGATGATAGAGATTAATATTAAAAAAAAAAAAAAAAAATCAATAAAAATAGGATTCAATCTCCAAATTAAGTCTTCATCGTCCATTATCAATCCCAATTCTCAACACAACCAAGTCTCTCCCTTCTCAGTCTCGTCCCTCTGTGAAACTGGAGTCTCAACATGCAATTGAAGCCATTGAACACACTCACAATCACACACTCATGTTGTTCTTCACATTCCTCATCCTCTTATTCTCTGGGTTCCTCGAATTCCCATCTGTCTCGACCTCCATCCAACACCAAGCGCCTTTTAAAACCGGGTTCGGGACTTCCCGGAACCGAAGAATCGGTGATGGAGCCCTTCATCGATCTCTTTACTGCCTTCTCCAAATGGGACTCACAAGTGCGTTGGGCCCGGTTCAGAACAGCTTTATCCAAAACAGAATGGATACCCATTCTGGGTCTCCATGGCCGTACCCAGATTCTGGTTCTGAACCAGAGCTCCATCTACGGAGGATGGGTAGAGGTTAAATGAGAGAGAGAAATTGAGGATAACAAACAATGGGAGAATGAGAAATGAAGGAGGATGAGAGTACCGAATGAAGGAAAGAAGAAAAAGACAGCTTCGATCTGGAGGTTTTGATGAAGAAGACGGAGAGCGGAGCCGGAGAGACAGGACGCAGCATTGGAGATCACGAATGAATTAGAAAATTTTTATTTTTTTTTTAATTTTTTCTACGCGCCATTTTAAGGTAGACGGTAAAAATACGAAGAATTGAATTTTTTATTTATTTTTTTTAATTTTTTAAATTAGTTTTCACTATGCATTTAAAGATACAATGAATTTTATTATTTTTAATTTATTTTAAAATTATTGTAAATACAAAAGGGTATTATAATCTTTTGTCATTTGGTTGCTGGTTCTATTGGCACCAGCAACCCCTATGTCGTGTGTTGGCATGGGTTCGACACCAGCCCCCCAAATCCAAAAAATATACATATACTAATAATAATATTCTAATAATAGTAAAATGATATAAATATATCTCTTGTCTTCCACCATTCAGTGTGGGTTGACCCCTACTTCGTGTGATTTTTCCCTTACCCTCGTATGGGTCTCTCCTCCACCTCCATGTGAGTGGATCCCTACCAATTGAGAGTAGTTTTCCGGGTCGTGCCACTAATGTTTTATGTCGGTTGATCTCAATTGTTACCTGGATTAGTCTCATATACAATTTTTGTACTAAAAAAAAAAAATAGTATTATAATCTTTTTATCAATGTACCACTAAAATTGTTACCTTTAATGATTACTTGGTAACAACAAGTAGCTAAATTGTAATCAATCCATAAAGTTTACTTCGTCTAAAACATAGTTTCAACTAAATAACTGACTTGTAATCTACTCAAATTTAATTATAGGTGAAACTTATTATAATTGTTTTTCATTTTTGGTTTATAAAATCGTTATTAATACAAATTATACATCAATTCTTAATAAAAATGGTTGAGTTTTCTTTTCACCACGAGAGGTTAAGAGTTTTAGTTCTATCTTTGTTTTATTGGAAATCACCACTTGGTAGGAATTGTTATCTCCCGCTTAGAAATAGTTATTCATACCACGCTATTAGTAATCCATCTTGCTAAGTCTCCATCCTTAAACTAGCAAGGTGTCAATGTTAAAAATATATATATATACAAATTACTTTTAAAAAATAAAAAAAATGTTTTACAAAAACAAAAGTGATATTGTTGTACACTTCTCTTAATTTTAGTTATAGATGCTTATGTATCTATTTAACATGTAATATTTTGATATTTTATTGGAGTTATATATTTCTATACACCTTTTATTTTTTATTATACATTTTGTAATATTTATGAGAGATTTGAGGGTCATTTATTTTTTTGTTTGAAGATTAAACATTGTTATTAAAGACTGAAAACTAAATAATGACTGAAACTAAAATCTAAATAACATATATATATACAAATTACTTTGTTAAAAAAAAAAAAATGTTTTACAAAAACAAAAGTAATATTGTTGTACACTTTTCTTAATTTTTGTTATAGTTGCTTGTGTATCTATTTAACATGTAATATTTTGATCTTTTATTAGAGTTATATATTTCTATGTCTTTTATTTTTTATTATACATTTTGTAATATTGATGATAGATTTGAGGGTCGTTTGTTTTTTTGTTTTAAGATTGAACACTGTTATTGAAGACTGAAGATTAAATAATGACTAAAACCTAAATCTGAATGATATATAATTTTTTTCTCTTATCTGTGAATATGTAGTAATCTCATTTATTTTTTAAAATTAAAAATATCTGAAAACTAGTAATTTGATATTTTTAATTTTTAACTATTAATTGTTATATAACTTTATTTAATATAATAAAAAATTATAATTTAGCTACTTAGTTGAAACTCTTATTCATACGAAACAACTATTTCGCATTTATTATAATTGACTCTCTTACCATTAGTAAAATTCTATTACATTAGATAATGGACAGTGTCAAAGCGACAAGAAGACGAAATTATCCTTAGTGATTGAAGTTGACCCAATTGACCAAATTAAAAATTAAAAATTTCTTCTCTCTCTTCCTCATCATCTCTCCTATCTCAGTCTCTCTCTCATTCTTCTTTTTCTCTTCCTATTCTTTTTCTTATTCTTTTTATTCCCTTCTTCTTATTTGAACTCAGAAATCTAGGTTCAATGGGTTCATTCGAATGAACTCAAATTTTTAGATTTATTCGAATTTTTAGGTTCATCGAATGAACCCAAACAATTTTTTTTTTTCAATTTTTTTCTTCAAACACCCACCCATATCAACTATTATAAACCCACTCATTGCTTCCACTGGAAACCCACCTACAATCATCAAACAGCAAACATGCATCATACCCACTTGCAATCATCAAACGTTAAGCACCCACCACATATTAAACACCCGCCAACATCAAACACCCACATTAACTATTGCAAACCCACCCATTGCATCCATTGGAAACCTATTGACAATCATCAAACATTAAACACACACCACATCCACCTACAATCATCAAACATCAAACACCCATCGCATCCACCTGCAATCATCATATGTTTACTTATAATCATAAAAAACCCAGATGATGGAAAAGGAAGGAAGAGGAAAGCACTGTTGGTTTTGGAATCGTCGACATCGCGTCGACGGTAAAGAGAGAGGAAAAATGAAGAAAAGAAAAAAAATGAACGCGACGAAGAGATGAAGAAGATGATGTTTGTGTTGATGTTTTCAAATAGTGATAGATGGGAAAGAAGAACAGGAGTAAGTGGATAAACTTGAAGGTCAGTGATGGGGAAATAGATGAAGAAGTGGATGGGAAAGAAGAAGAAGAATCAATAATAGTGGAGTAAAAGAAGAAATAGAGAGATGTGATGAAAATAATATCCGATAAAAATATAAATTTATTAATTTAAAGTAAAAAAAAAAAAAAAGAAAATAAAAAAAACAAAAAACAAATTTACCCTTAGTCAGTTAACTTTAACGAAATTCCACTAACGGTGGGAGGTCAATTGTAATAAATACAAAATAGTTGCTTCACCTGAATAAGGGTTTAATTGGGCAGCTAAATTGTAATTTACTCTTTAATATAATATAAACAATTATAATAAATTATTTTAACAAATACTAAAACGTTTTTATGTATGTATTAATAATATTTTTATTCATAATTAAAATATGATTAATTATTATAGTAAAATATTCTTTTTGAAAATTATATATACATAATAAATTATTATAGTAAAGTAGATTAAATTGATATATTTAAATAAAATTAAATAAAATGGTCTTAAGTTGAATTACTATTATTATATATTTAAATAAACATAACATTAAAAAATATCATTAAAAGAAATATATAATTTAAATTAGGACAAATTTAAAAATATATTATTTTGAGAATAATAGATTTGGAATAATATATTTAAAAAATCATCAAATGATTTAAAATTCAGTTAAAAGTAAGAAATTATAGTTTTTTTTTTTGATTTTTTTTGGGTTTTTAAGTGGTTTGACCACTTAAGAAAACAAACAATAATAACTTAATATGTGTAATCAGACTCGATAAAAACAAACAACTCCTTAAAATTGCGGGTCAAAGAAATGGTCAACCCAGCTGGAATTAGAATTTCATTTAAATCCTAGTAGTTATATTTTCCTATTTTATCATTATTTATATTTTCCTATTTTATCTAATTTACCTTTCTTTGATAATTTTCGATTTTTTAATTTCTTTTTGGATTTAATATTATTTCCTTTTAAATTTAGATTTTATTCTCTTTTAGATTTAGATATTGTTTGTTTTTTAAAGATTTGATATCATTTACTTTTAAGAATTGATATTATTTCCATTTAGATCTAGATATTAATTCCATTTAATTGTTTAACACTATTTTCTTTAAGGTTTGATATTTTCAAATTGTTGATCACCTAACTCTAGATCCAACAACTTGTCTATTCCCACTTAATAACATGCCATAAATAGGATAGATTTTGAACCAATTGTCCTACCGAAATGAGCAAATTGATCCTCTGGAATCAAATCAACAAATTGACCCAACCTTAGTCCAAGTAAATCCAAACAAGAATGCTCAAACAAGCCGAAATATCTAAAATCAAATTACCTAAATAACTTGTATCTACTCCAAGCAAACTCTAGAACGAATTCTAGGAATAAGCCAAAAAACATACCATAGTTATCTGGCAACTTGTAGATATTAATTTCCATTCACTAAAAACTTAAGTACAACCCTAAACTAACATTATTGTTTATAGCCTAACAATTTCTTGTCAATCAAAAGTTTCCTAAAAAGAAATAATAACTAAAAAGGAAAAATATCAAATAATAAAGAAAATAGTATCAAATGATTAAATGGAAATAATATATAGATCTAAAAAGAAATAATATCAGTTCCTAAAAGGAAATAATATCAAATATTAAAATATATATATACATATTTGAACCTAAAAAGGAATAAAATCTAAATTTAAAAGGAAATAATATCAATTTCTAATAGGAAATAATATTAAATCCACAAAGAAAAGAAAAAAAAAATTCTAAATTATCAAACAAAGGTCAAATAGATAAAATCGGAAAATATAACAAACTAGGATTTAAATGAAATCCTAAGCCAAGGTTAACCAAATCTTTGACCGGAGTTGACCAGCTCTTTGACCTGTAATATCAAGTCTCTCATCAGATAAATATATATTATAATTTATACTTGAGATTATGTAAATTGAAAATGAGATCACTACAAAATAATTTTAAACTCGTATTAAATATATAATCTAATTTCACATTTTAGATGATGTAATTCCAATAAACATATAAAGTTTATAGAAGCAGCTTAAACATACTTATCTTAATTTTTTCAAGCTATAGCACATTCACTTAGTCCAAACAATTAGTCTGTTTTCTCTTCATAACTATGATAGGAGTTTGTGTCTTGCCATGCACACATATCAACATGTGTGAGAAGTATTTTATCATTTATTATGAGAGTTAATATCTTATAATATAGGAGTAGATTCTCCAAATGTGCATAATATTTATTTTCAACAAGTCTTGGTAAATTCTTAAAGTGGCCCCCACCATGTGCACACGCACATGTGCACACACATATATATATAGTAATTTTACCATTAGTGCCTCCAAACTTTAAAATGTTATGACAAACTAATTAAATTCATCCATTACATTTGAATTAAATAGGAGAGAGAATGCAATAGATGAATTTGATTTGTTCGACCTAACAAAAAAAAAGTTAGGAGACACTAATGGTAGAATTATTATATATATTGTGTTTTTAAAATGAGGACCCCCTTTATTTAAAACGTAAAAATCAATTAATGAAATTCATCTATTATATTTAAATTAATAAAAGAGATAATATAATGAATTAATTTGATTGATTGATTCTTACTTTAAAATAAGAGAATTATTATTAAAAGCATTATATATATGTAGCATAAGACTATGTAATATGCTCAAAGAAACCTAATGAATAATAGTAAATAAAATTAATGAAAATATTATATTTACAACATCTAGAATTTTTAGTAGTTGTTTGTTTATATTTTTCCATTCAATTACGTGGATTTTACATAATATATTTAGAAAAAAATAGATATATCGAATATAAATATTTGAAAAATGTTATATTTACAGCATTTAAGATTTAATCATCGTTACTCTCAAAAAATAAAAATTAATGATCATTCATGTAAAAGCAAATTGCGATCGTGTTTGAGGTGTAATTTTTTTAATTTTATTTTATATTATATAAATAGATCATATGTCTATCGGAACATGTCGAAACCTTACTAGTTGAGTAAGATTACACATCAATAACGATATTAGATTGGTTACAAGGATAGTTATCAATAACAATCTAATAATTATTATTGATAAGTAATTTTATTTAACTAGTATGATAATCAAACTCTTTTTTAAATGATAGATTTGATGGAATTCATGAATTCTTAAAATTCTACATTAATTTTTTTAGAATCCTATAAAAAAAAACCAATGAAATCTTAAGGAGAATTATAAGATTTGTTATAAATTTTTTTCTTCATAAAAATTATTTTAAAACTCATCCAAATCCACCATTTAAATAAAATTTATGAAGTTAATCATTTTTTGAATGAGTAATGTTAAGTTTTTCAAATATTTTCCTCAAATTTATGTCCAAACAAGATGACATATAAGTTGTTCAATATCTTATTAATTATCATATTATCTCAAGATTTATAAGATCTTAACAATTTACATGTCACATCATTTGGACATGAATTTTGATAATATATTTGAAAGTCTAATATTACTTTTTCTTTTTAACACATTTAATTTTTATTGGATTTTAAAAATATGAATTAAATACACCTAAATATTATGAAATTTATATAAATCTAAATTAAATACATCTATATTTTAATGGATTTGATACAATGCACCTAGATTTAAATGGAATTAATTCAAATCCACATTGAATACGTATAAAATCCTTTAAATTCTCTCTATATACATATATATATAAAGCTTCTAAAATGCATTCGGTGGAATGGAACATCTACCACCTTGTTGGAAGAAGAGGTATGCAATTTTTTTTTTTAGAGAACTTTATTGGTCCTATGTTTTTGAAAAATTCTTATTTTTAAATACGAATTCATTTATAGTTTTTATGGTCCCTTACTTTTCAAAAACTCATCAAATTAATCCTTCTGTCATCATTTTTAATATAAACATAGGGACCAAAATAAAGTTTTTTCCTATTAAAAATGATGATAGAAGGACTAATTTAATAAGTTTTTGAAAAGTAAGAAATCATAAAGACTATAAACGGATTCGTATTTAAAAAAAAAAAATTTTTAAAAAACATAGGGATCCAAATGAAGTTCTCCCTTTTTTTTTTTTTGGTGAAAATAAGAGGTATGCAATTATACATGTTAAGAAGTGGTGTGCCACTATATTATATTAAACTACATATATATATATATATATGTTGAAAATGTTTTTATCATTTACTAGGTATTACTTGTCGCAATATGATTTAATTTATTAGCCCACTAACGATGTTATATTATTGGAATTTGATTGATGGTTAAATTCATACTCCTCATCAAATATGAATTTAACATGGAAACTACAAAATTTCAGTGCGTTCCACACCTACTATACTTTATAAACTACGTATAATTAGCTACTAATATTGTGCGGGAGGGTATGACAACAATACTGAAATTATTATTTAAAATATTATATTTTTATGGGTCGCTAAATTAGACTCTAATTATTATTTTTTATTTGTCAATAACAATTGGCGTCGTTAATTTAGGCTTTAGCTGCCCCCATGCTCTGGCAAGGATCAACAACAAGTAAAGACAAAATATAACAGTTCTCCCACCTTTATGTGTGGGTTACTTCCTCACTCTCCTGTGGGCCGCTCTCTCATATCTGTACAGGTGAATCCCTCTCATATGATAGTAGTACCCGGGTCGTGCCCCTAATATTCATATTCGGTAGGTTTCAGTAGTCTTCTGAGCTAGTCCTAATCTTTAAAAAAAAAAATTATTATTTTTATTTAATTAGGTTATTAGTTTAGTTGAACATTGTAGTGTCGAAAGATTTATAGTAAAAGTAATACTAGGTTTTTTAAATTTTTTGTCCAAATTCATATCCAAATGACATGATATGAGTTATTAATATCATATTAATTATTACATCATCTTATGATTTATAAGATATTGACAATCACATGCCATATAATTTGGGAATAGATTTGGACAAAAATTTTTAAAAGTCTAGCATTACTTTTTATAATAAGTAATACTACGTTATTCAAAATTTATCAAAATATTATTTAAATAATATGATAAATTTATATATAACTATCATATTATGAATATTGACACAATAGCTATTAATATCATATAGAAGGGTATGACAAAACATCTTATTATATCATTTGAATAAAAAATAATAAAAAAAATTAGAAAGCAAAAAATTATTATTCATAATTAGTTGTTAAAATGTTTTTTCAAAAAAAAAAAATCTATTAATATCATACGGGAGGGTATGACAACAATACTAAAGTTATTTTTTAAATCTTATTTCTTATGGATTTCTAAATTAGAATCTAATGATTATTTTTTAGCTATTTTTTATAAATGATCATTTTTTAAAATCTAAGTTGAACATTAACCATTTTTTTAAAATCTTATAATAAAATCTATTTTTAGATAAAAATATAATTAGTGGAAATAAGAGATTTAAAAAAAATATTATTTTTTAATTTGAAACTATCTCTGTACTTATCTTTATTTTTTATTCTAATAAAGATAATATTCCCAACATCATACTGACCCAGGGATTTATAGTAAAACTTTTTTTTTGGGCAAATAATTTTAACTTAGGAAAAAAAAAAAAACAAACAAAAGTGCCATAGCTGCAGCAGTAGTGTCGTGTCGATTTCAAATTATCGCGAGATATTGTCGGCGTATCGGAGAGTGAACAAATCTCCGGAATCAAACGGCGAGGGGCGAAGATCACAGTGTAAAAAATGAAGAACCAACGGAAGGAGACCACGCGTACGACACATAAATGGTAGTGGGCCCAGCCGTATTTCCACTTATGCCACCTTGTGATACAAAAGGGGGCCCCACAATACCCATCTCTAAGATAATTAAACCATGGGTCAACCAAACACCTAACCCTGGTTAAAATTATCCAGCCTTGTGGTCATCAAATCATCAAGCGGTGTACGGATCCTATACTATAAGCGTTTTATACAAAATAAAAGAAAAAAAAATTCTCTCCCTCTTTTTATATTGCTGTACTCGCGGTGTCATTCTCGCCGGCGAGTACCACCACCGACAATACTCCCGCCGCGATAGGCGGCTGATCCTCGTAAATATCACTTGTAGGATTCATTTTTTTATTTAATTAGTTTGCGTTAGGATTATTTTCTTTTTTCGTTTTTTTGTTTGTTTTTTTTGCAGATGAAGATCGAAAGATGGTTGATTTTTAATTTTTTTTCTTGTCTTTTGGTAATGTGATTGGAAATTAGAGATTAGAAGCTGAGAAATCTGTGCAACGGAGCAGAAAATCAAGGTAAATTTGAGTGGAGAGTAAATTGGAGATCACATTTTCGGATCTGGAAGAATTTGTGAAAGTGGAGGGGGTAGATGTTGTAACAGTGGAAGATAGAGAGAGAGGGGAAAAGAGGGAGAGATGAGTGGTGGGATATTGAAGGGAGGAGGAGGTGAGAAGCAGCAACAACAGCAGTTGAAAGGGTCGAAGATGAAGGTGTGGATGATAAGGGCGACGACGTCCGTTTTGCTATGGACTTGCATCGTGCAGTTGACGGCCATTGGGGAGACATGGGGTCCCAGAGTCTTGAACGTTTGGCCGCCTTGTTTCAACTCGGACGCCGCTTCTTCTGTTGTCCACGATACCCTTCCTTCTCTTCCTCCTCGCCTTCTTCCTCCTAAGAGTAAGAGTGGGTTCTTTTAAAGATTCAATTTTTTTTAATGATTTTTGTGGTTTCTTGGTGAGAAAATCCCATTTGTATGTGTAGGGGTTTATAAGAACAACGGCTACCTTATGGTTTCATGCAATGGGGGTCTCAATCAAATGAGAGCAGCGGTGAGTGATTTCGAGAATGCAGTGGATATTTTAGGAGATATGACTGCTTAATATGTTTTGTAGTTTTTGGTTGATTAATTCTTTTGTTTGTTCGTGTGTGGTTGGTTGTTACAGATTTGTGACATGGTGGCTATTGCAAGATATTTGAATGTCACACTTATAGTCCCT
The DNA here is from genome assembly GCA_019925255.1 of Litchi chinensis. Lineage (NCBI taxonomy): Eukaryota > Viridiplantae > Streptophyta > Magnoliopsida > Sapindales > Sapindaceae > Litchi > Litchi chinensis. The sequence goes on along the minus strand of CM034470.1, from coordinate 16,726,728 downwards.
GAGCTGGATAAATCCTCCTTTTGGGCTGATCCTAGGTATGAGTTTCTTCTGTATCTTTGAGGCTATTGTTTGTTTACTTTTAGGGTTACGAGAAGAGGATGGGATACGAATTTTATTGCCTTGTTTGGAATTCAGATAAAATTTCTTATATGTTTCGTTTTGTTATACTTGATATGGCGGCAGTGAGTTTGAAGACATATTTGATGTGGAACATTTCATTACGTCTTTGAGAGATGAGGTTCGGATATTGAAAGAGCTGCCTCCTAGGCTCAAGCGGAGAGTGGAATTGGGAAGGGTTTATTCTATGCCACCAATTAGTTGGTCTGATATATCTTACTATCATAATCAGGTCAGTTTGTTTTTGCCTTTTAAGTTATGTTCATTGCCATTACGTACTAATCTTGGGAATGCATATGCAACGCGTACATGAATTGCTGCCTCAATACTTGAGGTCTCTTGGGATGCTCTTCTGAATAGGATTGTAACTTAAACATGAGAAGGTAGCGTCATATCTTAGGGTGTGCTTTTTAGATGAAAATAATAGATTGGAAGTCCTAGTTGTGTCATGCTTATCCTATTGTCTTCTTGTTCTTGGACTCTTCTAAATGTAGCTGTGTGTATAATTTTTTTTTTTTTTTTGTGTGTGTTTCTTTTTTGTTTTACAGATTCTTCCACTTATACGGAAATACAAAGTTGTACACCTGAACAGAACTGATTCTCGACTTGCCAACAATGGTCAACCAACAGAGGTTCAGAAACTGCGGTGCCGTGTGAATTTTAGTGCCTTAAGATTTACTCCTCAGATAGAGGAATTGGGTAAAAGAGTCATCAGGCTTTTAAGACGGAATGGTCCTTTTCTAGTACTTCATCTTAGATATGAGATGGATATGTTGGCATTTTCGGGCTGTACTCAAGGTTGCAATGGAGAGGAGGTGGAAGAGCTCACAAGAATGAGGTAAGTTATGCATATATCCATTCGAATCAGTTTGGACAAGGCACTTTGAAATTATAAGCTGGATCCTTACTGCAGTGCATGTTTTTCGTAACTTGGCAGATACGCTTATCCTTGGTGGAAAGAGAAAATTATTAATTCTGAATTGAAGAGAAAAGATGGATTATGCCCTTTGACACCTGAAGAAACTGCTCTTACATTGAGGGCCTTGGACATTGATTCAAGTATGCAGGTCTATATTGCAGCTGGCGAAATATATGGTGGAGAAAGGAGAATGGCAAGTCTTGCTGTAGCTTATCCGAACTTGGTTAGTAGATAAAGCTTGAAGTTATCTACTTGGATTTGTCAACTGGGTTATTGGTTTTTCCAGTGTTAATTACTGTGTGACTTCTGGATATCTTTTGAAACAGGTCAGAAAGGAAACACTATTGGGAGCATCAGACCTTAGGTTTTTCCAGAACCACTCATCACAGATGGCAGCGTTAGATTATCTTGTTTCATTGGAGAGTGACATTTTTATTCCTACATATGATGGGAACATGGCTAAGGTTGTTGAAGGCCATCGCAGGTACTAGTCCTGTGAAATTCGGTTTTTATGCCTCTATACCAGAGGTTATTTTGTATTTTGTTTACTGATTTTAGTTGTTTTGTGTAATTTCAGATAAATAATTTTGGGTTTTAATACTTCTGCCAATTTTAACAATTAAATTTTTCTCTTTACCTGGGGATAATTATACATATGCAAACACAACCTTAAACAAGATAAAGTTCCTTTTTCTGGATGCAAACATGATTTTGAACTTTTGGAACATGATTTTCCTATATTAAAATTTGGCAGCCAAATTAGTAGTAGAGATTTAGACTGGTTATTATTTGAAAAACAGGGAAAGTGGTTTCTTTGCTGATCAATAATAGTTTTAGCATCCCTGCTACTTCGATGATTTCCTTTTTCAACTTTAATGTAACACTGCTTTGTTAATGCTTTGTCAGATTCCTTGGGTTCAAGAAGACAGTCTTGTTGGACAGAAGGCTTCTGATTGATTTAATTGACCAACATACCAGTGGATCACTGAGTTGGGATGAGTTTTCGGCTGCTGTAAAGGAATCTCATGCTGGTCGCATGGGTGGCCCAGTTAATAGGTTGGTCATTCCAGACAGACCAAAAGAAGAGGATTACTTCTATTCAAACCCTGAGGAATGCTTGCAAATGCCATCTGTTAATCTGTTTAGTAGTACGTGATTGCTGTTGTGTTTTCGGAGATCGTGGCATTTACCTGTGTTCTCCTAGGGTGGTAGTGACTACGAGAGAATGAAAGGTAGTTCTATACACAGATTTACAGAGATGAAGGATCTTGTTCGAGCTATAATGAAGATCCTCATGGTCTGTATACTAGAAGAAATCCCGTGTGGATCTTCTGAATGAGCTGTAGAACACCAAGGTCGCTAAAATAGATGCCAATAATTCGATTCATGTATAGAAGGTAGCCTGCCATTAAAGGATCATATGAGATTGAATGAAAAAAAAAAAAAAAACCTGTTCTTGTACACCGAGGGAAGCAAATACAGAATTGGTTTCACTAGAACTGGAGAGATTCATGGAAAAGATTGGTCCCTCTTTTTGTTCTTTTTGTATTTTTTAGTTTCTTGTAGATCATGTATGATCTTGTGAGTGACTAGAGCATATATTCACATTCTAAAATTTATCTGTTCCCAATTCAAAGTTAATTACTTCTTCAGACGGCCCTTAAATTTGAGGAATATATCTCTACACCATCCAACATTGTTATGACATTTATGTATAACCGTGTTTCGCAGGTTACTCACTTTCTACGTTAGGGAAATGATTAATCAGGTAAATTGATGACTTGCATTTGCATATTCCGATTTTGTAAAAAGGAACGCGAAATATGCATATTCGACCATGACAATTTGACAACCCAACTAACCAACCAAAGAGGCCATTGCCAAACGTGTTGATTGGAATTTGGGTTCATTCCATATGCTCCTCAAACGGCCATATATGGTAGGTTTATGAAGTAGATGGTGGTTGAAGAATGTGATTTGTCAGCTAAAGAATCAAAAATAGGAGGGTGGTTCATAGTCACTCATCGGTTTGGAGGTGCTAGATTATTAGACCCTTTTATTGTATAAAACACAAGTTATAAAAATACTAGTTAATAATGATTGCAATCATTCATTAACATAGTTTATTGGAAGACAAATCACATAAAAAGTTGCATTAATGTTAAAGAGATCTTGTTTGTATCAAGGGAATGATGTGTGGTCTTGGTTTTGATTAGCTGGCAGCTTTCCTTCGTTGTGATTTTGTTCTACGCAAACAGTTGGAAAGTATACATGTGTGAATCAATGAAGGCCCCACATATTTCTTTTCCTTTTTCTTTTGTTTTTGCTAATTAATTTTTATCATCCTAATTGAAAGTATCAATTAAAGGAGCAATTACTGCCATGACTTCTAAAAGATGGGTTTTTTTTTTTTTTTTTTTTTTTTAATTTTTTATTTTGAGAATGAATAATGACAAGTTTTTTTTGACGCTAACTATGAAGAAAAAGGAAAGGACTTTTAAAAAAAACGAAAAAAGGATAATGATAGATAAAGATGGACTTAGAGGCCCACCCTCTTTTTCAGTTTCTTCGGCCCCAGATAGGTAGATAGAGATTTATTTTATGAAGTGTACCATCTCCACCAGTATTTTTATTTTTATTTTTATTATTATTATATTTTTTATATAGGAACAGTATATGGAATACCCAGGGAACATCCGAGACCTTGAACCGAGTAGACACTGGGGCACGGCCCGGGGGACAACTCCCAAATGGGGAGGGAACCACCCACACAGAGGTGGGGGAGAGACCCACACTAGGATGGAAGAGCAACCCACATAATTGATGGGAGACAAGTATATATATATTATTATTATTATTATTATATATATTAGAATATATATATGTACAGCATGTCGACCATGCCCTGCAAAGGAGCAGTGGTTGGTTGCTGGCGCTACCAACGGCGCCAGCAACCAAATGACATCTCCACCAGTATTTTTAACTTATGTTTCTCCTAAACATTATTTTCTTCTGGGTACAAGAACATGTTTGAAATGAAAAATTATAGGGTGCATAGTTTAAATTGATATACCATAAACTCAAAATTATATATTTTTCAACACGGATACACCATAGTCCGCACCCGTAACATGTACAAAAACTATTTTCTTTTGGTATTGAGCCATCTTAAGATTTTATCAGGGGTTTTTTAAAATTAGGGACAAAATATGTATCCCAGATAAGGCTATTCCTACCATAAAAAATGGGTCTCGCCAAATTTGCGTAATAGTGGCATGCTATGAACTGGTATGCTATAGTGATAAATCTGATAGTAATTGCCTTTCCAACAAAATGTTGAGATCTGAATTTTTTTTACTTCTCCACTCAGTTAAAAAAGAAAAATGTTAAAACATATGTAAACATGTTTTCCAAATCCTATATGTAAGTTAATGTGAAGATTATTCTGCATTGTGCTATGAATTTAAACTTCTAAGATATACTATTTAGATTTAAGCACAAGAAAAGGAGACAAAATATATTGCAAAAGGGGAAATACACTACACCCCTCGCGTTTGGACGTATTACGCAGTAGATGTGCTTGGACAGTGCGGTTGTCGCCGGATGAAACACTGTATTAGGACTGGATACGCCAATCCCATTTATGGCTTTGTAACCCACAAAGGTGGGTTACACATGAAGCCCACCATCACCTTTGCGGGTTACATTTTGCTTTTTATTTGAAAAAATTATAATTTATAATTTATGAATTTAAACATATAAACATATGTGATGATTTATAAAACTTAATTAAAAGATTTCAGTAATTTTAATTTATTAAAAAATTATAAATTTTAAAAGTGATTATTTTAATCTAATTTGGTCTAATATAATGTATCAAACGCAATCTCAATGAAACCAGTTGGGAATTTTTTCAACATTATAACGAAATTGTTAACAAAATAATAATAACACAATAAAAAATTAAAGGAAAGAGACAACGTGTAAGTATTAAATTTTGTAAATCATCAATTCTGTTGTAAATCAAAAGAAATGAACTAAATTTTATATAAGAATATGAAGGATAGAGACAACAAAAGAAATATGAACTAAAGTGGAAGAATATGGAGAGAAAGATAGAGAGCGTAAATGGAGGATGTTCTTGAATTGAGAGTGCACAATTGATTATATATGGTACGTATTTAACACAAAACAATTAGGCAGCAAATTGTCCACTAAGCCACAATTATAAAAGCAAGTTGTCCACTAAGCCACAATTGTTAAGCTTTCTAATATATTATCCAATGACAATTGTCTCATCATGGACCACTTGTAATTTACCTCATAAAATAAATAATGGTGGATATTCATCCACTTTACAACACTCCCCCTTGAATGACACCATTATTTTTAAAATTTTGAATAGTAAAAACTCGATAAGATAAAAACCTAAGCAAAAAATATTTCATAATTTGTTGGATCAAAAAGATTATAATATTCTAGATTCAGTAGTATTTAAATGTGTTTTTTAGAGACTACCTCATTAAAAACTTTTCAGGAAAACTTAATAGGACAAAATCTAATCGAAGAGAAAAAGAGTGCAGTGCACATATGTCTATATTGACTTAATATACTCCCCTTGAAGGAATGTTTTATATTCAATCATGTGGCTTACATAATTGATGCATTTCAATGCCATAAATCAATTATTTGAATGTTGATGTTGGCAATGTTTTGATGAATAAGTCTGTAAGATTATCTATGGAGCAGACTTGTTTAACATCAATCTGCTAACTTTGTTAGAGCTCATGAGTATAAAAAAATTTTGGTGAGATATGTTTGATTCTATCTCCTTTGATGTATCTCCTTTGATTTGAGCGATACATGCAACATATTATGATTGTCATTTGACATAGTAGATAGTTCACTTGTGCTCTAAATATAATGAATGACAAATCTCAACCATATACATTCTTAGCTTGCTTTATGTAGTGCAAGAATTTTAGAATGGTTGGATGATGTAGTAATAAAAGTCTGTTTTGTGGAGCGTCATAAAATTATTGTATCATTACAAGTAAAAAGATATTTAGTTTGTGAACGAGCTTTATGGGATTCTGAAAGATATCCAACATCAACATAACCAATCAAACCTGCACTACTAACAGATTTTTGAATAGAATAACCCCAAATCTGTTGTTCTATGAAGATAACGAAAAAACATGTTTGATCCCTATCCATATTGATTTAAGATTTTTTCAATATATGTTCTTTAATGGATAAATACTTCATGTGATTTATGCTCAATCTTCAGGCCAAGAAAATATTTTGTTTTCCTCAATCTTTCATCTCAAATTTTTTTTCAAAAATTCAGCAGCTTTTAAGAGTTCTTCAGGAGTTCCAATTAAATTCATGTCATCGACATATACTACTATAATTGCAAATCCAGATTTTGACTTTTTTTATGAACACACATGGATATATAAGATTATTAATATATCTTTAATTTATCAGATATTCGCTAAGATGATTATACTACATGCGCCTGAATTGTTTTAGTCCATACAAGGACCATAGCAACTTAATTGAATTAACATTATTGGCTTTTGATTTATATACTTCAGGCATTTGGAGTCCTTCAGAAACTATCAAACTTATTAAAAATTTAAAAATAATCATATCCATTACAAGTGAATATATTTAATCATAATCAATTTCTAGTCTCTGCGAGAAACCTTGTGCAATAAGTCTTGTTTTATATTTTACAATCTCATTTTTTTTTATTACGTTTTCGTGCAAATACCCATTTATCCCCAATAGGTTTGACATCTTCAGGCATCTGGACAATAGATCCAAATATTTTCGTTTGGCTAAAGAATCCAATTCAACTTGAATTGTATCTTTCCATTTAGGCCAATCATATCTTTATCAATATTCATCAACCGTATGTGGTTCATAATCATTGTTCATAATTTGAATAGCAATTATATATGAAAATATACTGCCTATGATTTGTTTCATCATAATTCCATATATCTTCTACAAAATTTAATGAAATTTTTTATTTTTAGAATTTTGCAGCTTTGCGAGAGTTTGTATCTCTTTGATAGTTTCAATCTCCTTAGAGATTGGTAACTCTTTTGGAGATGATTTTTTTAGAGAATGTGGATTTGTATTATGATTTTTCATTCTTCGCTTTCGGAGAATACTATCTTTTGAACTAACTGGTCTTCTTGTTTCTGGCATGCAGTAGATGATTCATTTGCTGCATTTTGATTACATTATTCTACAGGAATAATTATTCTAACTGGTGCATTGACAGTTGATATATATAATTTTGTTACTTTAGCTACATCTGTAAATGCATCTGACAACTGATTCGCAATCATCTAAAAATTAACCATCCTTCATACTTTATTTTCACATTGGACGGTATAAGGATTTAGATGAGATATTATTGTCACATTCCATGAGAGTTTATTTTTCTCTCCAATAATGATATTTTTCTCATGTTTCTCTTTAGGAGAAATTTTTCCTCCCCTCAATGGTGGAAAAATTGTCTCATCAAAATGACAATCTATAAAACAGTAATAAAAAGATCATCTGTCAATGGTTCAAGATATATGATAATTGAAGGTGAATTAAAGCCAATATATATCACTAAACGATGTTGAGGTCTCATTTTGGTTCGTTGAGAAGAGTAATAGGAACTTGTACAAAGCAACCAAAAATGCGTGTAAATGCAAAATATCATGTTAGTGTCTAAGTACAAGTTGTAATTGAGAGTATTGATGACAGGCTAAGGGCCTATGGCAAATTAATGTTGATGCATGTAAAACAGAATGTCCTTAAGTAGAAACTGATAGTTTTGTTTGTAATAACAAAGTTCTTATAATTACCTGGATGTGCTTGATAAATGATTCTGTTAGACCATTCTGGATATGTATATGTAGAACTGAATGTTCAACATCAATTCCAATCGATGCGCAATAATCATCAAATATTTTTTATGTAAATTCATCAACATTATGTAGTCGTATGTTCTTAATTGGATAGTCTAGAAATTGTGCTCGAAATCTAATAATTTGAGAAAGCAATATTACGATTAGACAACAAACATATATGTGACCATCTTACATATGCATAAATTAATACCATGAAATAACGAAATGGTCCGCTTGGTAGATGGATAGGTCCACATAAATCTCCTTGAATTCTTTATAAAAAAGTTGGAGACTCAAAACCAACCTTAAAAATGGATGGTTTAACTACCAATTTTTCTTGTGAACAAATAATGCATCTATTCTTATTGGATGATAAAATCTTCAGGTTCTTTAATAAGTGTCCATGAGAAGTTTCAATAATCTTATGCATCACTGTAGATCATAAATGACTGAGACAATTATACCAAAGTTGAAACATTATTGGTTTTGAAAGCTTCTGGTTCAAAACAACATATGTTTTAATAGATCTTATAATTGTATAATACAATCCAGATGAGAAAGTTTTGAGCTTTTTTAAAATAAGCTTCTGGCCTAAAATAATTATAATGATGCATAAATATTCAATATTCTTTTCATATGTAGTTTCAATATGATATTCGTTCTATATATATTTTTGGAACTAAGTAGATTTTTTTTTAATCTACTTGAGTATAATCACTATTTATACATAATTTAGTATCATTTGTTAACAAGATAATGACTCTTCTAGAACCTTTTATTAAGTCTACAAAACCTGATATAGTATTTACCTTAACTTTGGTCAATGATAAATTTGAGAAATATTTTTTATTCTGAAAAATAGTATGTATTGTTACATTGTTGACAATACATATATCTACACGTTCCTTTTTGAAAATAGATAATTTATTCATATTCGTCTTTCATTAAATAAATCATATGTTAGTACATTATTGATAACAAAAAAAAAAAAAAAATCTTCCTTCTACTAGGATACAAAAGTGAGTACTAACATAATTTTATAGACAAAAAGAAAAAGATACAAAAGTAAACATAGTAATTCTAAGTAGGCAATTTCCTTGTTGGAATTGATATCACCAATTTAGTGATCTATGTCTGCATTATTTAGGAAATTTGACATATCTAGACTTGTGATGTTTATTAGATCATTATCTTGATCTGCAAAATTGACTTATATTTTCTTTTCCTTTCTTTTCATAGAGACCTGTTACAGATCAACCAAATGCTTGACTGTATGATACGTACGCGACTAATGTCCAAGTACGCCACATTTGAAACAAACATTTTTATGATTTTTAGGGCATTTTTCTCCACATTTTTGCCCTTGTCATGTTTGGCGTTATAAACATTCCACTTCTGGAAGATGTTTTTCTGATTTCAATGACCTGAAAATTTATAACCACCAAGACAATAAAAACCATGTCCATGTCTACGGTCTTTGCTTGTGCTAGTATTTGCTTTTGGAAGTGCTATTGTGCTAGCTGGATGGAGTTCATAATTTTTTTATCAAAAGCTCATTATTTTATTCTGTCCTTAAAAGACATGATATTACTTCAGAATATTTTGTAAATCTGCGCTCTCTATATTGCTATTGCAGGAGTACATTAAAGGTATAGAAAGTAGTATATGTTTTTTTAACAGATATGTATCAGTCACTATTTCACCACACAATTGCAACCTATGAGGTTATATCAAACAAGATAGAATTGTAATCAGTAACTGATTTAAAATCTTTTAATCTTAAATGACTCCATTTATACCAAGCTCTAGGAAGGATGATAGTTTTCTAATGGTTATATTTGTCTTTCAAATTACTCTACAAAGTTAATAAATCTTTGACAGTGAGGTATTGATTTTTCAAACTCTCTTGTAAATAATTACGGATAATGAGCATTGTCGTAGCTTTATCTTTTGGAGATGTTTCATTATTATCTCTAATAGTATCAGTTAGGTCTTTAGATCGTAGGTATAGCTCTATATCAAGAATCCATGAAAGATAATTCTTTCCAAAAATATCTAGTAGAGCAAATTGTCGATTTGTTGTATTTGACATAGCTATATACATAAAACAACACAATTAGTGACATAATCAAAATGATAAATAATACTAACATTATATTTAAAGGAAATTTGTATATAATAAATTCCTTTATGAATATATTTAGAACTTCAGGTTACCAAGAATTTCATATATACTCTTAGAAATTTAGGTCAAAAAATATAACTTGAGGTTTTAACAATATAGATTTAGAGCTTCAAGTTTCATCAATTGAAATCTATAACTTTAGGTTTTGGATCCTGTTGATAACATGTTGTAAATCAAAATAAATGAACTAAATTTTGTGTAGGAATATGAAGGATAGAGACAACAAAAGAAATATGAACTAAAGTGGAAGAATATGGAGAGAAAGAAAGAGAGCGTAAATGGAGAATGTTTTTGAATTGAGAATGCACAATTGATTACATATGGTACCTATTTATACACAAAACAATTAGGCAAGCAAGTTGTCCATTAAGCCACAATTATGAAAGCAAGTTGTCCACTAAGCCACAATTATTGAGTTTTCAAATATATTATCCAGTGACAATTGCCTCATCATGGACCACTTGTAATTTACCTCATAAAATAAATAATGGTGGATATTCATCCACTTTAAAACAAATTTTACCACACAACTTAGAAAGTCCTTTTATTGGCTCACAATTTAATATGATGCAATAGTTATAAATTCAAAAGGTAATGATCATAAACTTGAAAGTAAATGGAAAAATGGGAAGGTAAAAGATCACAAGTTACATTATAAGGGATCAAATGCATGTTAATATTCGTTGACACTAAGAGTGTATTTGGTATTAGAGATGAGTGTTTGTCGAGTTGGATTAGATTGGATTGAAAATCTCCCAACCTAATATAAATCAAGTTAAAAAAATTTTAACCCAACCCAATAATAATCAAATTTCATTGAGTTGGGTTGACTATTAGTTGAAAATATTGAAAAGTTAATGGTTACAAATAACATTTCTAATATTACATTATCACATATAAATTCAAATATTACAAATAAAGATTTAATACATAAAACGAGTACAAATAAAAATAATCCACAAAGTGTTACAAACAAAAGTTTAACCTATTAAATATTATAAACAAAAGGTCAATTCATAAACTACAAAAACACACACTAAAAAAAAAGAAAGAAAAAGACCCTAAGAACACATGTAGTTTTCCTTGATTCTCATATGTAACAAATGTTCAGCTAAAGAAAAAGAAAATCTTGGATTTAGAACCGGGGGTGGGCGTTTGTCGAGTTATGTTAGATTCAGTTAAAAATTTTTCAATCCAAAACAACCCATCGTAGCTTTTTTGAAAATTTAACCCTGTCCAATAAGACAAAAAATGATTGAATTGGGTTATGTCTATTAGGTTACATTGTAGATGTCCACCCCTATTAGATATGACTTTTCCTAAAATATAAGGTGAAAATAGTTTTTTTTTTTTTTTTTTTTTTTGTTAATTTTATCCCCCTCCCCCATCATAAGAAAAGAAAAACTTTTTTTTTTTCGCTTTTTTAACATCATTTTGAAAATAGCATTTTTAATATTAAATAATCTCTCTTATATCTAATGGGAGTTTAAAATTGAATCTTCTCCTATAAGCTCATTTTGAGTTTTTCTTTTTTTCTTTAAAAAAATAGATATACAATGATGTTATTTTACTAAAATTGATGCCCATGTGGCATCCTAAAAATAGGAACAGTAACCAATCGAATATTAATTCATCAATTTTAATTAGTTAGTCATCTTATTTTCTAGGATACCATAGATTTGGGTGCCAAATTTTGACACCAATTAGGGCAAAGTAATATTACTTAAAGATATAACTTATCTTAAATACCCTAATTTAATTTCATAGATTTTAAGATATCCTTTTAAATGTAAATTCTATTTTACTTTTAAAAAATTCATTTATAATTTCTTAAACCATTTATCATCTTAAAAAGACATAACTAAACATCATCAATTTTTTTGTTAGAATTTTAATTACATCTTGTATAGGTAGATTTTCTTAAATAGAACATTCACAACACTCTGCTTTGTATACCATTTACGTAAAATATGTTTCATTAAAACTTTTAGTAGTAAAAACCTAATATGAAAGGGAGTTCATTTTTTCACCTACATTTTTAATTGGATGACTTTTGTCATTGAAACTAAATTAGTAGTTTGAGTATTTATGGCATCTATTTCGGTTTAGGACAAATTTTCCATTATATATGAAGTGAGAGAAGGACAAAAAAAAAAAAAAAAAATTGTGGCTTGACCCAAACAAAAAAAAAATGAGGAGAAAAACAGCTAAAAGTTTCACACACCCAAATCGACAACGTTTTCAATGAGAGGGGAAGGTGACATTAACAGTGAGTTTGATAATAGTTACAACAACAAATTTGATGGATTTGTTGAAATTGTAGGTTTAATTTTTCTAGAGATTTGAAATAAAAAAGTGATGGATTTTTGTTAGAGAAGTGTAGGTGATGAAATTAATTGTAAAAGATGGTTGAGGAAGCCGTTAATGATGAATTGTCTTTGTTTGGATTGTGGTTGTTGTAAATTCAAGGCATGTTTGTTAATCCAAACATCTAGTCTTTGTTCAAGACATCCTCTAAATTAAGGGTTTTTGGCCACCGACATTCAAAACTTAGGTTAAAACCTTGAAATTTATGGATGTCTCAAATAAAGGATCAGTGATCCCAAACAAAGGACTGATTGTTCAAGACCATTGGTCCTTTGATAATACATTTCGAACACACATAAATGTATCTAACACTTAGGGTGTGCTTATTACAAGGGATTGAATTAGGATTGGATAAATTTTCAATCCAATTTCTTTTTTGGTGGTTGTATAGGATTGGACTTCTCCAATCCCATGCAAATCATTTTATTCCCATCTTGGTGGGATAAATTTAACTCATCAATTTGTTAGGTTAAATTTATCCCGCTAACATGGGACGATTTTTTTCTTTCTTTACTTTTTCTTTTTCTTTTTTCTTTTTTTTTCTTACATTAATTATGTAAAACGTTAAATTTATTTTTAATATTATTTTCATATACTTTATTAAAATATTAAAAATAATATATTTCAATAATAATTATAAAATAAATATTATTATAAAAAATTCAATCCAATTGTGCATGCCAAATGAGATCTTAGGTTATAGATTGTCTTCCACATCCACGCACACCAAATTGAGATAAGTTAATCTCAATTAAGTATAATAAGCTTCATCGAAGAGATATTATTTAAATCAAAACTCAGTAGTAAGAGCTTTGGTTGCTTAAGCGAATGTTGTCTTCCAATTTATTGATTTTTAAGGTCCTAGATGTAGCTACAAGATGTCGTTGTTTTGAGGCAAAGTGGCTGTTATGTATAGCCTAATTTTTGTGTTGATACTGATCTATTTTTCGTTTCATTGTTCTGTGTATTAATGTTTTTTATTGTTATGTGGTTAATGTGTTTAATTATTATGTGCTTGGCTGGATCTTAGAGGTGTCAGGCCATTTTCCCGTTTGAGAATTGCTTGATATTCTATCTAGCCATCGGTACTTTATCCCCACTTGAGTGATTGATCTGGATGTATGTGTTTGCGTTGTATACCCAAATTTGGTTGGGTGTCTAGTGACTGTATTTCTGTGATTCCCAAATTTAGGAGTTTTAATGAATTTATAGTGTTTCAAAAAAAATAAATAAATAACCTTGAAAATTAAGCAAAAATGTACACGTTAAACATCCAACAAGAAGAAAAATTATCTAAAAAACTAATGAAATGGTTGAAAGAAGTGAATAATTTGAGAATGACAAGTGAAATAGTGATAATAACAGCTTCGGTTTCCTATAACGATGATATACACTTGATGTACGTGTGCTTCTTAAGAGAGAGACGAACTAGAAGGCTAAAGAAATTGAGAGAAAATGTGAGAGAAAGAGAGAGAGAAGAGGGAAATTTAAAATATTAATTCAATGACGATGACAAAAGAGATGGGCAAATGAGCACCAAATCCTTACATTTTCACATAGAAAAAATAGTAGTGAAGGAATTAAAGTACATCATTCATATGTGTTTGAAAGTGATATTGAAAAGAAACTGCCTCATTAAAGCTTTATTGAGAAAAACTCATGAAACAAATTTACAGTGAAGGAAAATTAGTGCAGTATCTAGTTTCCTCATAGATGATTAGTGCCCCCAATCAACACTCATTTTTATGCGTATGCCTCAGCAGTTTCAGAAATAATTTTCAATTGTCACATCTCAACATTATGCACTAACTTCTTAAATGTTGGAGTTGGCAATGATTTTGTAACTAAGGAGGTGTATTGGATCTAAACTTTTAATGATTTTTATATATAGAATTTAAAAGTTTAGATGTATTCAATATAAACTTTTTATGAGTATTTAATCAAGATTTTTAAAAGTTTATAAAAGTTATAAGATATTCAAACTGTCAATAATTTTAATAAAATTTTAAATTTTAATGACTTTGGTAGATTTTTATAGATTCTTACATCAAATTTATAATAATCAAACTCTACAAATTCTCTCCAACTCCCTTAAAAAGCTTTTATAAACTTTTGTTGTTGATTATAAAAAGCAAATCTTACAATCTTTTCAATATTTGGATCCCCTTAAACTTAGTGACAGTCATAAATAAAAATATTTCACTTATTTTAAAATATCTATACACACACAAATATATATATTTTACCCCTATTTTATTATGAATTATAATGGTCAATATTTTTTTTCTTATGTTCAAATTATTAGGTTTTTAGTTTTGAATCTTATTAATCCCATTCTTTTCCAAAGAACATCAATTTATTATTTGTAGAAGATTTGAATTTAAATAAAAATTGAGAAGTGAGATCTCGACAAAATAAATTTAAAAAGAAAACATTTTATAATTTATATTTATATATATAAATATCTCAAAAAAAAAATCTAGATAGATATTAATCCAAATCATCTCATTATATTATGATAAATAGTTCGACTATTATTAACGATTGTATTGTAAGCTAACAGTTTAGCATTTCTTGTGTACAACTAATGAAAATAGAACTCACAAATGTATAAATGAAAAATCTCATTGTTTTAAAATCGATGAAATTAATCAATGGAATCTTTGTTTTTTATACTAAAAAATAAGAGGAAAAACCTCCATTTCAAATTAAAAAAATAATAACAATATTTTGATATTTTTTAGCTAGTGTTTTATTAAAAAAATAAATAAATTTTTAAATTTGATTGTTTAGTTATATCTATATATGTGATATTTTTATTCAACTTTACTCCTATTATATACTTGTTGGAGGAATTTCTTGAACGTTTTGTTTTGATTAGTCAATTTGATTAGCATAGAAATCAGTTTTGATATTTGTAAAATATCATAAAATTAACCAGCTTGAATTTTGTACAATATTAGTTTTAATAGTTATTTTTTACTAGTTTATTTACGCTATATCAAAAGAAAATATTTTCATTGAGATGATAATATAACTTATAATGTGTATAATTTGCACAAGCTTATCAAACGTACATATATTTATTTTAGAAATAAATGAAAATTTATATAAGTCTATCAATATCAACAAATCGTTATCATCTTCATCATTATTAGTTAATAAAATGGACGACTTTAACTCATTTTTTGAGACTCAAGAACAACAAAAAGAGTATGCTAATGAATGAAGGGTTGTTGTAGTTGCTGATATGTGGAGCAATGTTGGAATTATTGAAAATTTATATAAGTCTATCAATATCAACAAATCGTTATCATCTTCATCATTATTAGTTAATAAAATGGACGACTTTAACTCATTTTTTGAGACTCAAGAACAACAAAAAGAGTATGCTAATGAATGAAGGGTTGTTGTAGTTGCTGATATGTGGAGCAATGTTGGAATTATTGATTAGACATTAAAGATTTTATTTTCATAAAAGACGTAAAATGAATAATAAAATGTTTAAAATACTTGGTGTTCTAGTTATCAATTTATGCAATTGAGGTAACTTTACTTTTATTTTATGTGTCATGGTTTTTAATCATTATTAACATGATAAATATAGTTTTATTAACTTATGAAGTGTATATTATATTATAAGTTAGTAAAAGTATCTATGAAAAATATGTGGAAATATATAAAAGTCTATGGAAGTTTATGAAAGTATTTCATAATTTCTTTTAAAATTCTATCAAAGTTAATAAAGCTTTTTAAAAAAGAGTTTATAAAAGTCTATGAGAGTCTTTCATAAATTTATGAAGTCATTAGAAGTTTATTAAATTCTACAAAGGTCATTAACTGAAAAAAGTCTATGAAAGTTTTTCAAAGTCGTGATTAAATACACCCCTCTAAATCTGTTGGACTTTCGCTTGAGCATATATATATTATCTGTGTCCTTTTACTAGGTAGATTACTACTAAGACTAGCCTAAATGGAGCTCTGATAATGCAACTATTGCTACTCCTAAAAAATGGGAGAAGACTGTCTATACAAATGTGAGAGGGGTAAGGATCGAACTTACCATCTGTTGGGCAGATGAGGTGCACCTTTCCATTAGGCCACCCACTTACCTCCACATGAGCATATTTGTTGAATAACTATTTCACCATTCTTTTGAGGTCTCTGTGTATAAAAACTTTTAGGTGAAATATGATTAGGTTTATCACATTTGATATCCCTCCTTTAATAAATACAATGCTAGCATCATTTATCTTCATGTACTATTGTAGAACTTGTTTTTTTTTTAAATTGAAGATGATCCACATGTTTCCCAAATATGTGAAATCGTAAATCTTAACCAACTACACTCCTTGCTTCATAATCGCCAAAATTTCTAAATACTTTGAAGAAGTAGCAATCACTGTTTGTTTAACAGACCTCCACGATATAGGAGTATGTCACAGGTAAACAAATATCCAGTCTGTGGATAAGAAAGGTGCCCAACATGTGTATATCTAGATAATAGTCACTAGAATATAAGCCTTGAATGAAAAAAGAGCTCCTCAGCAATAATGTAGAACCTCTATAATGATTAAGAAAATTAAAATAAATAATACACATTTGTCATGGGATTCTGTGCATCCCCAACACCACCACATGTACAATCGATCCAGGTCTCAACTCTCAGCTGGGCAGTTTAGGAACCAGGAGAGGATATGAATAGACCCCACCAAGTTGAAGGGGCAACCAAAAAATGAATAAATTAAATTACAAAAAGAATACTATGAATTTATGGCACTAGCGTTTTTCTGTCCTGAGCTTCTTTAGAGCTTGATCAGAGTCCTCGCTGCCTCCCATTCTCGAACGGGTTGTTCCTTGATTGCTGGAGGGAGCCTCAGTACCCTGCAACAGAAAACCAAAGTTAGGCACCATTTCATGATTTTGCTATGTAGGAAATTCAAAATCTGGTAAAATGGCCGTGCAAAATTATGTTTCAAAAGGACTTCAAAATAAACCAAGAACGTCAAGATACCTTGACTATGGATGCTGGTGCAACTTGTCTACTATTTGCTCGCTTTCCAATGTCAATCTTCACTGAGATGCTGGCCTGAGACAAATCAACCCCAGAACTCTGCAGTGCTTGTGTCAAAGTACTCAACAACCTGCGTTCCATAAAAGTACCATTTATGTCATTTCT
Organism: Litchi chinensis; assembly: GCA_019925255.1. Classification (NCBI taxonomy): domain Eukaryota; kingdom Viridiplantae; phylum Streptophyta; class Magnoliopsida; order Sapindales; family Sapindaceae; genus Litchi; species Litchi chinensis. Next base: position 16,709,041 of record CM034470.1, on the reverse strand, counting down.
TCATAATTCATAATGTAGTTTCGACAATGGGTGCTTTCATGGGCAAGAACCTACTCAAATACATTTTCTTGTTTGTCAATTTATGAAGACGACTGGAATGATAGCAAGTCTACCAAGTTAGAACATAACACTATAAGATGTTTGAGTCTTGAGTAATTTAGAAAAGGAGCTCAAAAGAATGCCTCACGCACACAAAAAAATTCATGTGAATGCAACAATGCCAATTCTTGTGCTCATACTAGAAGGGCAGAACCTATAAGTTGCATACAGGTTTTAAATTTTTTTCTAAAACAACTGCTACAATGGGCGATTTGCAAGGCCAACGGAGTTAAACTACAAAAATGTGTGAACATGCCACTGATTCAGAGTAATAAAAAAGATTTACACAAAATAAATGGACAAATGCTCACCCTTGAGAATATGCAGTTGAGATGTTTATAGTGCCACCTTCAATTGTCAGCTCCTGTTCTTTCAGCTTATCACTAGCAATAACTCCATCACTTGTACATGATCCAATATTATGTAACTGCGCATGGGGCTGAGAAGTTGTGTTCTCTGCATCAGACGTCAGCCTAGGTGGAAGTTGAGCTACCACACCACCACTCCTGACTGGAGTAAAATAGTTTGGCTGAAGAGACATAGGAAAGGGCATTGATTTACTCGTTATTCCAGTCTGGTGATCCATCGACTTAAAAGTAGTAGCAGTGCTCATGTCAGATTCTACTGGATTCTGAGCAGTTCCAGGAACGGCTGGAGAAACAGCAATCTTTTTTTCATCAAACTTGGCAGCATAAACTAATGCATGACCTGATTCAATATTTATGCCTCGAGACTGATCAACATAAGTTTCTGCAGGCTTGTGATTGTTTCTCTGTTTGAATAAATCAGACAGTAAATTTGAGGTTAGATTGGTAACAATCGATCCTAAATTTAAATACATTCCTGTAGAAAACGAGCGAATAAAAGAATCTGATGAATAATATCTTCCACTATAGAGGCAACTAAAATAGTTTACCCATGGCATCAATTTTGCAGGTTCTTGGTTCCATCCTACATATGAACCCTCATACTTCTTTACTTTTTCCTGTAAGAACTGAATGTACTCGATAACCTGCAAAGATAATTGATGTCTCATCTTCCAACAGTCAAATTATTGTGAGATGAAGATAAAAATTAAGAAATTATGAAAGCTGTATGTACCTCTAATAAAAACGATGCCTTGTCTCTCTTTTGGTCAGTATGGGGAATGAGCTCTCGCAACATCTGAAATCTGCAAGAAAGATTCTATATTTTTTAATCCCTTGCTGTTGAGAACCACCTCTTTTGTGATGGAGGTAATTGATCAGTCAAATGCAATAATTGAGAATAAGTGCAATAATACTTATCAATAGTCAAATTGATCATATACTTATTGTTTCTACTATAATTAATTTTTCGAAGAAAATTCAACAGTTAGCATCCAGCAGCGCCAGTGTCTAACACACTCTAATAATGATTTTAGTTCCTTTATTTTCATGTTCCCTGAACCTTGGACCATGTTGAACAATATATATCAAAAGCAAAGGTATATCCACCATCACATATCACGATTGCCATTTATTATTTCTAAAAAGGTTATAATCTTATCAATATCACATGGGAATCCAATGAGAGGAAATGAAGAATATTGAACACTTAATATCTGGTCACACAAAAATGCATATCTCTTACATGGCAAAATAAAAGGCCTTAACTCAGTAACTCACTGCAGACAGTTTCAGAATCATAAAATGTAGGTGAATGGATGAGAATTTAAGGATGTCCTTATTAGAGAATTATATATATATATATATATATATATATATATATATATTAAAGACATATGGCTATTGAAAACCGAGGTTGCGCATACTTAATTTGGAGGGATTTTCAAAAAACAAAGACATTAGACATTACAATTTTTGGATATCCTAAAAAGGGCAAGTTACAATTGCCTGTCATTTATCTTGCTCCTCCGTCGCTGCTCTGTGGCAGAATGTTTTGATCGCGGAGTGTTAGGCTTCTGGTCAGTGCTCTGCCCATCAACTTTCACCCTTAATTCTCCTGAAAGAATCCAAACACTTTCTAACTATGAGAACAAACATCGAAAACAACACAGCAATATCTCTTGTAGTTCAAAAACAATACACACAAAAGTGTTGTGTGAGAGACACACCTTTGAGAGTAGTAACAGAGTTCTCTTTCTTAAGAAGGAACCCATCATCATCGTCTAAATCATCATCCTGGGTACTAACTTTGGCAGACTTTATCATTTCCATGAAGCTATGGCTCTTCAACCCCGATGGCCTGTTCAAATAACCAGCAAAAACCATCAATCACTATTTACATTCCAATTAAAGGCTCTTAAAAAAAAAAAAAAAAGAGGAAAAAAAATTGGATAGAGAAAGTGACTGACTGAGAGGAAGAGAGAGAGCTGAAGCTGTTGCGATGCTGATGGTTGTTGTTGGAAGACGATTGCGACGCCCATTGCCCCACTTTCACTGCTGCTTCTGTCCATACATAGTGCCCCACCACACCAATATGTTTAGCATACTTTACATAATTGCAGACTAAACAGACACAGGATTTCAAAGAGAGAAAAAAAAAAAAAAAACTATTTTTTTTATATGCCCTGGGAAAATTGTATTTCCTTCACCAGAATTTTCCTTATTTATTTTTTTCTCCCTTTTTTTATCCCTTTGTCCAGGAGTTTATCAAGTTCATGTGTATACTCTGTAGTTACTTATGTTTAGCTATTTGATTTTTTCGATCTGGTAGGAATCTGAATTCGGTACCTCAACATTAATTGAGATGTTTGATTCCTAATGGGACATATCAACCACGACAAATGTTAAACTATTTGTTGACTCTATGTTTTTTTGGAGCTTTTTTTTTATAAGGAGTTAGAGGTTTACAAATATGTTCACATTAAATATGCGGTCCAAATATTTACTTTTATAATAAGAAAACATATATTTTATAGAAGACTTGGAGCCTCCACCACTAATATAAATGGAGAGGTGCACATCTACCTAAGTTAGGACTGGATGTGCTCTATTAACTATACCTATATTACTATATACCTAAGCAAATGATAACACAACTTCACATATCTTGCTAGTGATCCTTTCGACTCACAATTTCAACAAATACAAAGGCATTTAGTGGAGCCTGATCTTTGGGCCAAAAAACACTTTTCTCATGGCTCTAGTTAGGTTTTGTTTGGTATAGTTTATTCAAGTAGATCTTTGAAAAATAGATCTATTAGAAAAAAATAATTAGTCGTTTGATTGTCAATTAAAAAAACTCTTTTAAATTGTAGACTGTTTGATTAAATTATTTTAAAACACTTTTAGATTATTAATTTACCAAAAATGATATGACAGAAAGGAGTAGTATATTCATTCTAGAAATGTAATAGTTTCAACCTCAACTATAAAAAATTAATCAATCAAACAACCAATAATTATTTGATGTAAGTATATATCAATGAACTAATAACAAAACTAATTACATTATATATATAAAACAAATATAACATATAATATTCATGACAATATAGATAAAAAAAAATGCAATAAAAAAACACAAAATATAGAAAACTTGTTTAATTAAAGAGAAATTTTCAAAAGTTTCTATCAAATAAAAGGTAAATGAAAGTGGAAACTATGTTCTTATATTTATAAAGAAAGTATAATAAGGTTATAAAAGTATAAAGATATTAATAAAATAAAATAGGGGTATAGTAGATATTTTAATCTTTTAAAAAAATGTCAAAAAGCTCTACTTGGAGAAATTCAAATTTTGAGCTTCTCCAAGTAGACATTTTTTAGTTTTTTTAATTCCTCAACAGCTCTACAGGAATGTCAACCAAACAACATAAACGAAAATCAAGTAGAGTTTTTAGTATTAAAAAATTATTTTTAACTTGTAGATAAACTATACCAAATGTACACTTAATCTTGTACGCTTCCTTTCCACAAATTAATTTCAGAAAAAAATATTAAAAAAATTTTAAAAAAAATAAAGACCCAAGAAAACGAAAAATGCTTGCCCTCCATTTAAAAAAAGAAATAAAACTTAAAATTCATTTGACGTTTTTGATCTGCCTTAGACTGGGCTGTTGTGTCTAAACATATGCCCGGCCTGAGTCAACCTAACCCACCTCAAACATGATTCAAAGTCACATGGAATTTGGACATGGTAGTTGAAAGTAGAGGTTTGCTAGATACTTTTTTTTTTTCTTCTCCGAAGAATGTTTGCTAGATACATTTCAATTTTAAGTATATCTACATGGTATATAGGTAGCCCTCTACAAGTCCATGGTATTAATTCTTTTAATCAATATAATTTCTTTGTTATCCTTTCAAATTTTACCAATTCACTTATGCTTTTTTTGCTTTTATAGAATTTATGACTCCTTTCTTTCATCCATTAATGAGGTCATTATCTCTCCCATCATAATCCCCCATTCCCTGTTTATCTAACCATCGTTCAACTTTATTTATTTATATTTTTGAACTAGCATTTGCTATGTAGCGGTTCGAACTTATAATGTTTCTCAAAATTCAAATTAAATGAGCATTTTCTACCACCGAACTATTTGGACAGTATAGTTCTAGCGCTATGATTGATTATTTTTGAATGAAATAACACAAAACACAAACCACTACTATTGAGACATCTCTAGTAGCTAAATTCAAATTATCCTTCCTGTTTGCGCTAATGCATGCTAGGCATAAGTTGGTAATTAATGCATGTAGATAAATACAGACTCATGTCCTATGAGCATACATTGCCTTATAAATATATAGTCATTAATCTCTCTGGTATTATTTTTTATTTTTTTACAATCTAAACATGACCATAATCAAAAGTGTTAATCATTGTCAAACTATTATTGCTGTGAAGGATCGTAATAATAATTATTATACTTCTTATTATTATTGTTAGTTATTATCGGATTTAAAAGTTTATATTGATAGAAAATGAACCAATTATAATATTTAATACTTAAAATTATGATACGTTAACACATCCCTTCACATCAACATGAACAGATGAAAAATAAATGACATCTACTAAATGTCTCCTATAGTATTAAATGCACAAACAGAATTTCAAATAAAGATGTGAGAAAGGGTTTGAACTAAATATCTCCAGACTCTGATATTATATTAATTACTCGTAAATCTAAATCTGATACAATATTAGTTACTATCATACCTAAAAACTTAAATTAATAAAAAATACTCAATTATACTATTTAAAACCTGAGGTAATAATATGTTAACAATTATCGGTTGCGAGCACATGTTGATTTAAAAAGTAAGTAGGACAATAACCTAATAATTTCTAGCATAATATAAGGTTACCTCTTACGCTAGTCGATCTCTCTCCGGCATTCTCCTTTCCTGTCTTTCCCTTTTTTCCTGCAGAATCTTCCCACAGTGTGAAACCACTTCCTGTGTAAGAACTGCCGTTAGAGTTCTCATCATTTTTCTCAATACTACTGGCTGGAGCTACTGTGAACATTGCTCCCTCTGACTTTGGAATTTTCTGATTGAAAAATGAAATGTGGCTTATACTGTACGTCCCAATCCCACCAGGTAGAATGTGCTCCACGGAAGAAGGCGGTGGCTTTTCAACAGTTAATAATTTTTCAACCCTAGCTTCTTCCTTGGCACTGCTCTTTCCTACTCGTTCTAGTGGCTGTAGGAAATCATGCGTTTTGAGGTAGCTACCTGTTCAGGCATATATAAACGAGTCAAAAAAAATTTAAAAAAAAAAAAAAAAATTGTAAGTAAAGATTGAGATCTCACGAAATGATATAACATGTCAATAATATAATTATGTATTTATAGTCACTGTTATCAACAGAAAAATATGTTTAAACATTCTAAAAAAAAGGAATAATATGTTTAAACAGACCTGATGGATTGACATGCATAAAAAGTTTATTAGCTCTTCGTTTCTCATGTTAGATTAGCACGCAACGTAATTCTATTCTATTAATTTGTAACTTAAAATGGGAACCAATTTAGTTTAGAAATTTATGATTTAATAAATGAGGCGGAAAGTTTTTACGCATTTAACCCATAAATCATGTTACGTAACTAAGTATGAGTAAATTGAGTGCATTGCATGTAACTAGAAGCACGATCATTCTTTGGATAGGAATAGGAACAAACTCCAAATCAAGTAAATAGTAAATGTAATAGAATATTTGATTCGTCATCTAACTATTCCAAATATAATATTTTGTTAAAAAAAAATGTTTTTCAAACATTTAAAAGTAAGTTCAGCAAAAATAATAATAATAATACGAAAGGTTTCTTTTTTACTTGAAAATAAGAATAGCAAGCTGGAATAATATTTTTAACTAAAAAATATTAAAAAAAAAAAAGTGCCAGTACAAAAAACTTGCTTTCAGATATAATTTAAAAACAAAAAACATAAAAATAAAAATTTGGTATCAAGCCTCAATTATCAAAATTCCATTGCTTCTATAAAATAAGTAAAAGACAAAATATATATATATTTTTTGAAGGTAAGGTAAAATATATTGTTAATAGTCAACAAGAACAATATTGAGGAAAGAAAGGAGAGGGCGTGACTATATACAGGGAAAACCATTGAAATAGGGGAAAACCATCGAAATAGAAAACAGCATGCAGCTGCAGCAGCTGCATCAGAAGCTGATGTGAATCATGTGATTTGTCAAATCATTGTCTTAACTTCTAAAAATGGGTCCCATTCTAGCCCCACCACCACCCATTTTCCCCCAGTCTGATGGTTCTAATTACTACCAACTGCTGATCCTTTCCCTTTCCGATTTGGCACCCTATTTTTGCAATGACCCATTCCATTTCACGGCCCAGATCCACCATTCATTTCAAGTCACGTGCATTCATTCATTTACCATCATCGGCTAATAACTATAATTATATTTTAAAATTCGTCACTCATATTTTTGCCTAAATAAAACATAATTCGAGTTGTCAAATACCAACATCATTCGCCGTATTATCCCGTAATTTATACAACATTAACAATTGATAATGGCACGTCATTTGATAATAAGAAATAATAATTCGTAATTGGGGAAAAAATAAAATAAAAGAAGAAACAGTTTGTTGGGATCTTAAAAATTGAATGAGAAAGCGAGAAGGATTTTTACCATGAGAAGGTGGTCTTGGATCTGGTTGGACTGTTGAATGACTGTACAGTGACATAAAGTCATGCGTTGGTTTCATTCCTGTAAAATAACTTCTGAATCACAGTTAAAAAACAATAACACAAATATATATAAACAGAAGTCGGAATCAAAACCGAAGAATCTGTTTCCGGTGAGAATAATAATACCTTCGGGACCTAAAGGACGGGATTGAGGAAGCTCCATAGCCGGAATTCTATGGCAATTCCGGTGAATTCTCCGATCTCCGGTGTTGGATACCTCAAGATTCTCAGAATTGCTTCCCAGATCTATTTTTTGAAGCTGAAGTAGATTCTTGCAACAAAATTCAGGAGGGAGATCGGAGGCGCATTCACTTCCAATGGCGGGCAGTGCTTGTAGAAGCAAAAGTCACAGCTTTTTTTCCCCGAGAAAATTGTTTCTGTTAATAATTCAGCTTAAGTTCAATCTGCTTCACGCACGAAACTATATTCTGCAAATTAAAATCAACACGAAAAACACGACGTTTTATAAAGTCAAATTCAACAATTCCCTGATAAACAGATTTAAATTTAAATTCTCCGCTGTTCAGGTCAATGTTTGCATTAAAACCATATCATCCTCGTTCAAAAACACAAACAAAACATTCCAAGAAGATCCAGACAACCACAAAAGGAAAATTCTACGACGTACCTTTGATCTGAATCGTTAACGTGCAAATAGAGCTCGCTAATTCGAACGCCGCAAACGGAAATGATCGAAACTACAGCGTTCTAGGCTAGGCGCGTCCTCTTTGAATTGAGAGATCACAAATGCTGAAGAATCTACTTCGAATTTCGACAAAAAAATAAAAAATAAAAAATAAAAACTCTTTTTTTTTTTTGTCCTTCTAATTCATCGCTTGTTAAAACTAGAGTAGTACAGCGAAAGTTTGGGTTCTCTCTCTCTCTCTCTCTCTCTCTCTCTCTCTCTCTATCTCTCTCTGTCTCTCTCTGTTTGTGCGTGTGTGTGTGTGTTGGCTCGAGATGTTTTATATAGTTTCTGGTTTGCTTTCTGTTTCTCCAAAGTATTTTTTCCTTTATATTCAGTGCTTGGCGTTAAATTGAACGGCGTTTTTGTAACGGCGTTGCGGCGGGGTTGACGGTGTTAATCGTCGTGAGGAGCGTGAGGAATTTGGTTTTACTGTTGGATATGGAATGAGCTGTTATAACCATTTTGGTAGGCGCGGTGTTTAATTATTTAATTGGTTTTGGTAGTCCCTCTTTTTTTTCTTTTTATTTTGTTTATGGTATTGCCAATCCCGACTTATTAATTTTCTTTATTTAAGCTTGCAAGGGTTTACCTAACAAAACCTTATTTCACATACGAGATTGGATTATAATATTTTAATAATATTAGATTTAATAAGATAGGATATAATTGTATTGAATAAATTAATATTATGATATTTTTGATGCAATATGAAATTAAATTAAAAATAGCACTCTCTATTATTTGATCTATTATGGGATTGAATAAAAAATAATTACGTATCATATTGTTTTAACAAAGTAAAACTAAAAATATTTTAATATTATTTTAAAAAGTAACATCTAACTCTTTACAATTAATTATAAAATAATATTTATTTTATTATTATTGAAATATATTTTTTAATATTTTAATGAAGTATATAAAAATAAGGTTAAAAATAAATTTCATGTTTTATCTAATTAATTTAAGAAATGAAATTTAAAGAAAAAAAAAATTTAAAAATGTCCCATGTTGGTGAGATAAATTTAACGCACTTATCCCACCAAGATGAGACAAATTGGTTGCATGAGACTGGAGAAATCTAATTTCATGCAACTACCAAACAAAGGATTGGATTAAAATTTATCCAATCTCAATCCGATCCAATCCGATCCCTTGTAACAAATAAAACCCAAAAGGAAGAAAAAAAAAATATGGGCATAGTTCAGTGTTTTTAATAGCTTCAAGTATCTACTTCGTCTTGCTCAAATGGAAATGCTAACAATAAAAGGTTAAAATAGATTTATCAAGAACGATTAACATTTCATAATTAAGAAATAAATTTTATTGATCTTAAATCTTGGAATCGGAAAATGATTACTCTCATGATAAAATTTTCAAGAGTTGACAAAATAACATTTTATTGATGTTAAATCTTGGAAACGGAAAATGATTACTCCAATAATAAATTTATTAGGATATGTTGAGATCATTTCGGATATCTACTCTCATAATTGTAATATAACTACTCTACTTCCATTTTTCAACCCAAAAAAATAAACACCTTGTTTCCATAATCGGGAAATAACACTTTTTATGATAATGAAAATAAGTGTTCCTCGATCTCCATTCTAATAATTGGGAACAAACTATTCTCATCATAAATCTATCAAGACTTGACAAGGTCAATTACGATATTTACTCTCATAATTGGAACATAACTATATTATTCCCATAATTGGAACAATTACTCTTGTAATAACATAAATAATTGTTCATTAATCGCTATTCTCATGATTAGGAAAAAACTACTCTCATCATAAATATATCAAGACTAGATGAAATCAATTAAGATATCTAATTTCATAATTAAAATATAACTACTCTTTCCCCATAATCAGAAATAATTACTCTCATATTAATAGAATAATTATTCATTGATCTCTATTCTCATGATCATACTCTTATGATAATATTTGTCAGGATATGTCAATATTGATTTGTATATCTACTCTCATAATTGGAATATAATTACTGTATTATCATAATCGAAAAATAACTACTTTTATATTAACAAAAAAAATGAAATAACTACTTTTATAATTGTCGATGTTCGGAATCGGTCAACGGATAGATCCAAAGGCTCAGACTGCAGTTTGGTATAATAAATGAGAATAAGCGTAATAAATATTGTTTGAGGTTGGTGTATTGTGATAAAAGCAGTGGAATGTTGGTTAAGGTAGATGAACAATAATAATAAAGTAATTAATAATTGAAGAAAAAGGGAAGAAGAGTGCAAAAATAACGATTTTTACGTGGTTCGGTAAATGCGCCTACATCCACGGGTCACTCTAAATTAATTTCGGCACAGTGACGGTAATACTAGAGTTCAATCTTCTTTTTACAATCAAAATCTCCCCTATTTATAGAAGAGGGGAGATACAAAAGAGTATTACACACGTTACTGATCTTGATTATTTTCAACTAATCTAACATAAGTCATGCTGCATTTAATGCTATAACAATGATTATTTTTCACACGCCCACTCCTACATTAAATGCTCCAGGTAAAGTCTTCTCTTTATTAAATGAGCAGCAGCCGCATTAAACGTTCATCAGGAACTGTTGAGGTGGTGCCGGCGTGAAATTTAGGGAGTAGGTTGACCTGGTAGCTAACTTTACAAGGTACCTCCTGGCGCGAGCTCTTCAACCTAGCGGACTACGCAAGCTGGAGAGATGCTGAAGCAGATTCGGACGAGTATGGGCTGGAAGTATGCTGAAACAGGTTTTGAGTGCCGTGAGTTCTGGAGTCTGTTGAGCTTGTTACAGTGAATTGCGGCTGGGCTTCTTAGTACTGTTCTTGTCTTTCGAGGTTTTGGCAGCCCTTTTATTCATGTCGAGAATAACAATAATAAACATGTCAATATCTCTCTATATAAATTTGGACATCTACTGTATACATGGAATATAACTACTTTATTCTCATATTCAAGAAATAACTACTCTTAATATAAATTTGTTAGACCTGATGAGATCGATTAAGATATTTAATCTCATAATTGAAATAAAACTATTTTATTTTCATAAATGCGAAATAACTGTTCTCATAAAAACAAAATAACTATTGATTGATCTATACTCTCGTGATAAAAAATAACTACTCTTATCATAAAATTTGTGAGAACCTTTCGAAATTAATTCGAATGTCTACTACCAAAATTGGATTATAACTACTTTATTCTCATAATTGAGAAATAATCACTCTCATAATAATAAAAAATAACTGTTCATTAATGCTACTCGTGTAATTGGGAAGTAACTTAATAATTACTCTTATAATAAATATATAGGTACTTGCTGAGATTAATTCAAATATCTACCCCATAATTGGAATATAACTAGATTATTCTCAAAATTGAAAATTAATTATTCTTATAAAGGAAGTAACTATTCATTGATCCTTACTCTCATAATTGAAAAATAACTACCTTATAATATCTTGAATTAATTGAAATTTAAAACATTTTAAAAGTTTAGGTATATTCAATATAGATTTGAATGGATTCCATTAAGATTTACTTATATTTAATCCATATTTACATGGAACTCATTAAAATATAGGTGTATTCAATTCGGATTTATATGAAATTCAATGAAATCTAGGTGCATTAAAAAGTCATTAATTTCATAAATTTCATTTAAGTGATAGATTTTAAAGTGATTATTATAAAGAAAAAAATTTATAATAAATTTTACCATTCTCCTAAAGATTTTATCTTATTTTTTAAATAATTTTAATAAAATCAATATAAAGTCTATAAAATTTGTGAATTTCATTGAAATCTATCATTAAAAAAATCTATCAAACTCCGATAAAATACACTCTTACTAGAATCTAGTAAGATCAATTCAACTATTTACTCTCATAATTGGATTAAAATTATTTTATTTCTATAATTAGTAAATAATTGCGCTTATAATAATAGGGAAAAAAAAATACACACACAAAAATTATAAAGTGAAGTTTGATACCATTTAGACTAATGGGGGTGCACAACCATATGTATTAAGAGGAGAGTACTTTGAATCTTGTAATAATAGCCCTTATTTTCCTAATCTTTGTTTATATTACTAAATACGCTCAGCTTAATTCTCTGTGCTTTAATTTTGGGCATATGGAAATAGCGTAATTTACAGCTCCGTTATTGTACGATTAATTCTTGTGTTTCTTTTCTTCCCTTAATAATAAATTCATATTATTTATTTTAACTTCAAACCCCATATTTCTATGCATTTTGCTATCATGTTAAATTCGTACATTTGCGCAATGACCAAGAGTGATGGTAGAATATATATATATATATATTACACACATATATATAAAATAATAATAATAATAATAATTCTATCATTAGCGTCTCTTAACTTTAAAAAGTTAATACAAATCAATCAAATTCATTCATTGCATTTGAATTAGATAGGGAAAGAATTTATTTTAGAAGAGATAATACAATAGATGAATTTGATTGGTACATCATAATATTTTAAAATCAGAAGGTATTGATGGTAAAACCACTATATATATAATTTTTCTTAAACGACCCTATTGTAATATCATAATTATTAGTCACTCATTAACCTCAGCAGGTTTTGCATAATAATATGACTCCAATTTTCATATAAGTAGGATAAAATAGTATATAATTTTTGTGACATTTTGAATCCATTTTTGAAATAATAATGAGTACCTATCATGTGTTAGCATAGATGGTTGCGTACATATCCATCCTCAAGGAGATTAAAGATTCAATTTTCATCATGTTTTATTTTTTTATTGAAAATTAATTTTTCAACAATTAGTAAACATGCATGTATGAATAATGCTAGACTTTATAAATTTGTTGCTCAAATAGTATGATAAATGAGTTATCAATATTTTATAAATCATGAGATGATGTGAGATATTGACAATTTATATACTATGTTATTTGAACATGAAATTGAGAAGCTTAATATTACTTTATACTTAAATATATTTAAACATAACAAAATGTTGTTAAACATAAAACATGGATGCAAAGTTAGAACATGTTTTCAAATATCTTAAAAATAAAATAATATTGGAAGAAAACAGTACCCAGTGGCCCCTTCAAAACCAAGTTCAATTTAATTTAGAAAGTACGTACTAATGTTTCATCTCAGCCCCACATTTCTAAAAACTAATATCCTTTAAAAAAAAAAAAAAAAAAAAGTGAGCAGAAGATGAGGCATGACATATGGGATTTGCAGCGTGCAATGAGTACAACAAAGTCGGATGATGTAGTAGTACCCGTACCAGCATCCCAAAAGCACAAGTTTACGTTTGAGCATGTGCATGGTTTTTGTTACCATGTTATGTTTATGTTAGCCAGCCGGCCCCAACCCACACTGATCTGATCAATGATATCACCCCAAATCCAGCTCCATCAATACCAGTCACGTGATCAAGTGAGTGTTAACTTGATTCGTGTTGACATGGGCACAGTTACCCGTTGACCCCCATTCCCTCTTCAACTTTAACAAAGATATAACACTACTTACAACTGACGATTGGTGCACAGATCCCGATTATCTTAAAATTACTTTGTGTTTTTGGTTTTTTTTTTTTTAGAGTTTTAGATGGATAGAAATCAGAGGATGTTGGTGGCTAAAAAGGAGAAGTCACGTGCTGGTAGTAGCTAAAGTCTGGATAATTGAGGATTATAGCTGTGCCTCCATGTGCACTCCCCTTATTCTCTTTCTTTCTTTCTTTCTCCGCCACCCTTTATCGTTATTCAATTTTTACCCCTTCTCGTTTCTTTTTCCTTTTTTGGTAACAAATTATTAATTTTCTTAAAAATAAATTGAAGAATTGGGATTTAAACTGGAGTTCTCAACTAAATTGAAACTTGAAAGAGATAGATTATTGTCAAAGAGTTTTGACACTATTAATTAGATTTAATATGACAATGAATTTATATAAACTCATACGATAATAATCGATAGTTAACATGATCAACGTAGATTATAATAAATTTATTATAAATGTATTATTCTATTTTTAACAAAAATAAAATAAAATTTTAAATTTTTCGAATGACAATCAATAATTTTTTTAATAAATAAATTTAAGTTGTATGAACCAGTTCGCTTTTATAATTATATATAATCAATTTACTAGATCAATTTTCCTTCCGTGTTTGATTTAAATATTGAGTTATATAATTATATAATTAACTGCTTGCTTTCCACGTACGGCACTGATTATTATTGCAGGGGACCGTCGAATAATCTTCAATTGATATAATATGCAAAACATGGGGAATTTTTAATTGATATATGGTATACCATGGTATGCATTCACACTTGGGTACATGAATACAAATGAAACAGCTTGGCTAGACAATATCTTTATAACTTGCTTTTGTTTTTTTTTTTTTGTGTTTTTTTTTTATTATATTATATTATGATATTAAAATTGGCAGAACGTGGCCCTTCATTCAAAGTTCGTACCATGTTCTAATATTCGACATCGACTTAGTCGAATTCAACATACGCATGGAACCTTCCTTTATTGCTGATTCCTCGATAACCTATATGCATTCTTAGGAGAAATTTCTTAGAAACCTAGCTGATCTGATCTAATATTAGAAACTCAACAAGATCCAGGTTTTCTTGTTGTTTCTAGTAGATTTTAGAATATATAATAATTTCTGATAGTATATTTAATATTACACTGTTTGTACGATTTTGTCATTAGATTTTCATCTAGAAAAAATCAATCTAATTAATTTGGAAAGAGGTTAATACATATAGCTTAGTGAGATAAGTCAATAATTTATCTATCTTATGTATCCCAATAATTATCATTGGCTTGGATGCATCATTTACTTCACCTCAATTAACCCATCTCGATCAATATTACGTGCCGTGTAGGTCCTTACTTTATCTGGGTGCATCAATGCAATTTATTTCATTAGAGTCAATAAGTTCCACAGTGCCTAAAAGTCACGAGATAGATGAAATGTTGGTAAGTGTATTTAAAGTTAATTGTAAATGTAATTTATTTTTTTAAAAGGATATTATCTATTGTGCTCCAATTTAAATTTAAAATGATATTTTATTAAATTAGAACTCTCTATTGTTAATTTATATTAAATAATAATATAACGATAATTACGATAATGGACACGCATTAGGTATAAGATAGGAAGTGGCTCACAGGTCACAGTTGTGTGCCTAATGTGGGCACTGTATAATGCCGGTAGGGATGGTCAAGAAATGATAAAAATAAGCATGCGTGTGACCCTTTCCACTAATTGGTGTCTTAAGAAAACTCCAAATCAATGCGTGTGAGACGCGGTGACCTTCCACAATATTGATGTTGAATAAGATATTTTGATGTTAAAACGGGTTTCGAGACCTGTATAATTTGTCTTCAATTAAACAACTCGGACTTTAGAATATCATTCAAATTTAATAGGACAAAATTTTTAGAAGTAATTATATATCGATACCATACCGGAGTGATCGAACAATATAAAAAATGTCTAAATATTTTCGGTATTTTGAATATATACATATATATATATATTGGTGATATTTCAACCAAGATTTTTATAAATTTATACCATCAATATTTTCATTGAAATCGATATTTACTTCCTTAGGCCCATGTTAAGAAACGTAATAAATTTCTGACATTATGTAGATATGGATGTGTTTGATATTTTTTTTTAAATTATATTTTTAAATTTATTTTTATAAGTAATGAAAACCATGTTTTCAAATTAATGTTTTTAACAATGCATTTGGTATGTTTTACTTTTTTTTTTTTTTAATGAAATTGTTAAATATTTTTTTCAATAATTGAAAATGATGTAATCGTAGTTGGTATTGTTTTTTTACAATGAGCAAAATATAGTTATTTGAAAGGAAAAATAACCGTTTGTATTTTTAAAATGATGAAAAACATAACAAAAATTGTTTTGTACTTTTCAGTTAGGATTATCAAAAGAGTGTCTTTCATTTTCAAAAGTACATTTTACAAATCAATTAAACAAACATATTCATACCCAGCTTTTGTTTTATAAATGAGAAACCATTTTTAAAATGGATCCAAATACCACATAAAGTTCTTGAAGTATAGTATAATTAATTAATTAGATTTTATTTAAGCTAAAACTTGACAAAAATATAATAGTAAAGGTGATTTTTTATATAATTCGTAAACATACAACATAATTATGAAATAATATGGTAAGTTCGGGTACAAGGTATTAACATAATCAAGTAAGAGTTTGCACACCACCCTTTAATAGGAATAGTTTAACATTTTCGTTAATCCTAAAAGATCATATATCCAAATCTTATACTTATCATTAAATACAAAGTGTAAACAATTTTCTATAAATTTAATACTCTTTTCCACTGTGTAAAAAATAATAATAGTCCAGTAAGACTTTTTTTTTTTTTTTTTTTTGGAGTAGCACTTTTTAAAAGATGTGTTCTAGATTTATCACCAAGTCAATAATTTGACTTTTGTTTTTTGACTTTTGTTGGCACCACTTTTAGTGTTCTAGGAAAAAAAAAAAAACCCTCTCCCTCCATAGAGTTAAAAATAAAAATAAAAATAAAAACAGTTTGTTTAAAAAATAGAGCGAGAGAGAGAGACCGCACCAAAAGCACGTTTAATTTTCCTCTCAAACCAAACCCAAAATTCAAAGTTTTTCGTCCTCTCCACAAACTAGAACCTGCAAAATTGAAAGGTGGGAAACGAAGAGTTGTAATTTAGAAAGAGAAACTTAGAGAGAGAAACGAACACCGTTAACAAAGGAAAAAAAACTAAAAATAGGAAAAAAAAACTATGGAATTGGAGGTTGAAACGATTAAATTTGGATATATACAAAGAGCATATTGTTCTACTCATTGAGATCATTTCAAAAGCATATTATGGGTTCAAATTTGATATCATTCACTCCTTCAAAGGCTTTTTGAAAGTATTCAATATCAATCATGAAAATCAAAGAAATAGTTACCCATTAAAGAAAATAATTTTCGATCTAAAAATAGTTTCCAATCTAAAATATAGTTCTGAATAAAAGAAATAGTTTTTGGTCATAGAAAACCAATTTCCCATCAAATAATTAGTTCCAATAGAAGAAAACTAAACTTTTATCGAAGAGCATAATAATATTAAAATATCACAAAAGACACAATTTCGAGAGAGAGTTAAATCTTATGAACTTTTAGGAAGGAGAAAGAAGAGAGAAAAAAAGGGTGAAAAGAAAGTGACCAAGCTTTTAACATGCTTCATTAAGAGCATCGTGGGAAGTTTGTTATTTTTAACCCTATTAAAACTTAAATTAACATTTTAGAGATAGTAATAAAAGAAGGACGAAACCCTAATAAGTAGAAATATATATATAAATATTCTAAAAGCAATATCGAAAACTTAAAATAATTTTTTAAACATTATTAGTATGTATGAACTATAATTCTTAAATAAAATAAACAGTTCGGGAATGAAGATGACAAACTATAATCTAACTGTACGAGTTACAAATCTGTTGGCAACATTGTTGTTTCACCTTACGTTGTCATTAAATTAGACCGGGTTTTATTTATTTATTTTTTAATGAATTAATCGACGAGTTGGACAGCTTTGAATTGATTCAATCTTGTCAAGGTAACACGAAGACACACGTGGTGACTCACGCTGCAACAAATTAAGCTGATTAACAGAAAGAGGGACACAATGTTGGTTGAATCACATGAAGGAGATATAGATTTTGAAGGACAAAGGAAGGCCCACTAGCTGTGAACTTGTTCGGAGAATCAGACTCGTTAGTACGTCTTGACGCTGTCTTTTCTTAATAACATTGTTCGTTATATAAGTTAGCCACCATTCATTTATTTAATACAGTATTAGCTCCAGATGGTTCCTCCTTTTTTTTTTTTTTTTTTTTTTCTTTTTTCATTTCTTTCTCCCTGTTAAAATGCCCTAGTCTTTGCGCTACCATGTATGATTTTCCTTGTCGCTTGCTTTTAAAAAGAAAATTTTAGTCAGTAACAACACAATGTCGATGTCAAAAGAAACAAAAAAAAAAAAAGCACAATGTCATCGTCTTTATGAGTTTGGATTCTCTTTTGATTTTACTTTATATTGATTTTTTTTTTTTTTTTTATAATCAAATGTTCAATCAACATAAAATTAATTTATAATGAAATTTAGTAGTTTTATTTTTTTTTTTCATCCATAGAATTGTTTCACTAAACTTAAAATAATTTTTTTTTAAAAAAAAGGCCGAAGTGAAAATAAGCAAGAAGAGGATCCCAATTTATCATCCATACATGCCCAATCACAACATTTAATATGAAAGCAAAATCAAACGTATAAACTGATCGACTTAATTAACAGCTATATCACGTTCACATCTCTTGTTATAGATGTATTAAACATATCTCTTAAGCAATAGTCAATTAATTTGTCATATTTCTCAAAAAAATGATAATTTGTCATATAAATTATTTATATTCTAAGAAAGCGTAAGCTCTTATATTATCATTATTCTTGATTTCGGTGCATTACAATTCACGTGCAAAGAGATCAAAATATGTGGTTCTTTGTATCACATTAAAAGGTTTGTAATTAGTACGTAATAATGAAATTAAACATCTCATTTTAGTGGATTATGTATAAGCATTAAATTTCATTAATAATATAATGGGTTGTCTGGACCATTAAGTAAAAGACATTGTTTTGAATAACGACAAATATCCAACACTTTTAATCACCTTTTTCATATCTAACATTATGTGATAGATTATATATAATTAAATGTTTGAATTTGAAGTTGAGAAAGCAGTTGACATAGAAATTATATATCAATTATCATATAAGGTTGGATAAAAAAATTAGACAAAAGCATTAGATACCTACAATTATCCAATTGTTTTATAGAATTAATGCATTTGAAATATATGTCTTCTTAGATATTACCAAATATTTAATTAATTCAGATTAATTAAATAGGCTATGACAGACAACAATCAGATTTTGCAACATTTAGTATGAATGTTGTAACAAAAAATAAAAATATAGACATAAATGTTTTGAATGTAGTTTAGTTTTCACCTATATTTACAAGGTCATAGTTAGAAAATTAAGCTTATTAGTAATAAAAAAATACAACCACCGATTGACTAACACAATTGAAGATTTTCCTTATAACTGTCGTCATTTGACGTATTTTATTTACGAATCCAATTTAATGAGATCCCTAAACTTTAATATTCCCTTGTTTATAGAGCTTCCTTCAAAAGCTTCAAATTTGTCTTCTTTCAAAGACTAACTTTCCTTTCTCTTGAATAACTCATGCTTATTGAACTCCCTTCAAAAGTTCAAGATCTGCTTCCTCCAAAAAAACAAACAACTCTTCTTCTCGAAGAATTCATATTACTGAAAATGTTTAGAAAGTTATACTCGATCAGTCAATACATAATTAAATTTTTTATGTAATAATATAAATATCGTTTTTGTACATAATAATTTTAATAAAATTATTTATAAATTTTAAAAATATTTGGTGACTATTGGGTACATACAACTTACAAGCCATCTAACTTGTCGTTAAGGGGAAAAGGTTAAATATTTTTCAATGGATAATTGAAGGGAAGGAAAAGAACAGATAGCTCGAAGTTTGTACACCGAAACGTGGAAAACTGGGTCTTTAAGTACAGAATTACCCTTGGTACAGAATTACCTTGATTTGCGAAGCACGTGACCTGGCAAGGTGGGTTGAAGAAATCAATGAATCTAGTGAAAGGAGGTACAAATAGAGAGGCGAGAGATGGGAAGCCCTCAGTGGGCACAGAGAGAGAGAGAGAGAGAAATGCAATGTACGTGAAAAAGTGATGTGAGGTCATTTTCATGTTTGTCGTCACAGATACAAGAGGTGGGCCACGTGAGTTGACCCCGCAACTCACGTGCAAAATTACAAAAGGTCGTCCAATTAACGCTTGGGATGGCCCAACCAACCAACCAAACCCTACTTTAGCATCTCTCGCGGTCTCCATCATCTCCACTTAATCTACAAACAAAATCCTTAATAGTACCCAAATCTAATCCACTTTTAAAACATTAGAGCATCTAACTCCATTTTCTATTTTACATTGCATCACTTCATTTTATCTTTATTATAACAAGTTAACAGCCAATACGAATTATATTCACGCACAAACACTCTTATCAAAATAGTTAGTCTCGTAAAATTTCGATAAGCTCCGACGAACTCTTAGTAAATTAACGATAATTTCTTAAAAAGTATATATACATAATTTATATTCATATTTTACATTAATTTTATTTGATAATGTTAAATTGTTTATATACTTTACCCAAATTGTCTTATCAAATCTACAACTATCTATATGATGCATAGTTTTTAAGAACAACTTCAATCTAATTATCGATTTATGTTGAATTTCTTAACATATATATTAATGAAATAAAAAAGCTTCTCTAATGCATATAAATCAAATACGAAGCTGATGGGCAAGAAATTTTTTTAAATGTATGAAGATGAGTTTCTTAATTAAAAAACTCTTCCATAAGTCCCACTAACATTTCTAACTCTTTTCCACCAATTGAGAATATGGAGATGTATTGCACTCTTTATTTCTTAAATCTTAAAATTTAAGAGAACGAGAGAGAGTGAAACGCATATTTTATAATAATTGATCATAAAATTGATGAATATTTTACTTTATCTAATTGCATTAAATATGAGAATATTATTTATATATATAGTAATTCTACCATCAGTGTCCCATAACTTTTTAAAGTTAGGACGAACCAATTAAATTCATCAATTATATTTGAATTAAATAGAATAGATAATTTGTTTTAGGGAAGAGAATACAGTGACGAATTTGATTAATTTGTCATAACTTTTTAAAGTTATGAAACATTGATGGTAAAATTACTATATATATGCATATATTTTTTAAATTTTTTCTAATCAAAGTGGATCCATATTAAAAAAAAATGATGATGTATCATAATAAAAACTCAAAAATGTTTAACGACATTAAAAATATTTTAATAATCAATTTAGGTACCATATTTATTTTTTATTTAAATTTTATCATAATAGTTTTTTTCTTTTAATTATAAGAATAAATTTTTGGATCACAAATAGCGTTTAATCTCGATAAATGCCTATATATTTTAATCTTTGTTGTGAGTAGAATTTTAATTATATTTATATTATCAATAGTCTTAATTATTATATAATATAGCAAATTTCAAAAGAAAAAAGATCCAAATCCCAGTTTATGTTTCCCCAACTGGTTTTATTTTATTTGCGAATCATGCTATGAAGTGTGGTAAAGTCTAATCGTCACCAACCTGAATAGTAATTTTACGGTATTGGAGAAAGTTTGACTTTTAAGACATCAAATTAGTTTAATCTTAATCATAATAATGGTACGCTTTGTTATCCACTAAACTATCATAGAATCTAAATTAGCTATTGAAAAGACACATTAAACAATGGTCACAATAGACTCATAGAGCCTATAACAAACAAGTCTCCTATGGGCTATAACTGGCAGACTAATGAGGCCATTTCATTTTTTAGCTCTTCTAATATTAAACAACTTAAAGAAAAGTAAATTGAAGATTCCGAACAGGCACAGCACAACAGGTTCATGAACAGAAGTAGCAATCCTTTTTGTATTTTATTTTCCGTTTTGAACATTTTAATTAACAGAGATTAATATATAACACCAAAAAAGTCACGTTCTATTGTGATTTCTTTATTACTCCAAATAATAAATTTCTTCTTAAAAAAAAAGGTACAAAATTAGCTTGGCATACTATGTGTCTTGTAAGTTCAATGGGATTAATTATTTTAAACTCTATTTATAGCATAGTAACCCTAATATTAATAAGCTAAATGAACGCTCTCTATTATCCAATCATATGTTGTGATGATTATTATATTTTACTATCCAATCACATATTGTTATAAATTATATAATATTGATGCTTGTAATTATTGAATTTAAAAGCGAAAATTTTGCATATAACTTTGATTTTTGTTGAAAACTGTGATATCATATTTGAATTAAATATCGAAGGGGTGACCAAGAATCTAAACAACATATTGTGATAATTAATGTATTTTATGGTTTAACGGGTCCCTCTATATTTTATGGGTTAATACAAAAAGGTAATGTAGGGTAATGGACAAAAGTAAATTCAACCTCCATGGCATAATTACCTTGTTAAGGGTCTATGTGCAGATTTCTTTTTAAATTGACAGGATGATGATAATAATAATGGTTGGTTTAAGGTTGTTTTGTTTTTATTAGTCACAAGAGGTTCCTGTAACATGGACATTCTCAATGAATCCGTTTAGGGATCAGTTAACTAATACTTTTCTTTTCCGTGTCTTAGGATAATAACAATTATCAGCAATAATAACAACAATTATTATTTTATATAAAATTCTTTAATAATCCATCCAAGAAACGCTTTATTTATTTATTCTTGAAAAAGGAAACGCTTCATTTATTTATTTTAATATATTGGTTTTCCCCTTTAACCTTCTGGGAAAGGACAGTTGTCAGTCTCTCCGCAGAATCCGCACTCCATCACGTGATTAAAAATGTCTGCCGACCACATCGTCACGCCTCCCAAATCACGTGGCCAACTCACCGTTTCAATATTTGTGGGCCCCACTTTCCTGTATTACGCGATCCCGTTTTCGCTTTCTTGTTTTAATCCAACATTAAAGCAGTTTTAGAGCCTGGAAAGTGGTTTTACGAATAAATTAGAGGTGAATTATTTCCATGTGAAGACCCTTCCATCTCCTCCCCAACTTAATTAATTTTTTTTCCTGTCACATCAAAACAAAACAGATCGCAATCCTATGGACTTGATTTTATATTCAAATAACTAGGAATTCAAATTTCGCTTGTTCATTGTTTATTTTATTTCAGAAATTAAATCCGAATTAAAATAATCAAAATCATCATTTTTTCAACTATTAGATTGGATAAGTTACAGTCTCTTCATTTTAATGTTCCTTGCTCAAATAATTTAACGATAAATTATTTTCTTTTGAAAACGAGTTTTTCTTAGCTTAATTTACAAGTTTACAGTAATCTATTAATTTATTACAAATTTAAGTGAAAATATTGAATACCATCCGATTATGTTTAAACCATATATACAATAAATACATTAATATTATACATATACAAGGATGTCATTATTAGGGACAACTGAAACAACCCCATGATACTTGATTTATATTAAAAATGAACTCTATAGTCTATAATTTTACTTTTGCAAAAACATCTTATAGGAAGATAAAAGTCTTTTTATTTAAGTTTAATATACATAATTACCTCTCGTTTTTAGTTAAATTTTAAAATAATTTTTGAATTATTACTTTCTAAAAAATCCAGCTTTTTCTTTCAAAAAAAAAATGTAGCTTTTGATATGTATTAATTTTTAGTATTCAAATAAGATACCTTGCATAATTTGTAGGATCCTGCAATATAATAATTCATATTATTAAAATAAAATATTTAAACTATAAATCGAAATTTGAAATGAGGATACAACATGAAATCACAGCATATATGTAACCAAGTGAAAAAAAAAATCTAAAAAAAAATTAATTATAAATTTATATTTAATTTTGAATAAACTATCTACAAATTGTTTTATATGTTGAGAGCGGTACTGGGGAAGGTGGTGAACAGTGTGAAAAAGGTGGATAAGGCATGTGAGAATGCATACGTTTAGTAACTCAAATGACGTGACGGGACCCCTCATCGTTGGGGTGTTGTTCATAGTTGCTATTTGGGAAAATACGTGGGCGTACGTAGGGCACGTGAGCTAGGAGCAGTAACTCACGTGCGCTCATACCCTGCCGTTCATCTGCCACATTGCCTGTCGGCTCACGTGCGGTGGGGTCCCCCCACTCCACAACTTCTCTGCCTAGCCTTTTCCGTTCAATTTAACGCCGTTAACCGCCGTTTCTTTTCGTTAACGGTTTTGCGGTTCGCAACGTCCAACTCCGTTTACGATTTTTTTTTTTTGACACAAATTCACCTTCCTCTGGCTTCCCACTTGAATCATGTCCCTAGCCTAGAGCCTTAGACCCATTTTATTTTTTTTTTTTTTTTTTTTTGTTTTTTTTTTTCTTTTGAGAAAATGACTTTTTTTGGTTGAGAAAACGACTTCTTATTGATTATGTGTGAATTACTAAAACAAAGAGATATTATTTCGTACACAAAATTGATCAACATGTGATAAATAATAGTATTCTATCATAATTTATGATGTGTTAGATTTTTATGTCATCCCACACTCTTACATATAAATGAGATTTTTAAATTTATTAATTTGGAAAATTTTATTTCGTTTGATATTTTTTATCATTTTATATTATATATAGTACATATAGTTTTTGAATTGGGATGGAGGTAAATAAACTAGGTATCTCAATTTATTATTTTTTCTATCTGTTGATATCTAATGACTCAAAATTTAAATAAGATCGATTGGAATATAAAATTATTATTCTATATTTACTTAAATAATTAAAAGATATTTAATTCTATAATAAGAAGAGAAAGCTCCTCTCATATGTTAGTCATTTAAGTATGTTAATGTTTGAACCCTAACACTAGGGTGAATAATGCAAGCAATTGTGGTTGAAGAGGCTCCAACTAATTTCATTATATAAAATGTGGTTAACATCAAATTTGTAGCTGTTTGTGCACGTCTACATATATATATTTTGAAAGCTGATATTTTATAGGTAAAAGAATTGTCAGGATCTATCAAAATTATACATTATTAATACAATTTAGATAGTTATTTTTTAGAAATAAGAGATAAATTACTCTTTTTTTTTTTTTGGAAAAAAGAGATAAATTACTCTTGACACTTAGAAAAATAACAATCAACATTAATTTTTATTAATATTCATTAGAAGGGATTAAATCTTTCAACTTCATATAAATTGATTAGGTATACTCTGTTAATTATAGTGGCAGCTGGTGTGTTTATAATTATATTTAAACTTAAGAATTAGGAAACAAGAGAAAGAAATAGGAAGGGTATGGGCATGATTTGGGACATCAGAGGATCAACAACCATATCAATGCTCTCTCAAAAAAAAAAAAAAAAAACAACAATAGCAATACGTGAGAGCACGTGCTAGAAGACTAGGCGGTGGCCTCTCTCTTTCTCGTGACGGTGTCACGTGGGGATGGCGAAGCTGGACCCCACCAAAAAATGGGAAAATAAAAATAAAAACTGTACTTAGTGGGGGCATGTGCTTTCCTTTACCAAGTGACCTGTCGTTTATGGGTCAATTTATTTTTGAAAGCGAAAGAGGTAGGGGGTTCCCCCGTGCTGGCGTGTCAATATCACGTGCTGGCCTCGTGTGCTTTCTGCCCTTTTCTGGCCTGGTCCAAACCGGCGAAACGTGGCCCGATCTCTTGTGGGACAAGTGTCCCTCCCTACTGTGGCAGCCTAGATTCGCCAAGTCTTCCTCCCTTGTTCATTCACTGTAGATTAAATTGAATTTCCTTCTTACGCTTTTCAACTTCGTCTTCTTCTTCTTCTGGGCGCCACTATTGACTCTTTCTTTTCACCTGATTGTGAATCAACACCTGGTGCTGGTGGTCCATTTTCATGACGATACATTTTTCCATTACTTGAATTTTTGTGATTGGGCTTTGGCATATCTTAATGGGCTCTTCTCAGCCTGAAGATCCAATCAATGCTCAAATTTTTATGGAACTTTGTTATTAGAGATTTGATCATAATCGAAATAGTATGATCCTAGGTTTTAAATTATGCGATTAGCCACAAAATCCCTCTCTGTCTACCAAAATTTCGTGGGCTAGATTCATTCTAGTTCGAGTCTTGACGTGGGCTGGGCTCGGACCAGACCAGCTTATGTCTTCGGTCCAAGAGGCAAAAGAAGTAATTGAAATGCTGAATTTCTCCGATATCTAAAGTAATCATTTATGGACAATTTAATATGAATTTCCCCTATATAATATGCAGCCAGTAATTATATGTATCTATATTAATCCTTTGTCTGGTTTAAATGTCTTGTGCAATAATAATAATAATAATCAGGAAACTAACAACTTGGACTCAAAAGAGGATTGATGTTTGTTTAATACGTTGTTGGTTGAAGTCATACCATTAATCAAAATCCACATTGACGGATTCTAGCATCCACCAGGAGGAGGCAGGAATTCTCATAAGATCAATTAGCAAGAAAACGCAAATCACAAATTTTCAAATACCTTTAGGAGACACATTATTGCTAAGTGGTTATCTAAGGCAAGAATGAGAAGTGGGTTTGACATTGTCTATTGGGCTAACCAATCTTATTCCTTCGGGAGCAAGATTCTCTAGAGACAATATCACGAGTCATCTCATCATCTGATTATTTGACATTGTCTCTATTATTCTCTCTTAACTACCCATTAAATTTGCTGAATAAATTATAAGTCTTCATTCATGGATGCCAACTCCCTAAAGCATGTACATATATGCCAAGTTGGCATTCTTCTGTGGTTATATTTAATTTATTCTTGTACTTTAATTGGACAAAGGAGTGAGGAGAGTTCATTGGATTCAGCAAGATTTTCACCGAAAAATGTATACGATCGCCACAAGTTAGATAAGCCCTTCAAAGGCTCATCTCGAATTTTGATAAGTTACAAAACAAAGGGAGCCCTCTGATTAGATTTTTTAATTAATTCATTTATTCTTTTCGTGGATGTCTTTGGTTAATATTGTGCTGCTATGCCTATGAATTTCCTTTATTTTTCAATTTTTAACGAATCTCGACGTGTAAGAGAATTTATAAAATAACTAGAAGCGTGACATCTAATTAGGAGATGTAATGAGTGTTACTTGTCAAAAGAGAAAACTATAACTTAAAAAAAAAAATGTTTAGCTATCTTACTTTACAACTGCATTTAACTCTTTGAAATTAAAGAAATTTGAATTTTAGCTACAAAGCAATACTTTTTATAGTTTTAACCGATTATAATTATGAAAGTCTAAAATACTCGTGATAGGGAAAAGTTGTTTCTTATTACAACTGAATGTTGGATTTGGCTACCTTACTTGTACAGTTCCAAAAATTACTACTCGTTAATCGACCGATGACCTAATGAGTAGCGAGTAATCGGTTACTCGATGAGTACTGTTTTGAAGAAAAATTATTGTTTTTGAAATCTAAGGGTGTCAACTGATATTTCTTTAGATGCTGGGGGCAATTAGTTTGATACTTTTGACTATTGAATTTTATCAAACCTCAAGGGGATTTGTGTAATTTGCTATAATATATATACACTTAATCACATAAACCCTAATAAGTTTTCTCCCTCTCTCACTCTCTCAAATCACCTTTACCCCTCTCAATCACAATCACAAAACCAATCTCTCTCTCCCACCATTTCAAATCCCACTCAGCCACCATTTCAAGCACTTCATACCATCGATCCTATGACCACCACCACCACCATCTCACCTCTTCGGTCTTCGTCCTCTTTCTTTGCCTTCGCCGTAAGACCAACAAGTTTTGGTTAGCTCCGGTAAGGAATCTCACAATCAATGAGGACACCTTCTTCTTGTTGATGGTTAGATCCCTTCCCACCACCTTTTGATTTCTCTCTTATTTTTTTGTTTTCCTTAGTCGTTTTTTGTTCTTTCATCTTCTACTCTTGGTTTTTGATTTTGGTTATGTGTTGTTTATTGGATCTGTGTTGGCTTTATATAGAAAGGTAGAATTTTTAACAAGTTGGTTCTAGGTGTGTTGGTTTCCAACTTGGTTTCTGTTGTTTTTCTGGGCAAGTTCCCAACTAGGTTTTTGTTGTTGTTTTGGGTGAGTTAGGCTGAGTATTCGATCAACTTAATAGAGTACTCGCCTTACTCGAGTTGAACCCTAATCTGGTTATTATCGGACCAACAAAGTATTAGTCACCAATTAACCGGTGAAAAACTAACCAAATCGACCAATTTTTGGAAAACTGCATAACTATTCTACTAATGCTTCGCTCCACCTTCCAAACTGTTTTACCTTTATACATAAAGTAAGAATGAGAATAGATCAAATGCCTAATAATTGTAAGATGGATTGAAGTTCAAACTTTAGATTGATTACTTAATTATAGAGGATCGAACGAAATATCTATAGGCAATTGAATATGTATTATATATATATATTAAAATTTACATGCATTTGCATCTAATTTTCTTATATGTCGATCATTTACGAGCTTCATTTTAATTAAGTTCACAAATTGATAAAAAAAATGGTAATATAATAAAATTATAATAAATAATGTTAGACATCACACCTTTTGTATCCTAACTCATGATGTGTTAAGTTAATTCATGATTAGATATATTTTTTAAGTGATACAAATAATTGTTAATAAACAATCATTCATCATGTGAGATTAAACGTTCGATACAAAATGGGATGCATAATATTCCTCAATTAAAATTTAAGGATTTTGACATTATAATAATTCTACGAAGATAGGGTGACTCCCTTTCTTAAGCAATTCTAAACTTAGTTCCCATTTTATTTTCTTTGCCTGGTCCTCAAAAAAATTGCTAAGCAAATTTACCACATCAAAACCTTTTGTATATGTGATTTCTTGCCAAATGGAATGGCGCTTGCCTTCCTTTACTTGCGATTGAAGATTCTAGTATGTAGAATTTGGGATTGGAAAGAGAGTGAAGATAGAATGTTGAAGCAAATAATCTATCATATTTTTATTCATAGTTTGAGATTCTATAAATACCTCAGAGTTTACATCCTAAAACAATAGAAACAACAATAACAACTGGAAAGAAATAAGGCCAAAACAAATGCTGCATAACAACTACATCACTTATTATTTCGAAACAAATAAATGGACTTAGCTTATATGAAAGATGTGAATTTGTGAACCTACTTGTAAGGTCAGTCTATCAGCAATTGGTCTTATGTTCTCTATGATCGGAAAGGGCCTATAAAACCCAGGCGAGAGTTTTAAAAAGCTCCTGAAAGCCATGAAAGTCTATCGATAAGGTTGCAACTTCAAATAGACATTGTCTTCTACAACAAATGTGACCTCACGATGGTGGGAATAAGCTTGGCTTTTCATTCTATTACGGACGTGTATGAGGTCATAGGATAATGTCCTTGTTGTGAAGGAAATCATTAACTGCTTGAACACGAGAGGTGCTTGAAACATAAGCTACGAAATTGGACGGTGGTATGCTATAAACTACTTCAAAAGGAGTTATTTTGATGGTCGAATGAACCTTTATATTGTAGCTAAATTCAGTCCATGGCACCCGTTCTACCTATTTTCACGAATGGTCTACTTTAAAGCATCGAAGGTACTGCTCAAGGTATCAATTCACCACCTTTATTTGTCCATGGGTTTGCATATGGTAATTGGAGATTATAAGAAGCTTCGTATTCTATAACTTGAACAAAGTTTGCCAAAAAGAACTTATAAAAACTTCATCTCGATCATTTACAATAGAAGTAAGAAGTTTATACAGGTGAACCGTAATGGAAACAAAAGCCTTGACTTCTGTAATAGCAGTGTAAGGATGTTTAAGAGTAATGAAATGAGCATATTTAGATAGTTCATCCACCACCACCATTAAAACTGTATATCCATTTGAGGACGACAATCTCTCTATAAAATTCATGGATATTTATGTCTTTATGCAATCTAGCATGTGTAGTGGTTGCAACAGTCTAGTTGGCTTTATAAGGTCAATTTTGCAGTGTTGGCAGGTATCAGAAGTCTGTAAAAATTGCTTCACCGTTCGGCTCATATGAGACCAAATGAAAGTCCTTTTAACTCTAGCCATTGTCTTGTGAAATCCAAAATGTCCACCAATTGGAGAGGAATGACAATATATCAATACTAAAAGAATGAGAGCAGAGGTTAGGCCTAAGTAAATTATATTATTTTTGAACCAAACTCTATCGCGAAAACTCAGTTTAGCACGCCCTGATGAGGAGTTCTTGACAATTAAAGAAACATAGGAATGGTCTTGTTTAACTTCATTCTATAACATGGTCCAGCACTCAGTTAAAGGCAAGGAAATAGCCATGCAGTTGAATTCAACCGCCCTTGATAAAGCATCTGCCCCATGATTCTTTGAACTTTTCCTATACACAATTACGTAGTTGTATCCAAGAATTTTGGGTAGTCAACGGGTTTGCACAGGATTACTTATTCGTCAATCCAATAGGTATTTGAGACTCCTTTGCTCTGTCCACACAATAAACCTTTTTATAAGTAAATATGATTGTTATTTACGGATTACTTTAACAATAGCTAGCATTTCTTTTTCGTAGGTGGATAGAGTTAAAGCAGAGCCTTTCAAAGTTTTAGTAAAGTAAGCCACCAATCTGTTGTTTTGTGAAAATATGGCTCCAACCTCGATTCTGCTTGCATTACTTTTGAATACAAATGGAAGGAAAAAAATCAAGAAGACATAAACCTAGTAGTGACAATAATGCTTGCTTGAATTGTTTAAATGCAACTTCTGTATACTTATCCCATTGGATATGGTATTTCTTCAGCAAGTGAGTCAAAGGAGCAACTATGCTTTCAAAATGCTGTATTAACCTACGGTAGTACCTTGCCAAGCCCAAGAAGTTACAGATACCCTTTTTTGTAGTTGTTGTAGGCCAATCCAAAACAACATATATAGCTACAGTCTCTTTTAAAATGACATGACCAAGATAATCCACTTGGAAGATTTCAAATCTACACTTGGATAGCTTAACAAATAGATTGTTAGTTGCTAGAATACCTAAAACAGTGTGCAAATTAGAAAGGTGGTATGCCTCTGTTTTGCAATAAACCAAAATATCATTAAAAAAAAAAAAAAGCCAAAATGAACTTACGAAGTGCGAATGAAAGAGGTCGTTCATCAAGCTTTGGAAAGAGGCGGGGGAATTAGTGAGCTTGAATGGTATTATTATAAACTCGTAATGTCTTTCGTTTATTTGGAATGCTTTTTTTGGAATGTCGTTTTTGGAATGTCATCTTCTTTCACTCTTATTTGGTGATACCTTGCCCGTATGTCCAATTTCAAAAAATAATGAGCGTTATGTAGTTTCTCCAGCACTTCATCAATGATAGGGATAAGTTATTTGCCTTTGACATTAATGGCATTGAGACCTCTATAATTTACACATAATTGCCAATACTCGTTTGCTTTCTTGACCAACAGAATTAGAGAAGAAAAAGGGTTGTTATTGGGTTTGATCAAACCTGTATGGAGGAGCTCTCGCACCATTTTTTCAATTTCACTCTTTTAATAATACAAATAGTGGTATGGCCCCATGCTAATGTTTCACCTGTGGCTGCAAAACAATCTCATGGTCATGTGACCTTTTGGGTGGCAATCTTGAGGGAGGTACGAAGACATGGGAAAACTTAGCCAAAAGTTAACTTAAGTCTAGTGGATATGTCTTGAATTCATTATCACTATTGGAGGGAATGATTTGAAAAAAGAATCTCATAGCTTGCAAGTTTTGAAACTCTTTGTCAAACAAGATTCTAAGGTTAGATTGTCTTATTCCTTTAAAGGTATGTGAGACTTCATTCGTTTTAAATGTCATAGTTTGTCGTTTGTAGTCGGTTTCAACAGCCTTAAGTGTTTCGAGCCATTACACCCACAAAACCATTTGACAAGCTGCCATTAGAAGTATGTAGCAATTCGTTGTGACGTCATGCCTTTGAATTGTTATGATGAGTGCTTGACATTGTCTTGCACATTCAATCTTTTCTCTGTTTGCCACTATAACCTAAAACTTTGTATTTCGACTTAGTAGTAGACTGAACTTGGAAACTATGGATTGATATAAAATTATGAGTGCTAACACCATCAATTAGAATGGTAATGACCTTGTTCCCCAGCTTTCCCTTGACACGAATAGTTTGCAAATGGTCAACACTTGCGAGGCATAGAAGGATATCTCAAGTAAGGGGTGGGTCTGACTCTTGTTGATCATGATCATCTGCAGGCAAATAGGTTGGTGGAGAATCTTCTAACATGAAGAGCATCGGATGTTCATATCGATGGTTGGGGACGAATTTTTTGTCACAGTAATAACATAAGCCTTTTTCACGATGTTCCTTTGCCTCTTGGTTGGTGATTTTGTAAAATGAAAACTGATGGATTACCTTGAGATCTTGGATTGCCCTTGACAATTAGTGGTGGTCCTAACGCACCCACTGTAGAATTCATCACTCTTTTTTAGATGGTTGCACATGTGGGAGATTCATAAGATTGCTGTGTTTTCTTCTGTAAAGAATCTTGCTCTTTAGACAAATAAGCCACACCAGTATTGTCAACCAAAGTCTTGGGTTGCTTAATCTTTATATCAAGTCAAATGTCGTCGCAAAAGCCAGACACAAAGTAACCAATAAGAAAATTTGTTGGTATTCCATCCACTCGATGAGAAAGCTTTTTGAAAGCTTCCTGCTAAGCTGCTACCATTGAGGTTTGCTTGAGTCTTATTAATGCTTCCAAAGGGTCCTCATAGTTTGTCGACCTAAAAAGAAAATGAACTGCTTTGGTGAACTCTTCCTACATAAGAGGTTCACAAAATTTTGTCAACCACCTATGCCATGGTAGGGTGATTCTCTTTAAGTGGAAGGATATTAGTTATACTGGTTGATCCCTAGCCACATTCTTAAAATCGAAATATTGTTACCCAACTACTCGGGTCTTATCCATTGAATTTCGAAAAAGACAACTTGAGATGATGGTTGTGATCAGGTAAGGTTAGAGCTTAGGAGTGATTGGTCAATGGTTGGTGATTTTGGTGGGATGATTCGGTAGGAGCAAACAAGTTTATATCTATAGAATTTAGTTGTAGGAACTTGTGAAGCACGAAGAGCTTGTAATTCTATTAGAATTGTCAGTAGTGTGCATAAATTTCATCGATGCTGGATTCGTGTCACCCCAAGATCTCATGAACTTCATGATATAATTCCAAATTAGATTGGTTTCAAGTTGCCATACTCTGATACCATTGATATGTAGAATTTGATATTGGAAAGAAAGAGTGAAGTGAGAATGTTGAAGCAAATAATTTATCATAATTGTATTCATAGTTTGATATTCTATAAATATATTGGAGTCACATTCTAAAACAATAGAAACAACAATAACAAATGAAAAGAAATAGGGTCGAAACAAGTACTACATAATAGCTATATGACTTATTATTCGAAAACAAACAAATGGACCTAGCCACAACAAAATTTACTAGGTCACAACATAACTTTTATACTTGTCCCTTGCTCTACTTCACTACTCCACTCTACATGGTTTGCATTGTGACTATTGGACCCAAACATTCCACACTCTGCATGAGTTCCATGCTCCACACATGTCGGATTCTTAGAGAGCTTTTCGAAAGGCATGCTATTCTTTATCTGTTTTATTTTCTACTTTCTCTTCTCTTATTTTTCTTCAACAGATTGTATAAATCTCTATGTCATAAAAAACATCAATGATCCAAATAGTTTAAAATTTTCTGCATTTCATCTTAAGGGCATATAAAATTTAAATGATATATACATGAAATATATATTGACCTGAATAAGTACAATATTACCATTGAACAATGTAATGCCTAAAATGGAGGTCATAATTGCAAAAATATTTTGTGAGACAATACCATTAGGTTGGATCATTTGACCAAAACAACTGTAGAAAATTGAATTACGACATTTAAGTGATCTCAGAAGTTCTTAGTAACCATTCTAAAATTGAGGACCTCACTGTGTAGTAACCATGAAAGAAGTATAGTATATTAAAACCTAAGACTTTGGAAGCTCCATCGAAGACAAAATAACAATTTGCTTAGAAAATCTGTCACTTCCTCTAACATATATTTAATAACGTCGTCATAAAGTCTAGTGTGAATGTAGTTGTTGTTGTATTAATTACAGGATATTATTATATTTTGCATGTAGTTGTTTAAACTTTCATCAACACTATAACAAATTTTACATTTTATAGCATTGTTTAATAGCATTCATTTTGAAAAGCAATAACTTTCTCATATACAATTGCTTTTTGATATAAAATGCTATAATAGATGCACAGTACGAGATTGATCCCACAGAGATTGATAAAATATTAATATAAATCTAAATTAAATTTAAATCTAATCTATTAACAATGTTTGTGAATTAATTAAAACCAAAGAAAATAAAATTATAAATTAACGAAATAAGGTTAAGTTGCAAAACTCAAGTAATAGACGAGAAATTCGAGATTCATAATCAACCATTATCAACTTGTAATGTTTTTTATTTAAAATATTATTCTCAAAAATTAAAGAAACAACTTAGAAATCAATCTATTGTTTTATCAGAATTTGTCAGTTAAGCTTAAAAAAAATAAATCTTATGTAAATTCTTACTTCAAGACTTAAAATTTATAAGATTTAAGTATTATATGTATCAAATATTGAAAAACATATAATCAAAAATCTTATGGTGTGTTTACTTCATGGATCGGGGAATGAGAATGAGTAATGAGATTGATTGATAGTGTTTACTTGTTTAAAATTCATTCCGTAATGGGAATGAAAGTGTGGGTCTCACATCAATTTGGGATTGTGGAATGAGAATCTCATTCCCCCCATCCCACTTGGGAATCCTATTCCCATTCCTCTTATAAACATAAAAAGTCTCTTATACATTTCTTTAAAAAATTAAAAAAAAACTATTTTATTTGATATTAAAAAAAAAACTAAATATTATAATAAAAAACTGTATACCATTGATTTTTCATCGTCAATTTCTTAATTATCATAGTGAACTATTAAAATAATATACAGTTTTTTTTTTTCTATTATAATATGTAGTTTTTTATGTGATATTAAAAAAAAATGGATATTATAATAAAAAATTGCATTATAAGTTAGTGGCTTATTAAAATATGTAATCTTTTTTTATTATAATATTCAACTTTTTTTTTTTTTATCTACATATCATAATAAAAAACTGCATACTATTATAATTAATTCATAATTTTAATTAAGGGTATTTTTGTAACTTATAATTAATCCATTTCGATTCCAAAGTAAAGTAAACAGTTTAATGGAATACTGCTGATTCCGATTCCGATTCCTGCAGTTGAAGTAAATAACTTATTTTGATTCCGATACATCATTCCGATTCCAAGTCAAATTAATAAAATAATTTTGTAACACCAAAAATACTTGATATTTAAGATGAAACAAGATTTATTTTATCAATCAATGAAACTAAGAATTGTTAAACATTAAAAACAAAATTGAGAATAAAATTCAAATAGCAAAATCATTACAAAATTAATGTGGTTTCATTCTACACCTCAAAAAAAGAAAATCAAATGACAATGGTGATAACAAGAACAAAACGATAATTAAAACTCGGTATATTATCCTGCAATTTTTGGTTGAATGAAAGCCTAAATTTATTCTCAAATCTCAGCTAATTGCTTCTAATTTCAATGCTAAAACTGTTATCTCTTTTCTAGTCTTTTTGTCAAAGCTGTTGCTTCTGGTTTTGTCTTGTTGTGTGCTGCTATTTTTTGTCTTCTTCTCCACCAAAGCTGTTGCTTTTCTTTCTAATTTTCTCTATCTCAAAGTTGTGGCTGCTCCTCTTCTGTTTTGCTGCTCCACGATCTCCCTTCTATATATGTCAAACCCTTCAAAAATAACTCAAATTTGATTTGTTCTAGATTTTTTTTTTTCCTCATTGATTTATTTTCTTGCCTCAACTAATTTCCTAATTGTTTGACAAATATTTTAGGCAAGACTTGAATCCTTAATTGATTAGGATTTTGACTTGACAAAAATTGTGATTTTTCCTCATTCAACACACAAATCCTCTTTTATTATTGTTTCATAAAAACACAACTAATTAAAACAAATTTAACATAGAATTGGACTAACAAATCTATATTTCAAGGTAATAAATATATATGAATTATGTTTATTAGCATTCATTTTGTAAAGCAATAACTTTCTCATATACAATTGCTTTTTGATATAAAATACTATAATAGATGCATGGTTAGTATAACTATATTTTTTATTACTTTTTAATAGTAATAATATAGCATTCCATGAATGCTACACAATAACTAATGAATTCACTATTTGTATTGAATATTATAGCATTTTAAATATGCAATCAACATAAAATAAGAAAAACTAACTAGCTTTGAAAATCCAATAATTGGAAAGAAAATAAAAGCTCGCTAAAAATTTCACTCATGCAGAAGCATGAATGACAGCCCAACTACTATTTTAATATTATAACATTATTTTCCACGCAGTTGTAAATCACTATCTGTTCTCTATTTTTAACTTGTTTAAGTTACTAGTCTCTTTTTCCAAGAACCTTCTATGTTTTTTTAATAGACTATTTTCATCATCCATCGCACCATTATTGCCCTTCTTATGCTTCTTTGTTCACTGTTCTTCTTCATCATCAACTTCTTTGTTCGCCCAGATTCTTTGTTTACTGTTCTTCTTTGTCGAAAACAAATTCCAGCTAGCTTTTATAGATTATAAAACTAACTGGTACTTTCTCATGCTTTCCTTCATTTGATTATGTGTCGTTCTTGGTTGCTAGGTCATTTAAGAATTGGTTTCTAAGTGTCTTTTTTTTTTAAAAAAAAAACATTTGTTTGTATGCTACTTAAAGAACATTTGATGTTTTCATTTATATTTCTTCTATTTACTTAGTTAGCAAAGACTTTTGTAATAAACTTGAAAGAAATAGAACTTGTACAAGTAGAAAATGGTTGAGTTTTGAAGATAATGAGATATTTTTGTCCAATCTTTTTTATTATCAAGAAATACTAATGAGTCAATCTTCAATTTCTTTTATTTTTGGGAGAACTTCATTTGGGTCCCTATGTTTTTGAAAAATTTCTCATTTTTAAATACGAATCCGTTTATAGCCTTCATGGTCCATAACTTTTCAAAAACTCATCAAATTAGTCATTCTGTCATTATTTTTAATAAAAACATAGGGATCAAAATGAAGTTCTCTATATTAAACAGGGACCAAAATGAAGTTCTCTATATTAAACATAGGGACCAAAATGATGACAGAAGGAACAATTTGATGAATTTTTGAAAAGTTAGGGACCATGAAGGCTATAAACGGATTCGTATTTAAAAATGAGAAATTTTTCAAAAACATAGGGACCCAGATGAAGTTCTCCCTTTATTTTTTATCTTTGTTTAATGGATTTTCTAAATATAGAGAAAAATTGTAGGCTACTTATGTTTCCAACAACCAACTGAGCTTAATCCCAAATGAGTTCATCACAAGTTACAGAGAGCTTGTTGGGTTGAAGTTGTAAAACTTTAATAGGAATAGATAGGTTGGTTCTTTGCCTACTTTTCGTGGTTTTATTGGATTAGAATCCTTGAATTTATCTTTCAATCTTTTGTATGGAAAAATTGGTGGAGTTGGGTAAATTAGTTAGTATCAAAAGCTTGAACCTTAGATACAATTTTTTTGACGGGTATGTTCCTACCAACCTAGGAAAATCCAAGGCTTTTGAGCAACTTGACCTTTCTCTAAATAACTGGAATGGTGCAATTCCTTAACGAGTAATAGATTATGGGAGTTTGACTCTACACAATCATAGTGTTAATAAGTTTTTTGGTTCCCTTCCTCATAAAATTATATAACTCTCTAAGTTGAAGGTTTTGATAAAATAATCAAAACTGAAACTATCCACAATTTAAATTCTGATTTTGAAACTGTCCACTTCTAATATGAACATGAATTTTATCTATAATACAACAGTGTCTATGTGCCCTGTTTTCAATAAATTGTTATGCCATAAAATGAGGACTTATTGATATTAACATTATCAACACTTATTTGTCATAAATTCTATGGATGGTTTCTCTCAAGCATTGAGCCATACCCATCTTCATATTTACTCCAAACATTTACCCAACTTCTCAAAATATTCCGAGAATTTGTATTTATGGTGCCTACTTTTGGGTTGATACCACTTTGGATTTTGATAGATAAAAAAAGCAAGGCAAAGACTATCAACAGTTAGATTCAACCAATATTTCAATCAACGTGTTACACTCAAGATTTTGGAATCCTTCATTGTGTGATGACAAGTGATAGGATTTTCCAATATGTTAAAAGAATTGATCAAATTCTGCAGTGGACAATACTTTTGTAGAAAATGTTTTTTGAATAAAAGTGTTTTCAAAATTATGTTAAAAATGTTTGTAATATAACACATATAGTTAGTGTTTTCTAATTCAAAGATATATATATTGCGAAAAGTTATATATATATACACACGCCATACTGGTCTAATTTTTAGTTAATAGAGAATGAAGCAATTTTGACAGTTTATTATAATGCACACAATCTATCTGAATTTTAAAATTTACTCTGCAAACTTATTTAATTTTTTTATGACTAATTTTGTACTATATTTTTTAAAAAACAAGATTACCAATTCTTAGAATTAGGAGTATGGTTCTATTTCTTTTATAGGTCACCTATAAAATGATGAAAATAAGAAGGTAGATGCACATGCTATATATTAGTTTTGAACCAGTAGAATCTAATCCAAGTTTATTGTCCAATAAACCAAAGTATTAAGTTCACGTTTGCTATATTACATGTATTCTTACAAGTATTGCTCATAGTTTTGATATGGTTCTTAGGCATATTAAGTAGCAAATTTTGTGATCTCTATCATCAAATGTTTGCAATTTGTTTTGGAGTTTTCTTATTGATGCAACTTTTTAGTTTTTTTTTTTTTTTTTTTTTTTTTGTGCTTTGTGAGCTTGGTTTGGGTAATTGGGTATAGTTACCACTATTTTTATGGCAGT
This sequence comes from Litchi chinensis, assembly GCA_019925255.1. Taxonomy (NCBI): domain Eukaryota; kingdom Viridiplantae; phylum Streptophyta; class Magnoliopsida; order Sapindales; family Sapindaceae; genus Litchi; species Litchi chinensis. The sequence continues at coordinate 16,670,113 of CM034470.1, read as the reverse complement.
TTGCTTTAGTGCAATTTGATGTTGAAAAGCTATCTTCAAGTTGTAGTACAACTTGATTTGTTTGGTTGATTGTGTTAGTTGTTTTATTCAAGCAATCTATAATATTTATTTGTTTTTGTTGATATTCCTAGTATTGACTATTGAATAAATTTCGTTTTTTTTTTTTAATTGGATTTTAATTCCTTTAAAATCATCAATCCAGGTTGTAATTAAGTATATGGACACAATATTGTCAATCGCATTAGATATTGTCAATATAGAGATACAAGTTTTTGCCAATTACACTGAACATATGTTGAAGATGAATGATAGTCGATTCTTCACTTTTGTAGATTTTTAGGACAACCATTTTAGTTTAGACTTATACTTTTGTATATGAAGAATCTATATTTGATTACTTTAGTTATAATTGATGTGTAGCTATCATGAAATCTCCTTATATTGTTATGATAGACAATGTAAAGATTTTGGTATTCTAATGGAATGACTTGAACTCTTTTATGTCTATACTCTTTTTTGTGTATTTAGAAGAATTTCAATGTTCATAATTAATATATAATGTGTTATGGCATATTTGGGACTACATAAGTAGGCTGGTAAAAGCCGAATGAACTGATTCAATGGATTGATCTAATAGACGAATGTCCAGTTCGCCAACACCCAGCTCGCAGGAACGAGCTATTGGATCATTGTTTCAGTTCTCAGGTTGTTGGTCAATTATGGTCGAAGCTGTCTTATGTTTAACTCTAGGTTGTCCAGAGTAAGGTTCAGCTCGCAGCTCGCAGTTCGAAGTACTCATTAAAGTAATTTTTTCATAATGACAACAGTCTAAATTGAAGAAAAGTCAACTACCAAAATTGGAAGTAAAATCAAACTCTTATTTCAGTTGAAATTTATCCCTAAATTGATGGACACCTGTTTTAGAAATGTAATTAATGTACAACTATTTTCTATTCTAATTGTATTCAAATTTTAACACCCTACACTATAAATGGAGGTTGAAAATTCATTGTAATAACAAAGAATAAATTAAATACTATGACTCTATCAAAATAACCAGAGAAACAATCATGGACGTATACATCTTTTTGGGCCGAATCACATAAAAATCTCTTTGTGTTCACTGTTATTCCTCTTTTCTTTCTTTTGTCTTTGCTTTTGTTTTACTTTATTTGCAGTATTGGGTTAAGAACTTGGGTTGACTGAATTCCGACATCGGCATTTTGACGCTAAAGGAATGACCCAGATTGCAATATTTTAAATTTTCAACTGTCATGGCAAGAGTAAGAACCACTAAAAGTTCTGACGCGATGGCTGATCAAATAAAGACAGATGGATCAGCAACAATATGACAACCAATCGATAGAGGATTTAACTATGCCCATGGCAGGCACGTTTCATGTCCCCACAAGCGACGCTACTATGAATATGCCTCTACTTGCCCCTCGCCAACTAACACTGATGGTCTCTACAGCCAAAGGGTTATAGGTGTGGCACCAGCGACAGGAGGCATTGGAAAATACAGTGTGACAACTTGTGAATGTAGTCAGGGCGTTGGCACAGGCCCAAGCACAAAACACACCTAAACCTGAGGTTACTGCTCTAAGAGAAGCTTACTAGCAGCAATGAAAGGAAGTGTTAGCACCTGAAAGACCCTTCAGAGAGGTTTCGCAACTTGTTTGCTCAGCTCGTTCCTCCAACTCACGTTCGAGAGTTAAAGGTCACCAAACTCGTGAAGATGAGGAATTTTTACGTCTTTCGAACTTAAGAGTAAGGGTGAGTCAGAATGGGAGCCGCCATGTGGAGGTTGGCGGTGACCAAGTTCAGGTCGTATCTCGGTATGAAGAGGACTAAGTAGACAATCAACGATGTGTGGAGTCATGCCGAGCTAGCGGCTCTCGAAGGGATAGTTAGGGATACGTACTAGATCGCCGCTCTCCAAGTCACGAGCATGGGAGAGGACATAAGCCTAAGGACCCAAGGATAAAAGAGCTCATTCAGAGAGTTTAGCAACTTGAAACATGTCTCGGTACCTTAAACCAGCGTGATCAATATGGGGAGAGGACCCTCTTCATCAGAGAGATGGAGTTACAACCTCTCCCTTCCAGATTAAAGGTCACTAACATTCCTCAGTACAATAGAGATAATGACCCTTATGATCATCTGGATGCATTCAATGTCCAAATGGATCTCCAGATGACCAATCTGTTGGTCAAGTGCTATGTTTTCCTAGCCACCCTAGAAGACATTCTTTGCACTTGGTTCAAGAGTCTTCCAGCTCGTAGCATAGATAGCTGGAAGGGATGTTAACGAAAGTTGACCAGCTAGTACAGAGCTATGAGGAGGTAGCTCGTGCTATCTTGTCACCTCGCCACGATCTTTCAATGATAAAACAAATCGCTGAAAGATTACATTACTAGGTTTAGACGTGAAGTTAGCAATGCGGAGAACCCTTCAGACGAAAGCATCCTAACTGTGAACTCGGTTGGGCTTCACAAGGATGAAAAACTATATGAGAGCATCTATAAATCTCTAGTAAGGGGCTTGAGCGAGTTTTACAAACAAGCTACCAAGGAGATTAAATGAGAAAAGACTTTTGGCCCTAACCAGTCTAACCAGAAGGGTGAAGCGGACAGTTCCAACCAACCGAAGAAAAGAAATAATGGTGGGAATGGAAGTGAAGGTCGGAATTACGACTCAAACAATCAAGTTGCTAAAAAGGCCAGAAATGAGCCCAGAAATGAACGACCTCAACGTCAAAGCTGTCATGATAACTACAGCATCTTGTCAAATATACAGGATAGGATCTTTGCAACGGAGAGGAATAGAGAGGACTTCGAGAAGCCAAATCCTATGAGGTCTCCTATTAACCTTAGAAACAAGAACAAATTTTGTGTCTATCATAATGAGGTCGAGCATAAAACTTCAGAATGCTGGATGTTAAAAGACGTCATTAAGGATTTAATCGAGAGAGGTCGCTTGAAAAACTATGTGATACGATAAGCGAACCCGCAACCTCAACAACCACCACAGCCAGTACAGCAGCATTGAGGTTTTGATCTCTAACTTGTATTTCAATATTCGAAAATCAATAAAAGCTCCAGGTTTCTGATACTGCTCTACTCTGAAAGATTTCGCTACTGATTTTTTTGTTGAATACTAAGTATAAAAGTGAAAAGCGACCTCTTTATTAAGTTTTTTTTAGGAAAAATTTTATAAGTCAAGCTATGTTAGCTAAGGTTTCGACCTTGACATTACGCTAGGTTAGCTGAGGTTTCGACCTACTGAATATAGCTCGACATCAAGCCAAGCTAACTAAGGTTCTGATCTCGACATCACGCTATGTTAGCTGAGGTTCTGACTTATCGGATATAGCTCAACATCAAACCATGTTAGCTGAGGTTCCAACCTCGACATTACGCTACGTTGGCTGAGGTTTCGACCTACTGGACATAGCTCGACACCAAGCCATACTAGTCGAGGTTCCGACCTTGATCTTACGCTATGTTAGCTAAAGTTTCGATTTTCTGGACATAGCTCGACATTAAGCCATGCTAGCTGAGGTTTCGACTTTGACCTTATGTTATGTTGGCTGAGGTTCCAACCAACTGGACATAGCTCGACATCAAGCCATGCTAGCTGAGGTTCCGACCACGACATTACGCTATGTTAGCTGAGGTTCCGACCACGACATTACGCTATGTTAGCTGAGGTTCCGACCTACTAGACATAGCTCGACATCATGCTATATTTGCCGAGGTTCTGAGCTTGATATAACGCTATGTTAGCTAAGGTTCCGATCTACTGGGCATAGCTCGACATCAAGCTTTGCTAGCTAAGGTTCCGACCTCGACATTATGCTATGTTAGCTGAGATTCCAATCTACTAGACATAGCTCAACAACAAGCTATGCTAATTGAGGTTCTGACCTCGACGTTACACTATGTTAGCTGAGGTTCCGACCTACTGGACATAGCTCGACATTATGTTAAAGTTTCGACCTACTGGATGTAGCTTGACATAAATTTTTTAATTAAGTTATAATTTGCGAGCTAAAGCGTATCAATGTTAGCAACCTCTTTAGCTCTCACCAGGTTTTATTACCACTTGCAGGAAATTCAAAGATTTAGAAGAGTGGAATAAAAACACAAGACAACATTGAAGTAAAGCAAATAAATTCAAAACTCAAAATATTCATTGCAAATGACATCGTAAAGCAAGGTGAATATAGTACAAAGTCATTACAAGTTTTAAAAGAAAAAAAAATTCAACACGACAAGAAGTCTAATTGGAGCCCTGGCTTTGAGGGGTTGATTCATTGGGAGTTACATTAGGGGAAGTTGCATCTACAGGCACTGCAACCTAAATTGTCTCATCTTGGAAGGTCACACCTGAGAGCTCTGTATCTTGAGGAGTTGCATTTAGGATAGTTGAGGATTGGGTAACTTGCTCCTTATGCTTCTCCATTTCTGTGACCGTCTCCTCACCAAAAAATGAGAAGTCCAATTCAAGATAAACTTCCTACAAAGTGTAAAGGAACATGCTGGAGGTCTCTAATTCTGCTTCCTCTCTAGCCTTGGTGACCCACTTCTTGGTAAGTGCGAGCTCTTTTTTAGCCTTCTCTATCCTCTGCTCAACAGTTTTAGCTCGCTACACGGCCTTCTCCAATTTTCTCTTTACTTTGTTCAATTCCTTTTTACTTTTGAGGAGCTTGATGGTGAAGTTTATCCTCATAGCTATATGAGTATCTTCCTCGTGTGTCAAAACGTCCTCAGCTGCTTTTCTAACTTCCTCAACATTCAACAGTTTGGTCAGAATGAGTTATTCTAAATTCTTTGCTCTCAGCCTCTATAGTCATGAACGAGAGATCGTCCTTCAACTTTTTCTTCTTGCTCTCGAGCTCTTTCTTCTCCTCCTCCTAAAAAACGTGAACTTCCTGCATCTGCTCCATTGCTCTCACAGCGACATGAAATGCAGTAAGTTAATATTTAAACCAAGAAAGCAAAAAAGACAAAGGTATTGAAAATTACCAACAGCCCATGGTGAACTATATAACTAGACAAGATATCTCCTTTTAAGCCATTTTTGTCCAGGTTTTTGGTGGTGTTCCTTAGGATTTCGGGCAACTTATTGAGGATGATGTCAAAGTATACCCCTCTTGACCTGGCTTCGGGCTACGCCTCAGCTTGTGGCTCAACTCTTTGCTCTGCGACCATGGGCTGCTTACCCTTATCTACTCGTGATCGCTTGGCCGAAGAAGGTTTGGACACTGACTTCCTTTTTGCTCCACTGCTTGGAGTAGCTTGAACCTTGCGAGCAGGAGCTCCCACCTGCTCATGTCGAACTTCAACCTCTAATTGTAAGGTGGGGACCTGGGCTGAGAAGGTCTTGAAATCAGTGCTGAGGTGCTCACATTAACAGAGGCAACTGAAGGGGTTGAGGACTGGATAATCGAGCTATAAGGGGCTTACGGAAGGTGAGCTTCACCATCTCTAAGATATCTTGAGGGACATGAACTGCCTATACTTCACCAGCAGCTTCGAAGGCAAGGGCGAGCTCGAGTTCACCCCGAATTTCGATGTCCCTCTTATTGTCAAGAAGTTCACTATTCAGAGAAGGAGCTAGCTGATGGGCCCTAAGGAGGTCATCGTCGAACGCGTGATTAATTCTACCTTCTTATGAATTTGTAAGCGTCCTAAGAATTTCGACCGCTTTCTAGTGAGAACTCTCTTATCTTTCGTCTATGAGGTGAAAACAAAAAGTATTAAAAAAAAAATTGCTGTAGCTCACAAAAGTCAGTCTCATCTGTCTACCTGGACTAAAGACGAAGTCAAAATTTTGAAGTTGTCAAAGGGAAGTGCAAGAAAAGTAGAACTAGCTCGACTTGTAATCCCCTATATTGGACTTACCCTTCGCAGTGCCTTGAGGTAGGACGTCCTTAAAGCTCATTGTCCGAGCTGTGAGATAATAAATCTCATCTCGTATTCCCCCATTTAAGCCACTCACACTTTTAATACTAAAAAGGTTGTAGCAAATTCCTAGGATTGAAGGTGGGAGGCCGTTCCTTTTGAAGACTAAGGTTAGGTACGTGAGTTGGGAGTAATAGTTGGGGGTTAATTGGAAATGGCTCAGCTTCAGCCTGTTTAGGAGGTTGATGAGATAGGCAGGGACTGGAAATCTGAGCTCGTGCCTAAGATGATGGGTGCTGATGGCAATGAACCCCTAAGGAGGATAGGTTGCGTGGTCATTAAGTGAGGGCAACATGACACAGCTAATGCAATTCCGCTCAACTCCTCATATTTTATCCTCGAGGCATAGTGGATAAACACCTTATGAGCTCACCGTTTCTCGACAGTCTGAAGGATCATTATGGGGTCAACTCGAGCTACGAACTCCCTAGCGACCTCACCACTCAAAGAGGCCACTTCTTCAGCAACGTGAATTTTCCTTGCGTCGAGCTCCTCCGATCTAGAAGAGTCACCATCTCTTATTCTATATGACCAGTGTTTGCGACCTAAAGACATCTAATAAGGGACTTTCTAATTTACAGGTCACAAACGCCATACAGATCACTAAGAACATGAGGGGTTCGACCTATGAGCTAACGATCTACAAGCTAATAACCTATAAATATCTCATCCTACAGCTCGCATACATAGTGTTACAAATAACAAATAGTCCGCAAAAAGTCAATCAACAAGATTAAATCAAAAGGAAACAAAAGGTTACAAATATTCAACATTAAGAATATGAAACATTCAAGCCAACATCAAATCCAAAAAAAAAAACGTAATGCACACAAAAAATGAAAACAAAAAAATCAAGAGGTTTTTATGGAGACTTACTGTAAATGCAGTTGAGAACGAAGTACAAGTGCAAGGATGTAAAATGAGAGAAAATGGGAATGACAATGACAGATGAGAGAAGAACGAGGCTAAGTGGAACCTAAGTTTGAAAATCGCAGAGTAAAAAGAAAAAGGAAGGGACCTCCGCTTTATATAGGCGCAAGACCCTAACCGTTAGATTTGAGGGTTAACTAACCGTCTTAAATCTAATGGTGTCACGTGAGTTCAAAGATTTATCATCATGAACCGTCGGTTGAGAAACGTGCGCATTAAATGTACATAAAACGAGATGTGCAGTTAGTATGGTGACTCGAAGAGTCACCATAGGTCAAGTGATGGGACAGAATTTGAAAAGGTAGCATGATAAGTCGTGACACAACAACTTTTACCAGTAAGCTTGAGCTCCCAATCCGTAAATCGCACTGAGAGGTAGAGGGCTGATGTTGTGGATATATTTTAAACTACATAAGTGAGCTAGTAAAAGCCTAACGAACTGATTTAGTGGAAGACAAAGGCTCAGTTCGCTAACATCCAACTCGCAGAAACTAGCTATCAGACCGTTGTTTTAGTTCTCAGGTCGTTAGTCAATCATGATCAAAGTTGCCTTATGCTCCACTCTAAATTGCCCAAAGCAGGATTCCACTCGTAGCTTGAAGTACTCATTAAAGTAATTTTCCAAAAAGGTAATAGTGTCAATTGAGGAAAAGTCAACTATCAGAATTGAAAGTAAAATCAAACTCCTATTTTGGTGGAATCTATCCCTAAATTGATGGACAACGGTTTTGGAAGTGTAATTAATGTAAAACTTTTTTATATTCTTATTGTATTCAAATTGTAACACCCTACACTATAAATAGGGGTTGAAAATTCATTGTAACAATGGAGAATAAATAATATACTGTGACTCTACCAAAATAACTAGAGAAACAGTCGTAGACATAGGCATCTGGCCGAACCACGTAAAATTTTTTTTGCATTCACTGTTCTTTCTCTTCTTTTTCGTTTATCTCTACTTTTGTTTTGCTTTATTTACAGTTTTGGATCAAGAATTTGGGTCGACTGAATTCCGATGTCGACATAATGAAATCTATTTTTTTTTTTCAAAAAACATTTAAAAATAAAGGACATTATTTATAGCTTTTATGAATTGCAATCAAATAGTTTTCGTTGCATATAGAAAAAATTATAACATAAAAAAGCTACTAACTTAATCAAATATTTATACCATTTCAAAAATGTGATAAAAACACAATTATAGCATTTACAAAAAGTTGTGATCGCACCTATATTAGTTTTTAGAACATCATGCATAGCATTTATAAATTGCTATAAGTGAGATGAGACTTTTGATAGCATGGGTTGTAATAGCGTTAGTTGAAATGCTATTTATTACCTATTATAGCATTCATCTCATGTTATATTATGCCATTTTGGTCTTAGTGAAATGTGAATGCAAGCTTTCTTTTAGCAATTTGACACTTCATTTATTGTCAACACGTATCACAAGACTCCATAAAGCTATAAAAATCATGAATTAGGTTCTTGATTAGAAACATTTGTACAATTGAAAAATAATTAATTATATGTCCACTGATGAAAAATTCACCTTGAAAAATAATATTGATGTGCAAATATATATTTATCAGGCTCAAATGCATACATCAAATTTAAATTAAACAATTTTCAACTTTGAGAAGGTGATATCTTAGAAGGCAATGAAAACTTAGGGATAGTAACGAATGATATGAGCATTGTATCACTATTTGAAGTTTATTTGATAAAATATGTGGGTTTACTGCTTACAACATGGTATTAGAAAAAGTTTTCTTTAGACCAACTTAACCTTAGTGTTTACTATTGACACCGACATATCAAAGGATATATATATTCCATAAGAAGCCCAATTCTGGGAAAAGGTTTTAGTTTTTTTGAAAATCTAACTAAAATACCATATAATAAGCTATGCCTCCATCAAAACTATTGTAATATAACAAATAAAGTTACTCGTTGGGTAGCTTTAGTTAACAATTATAACAATTAGATTAGTTTTACTAACTATCCTTACAACCAATCCAATGGATATAATAGTTGGGCAAGATTACCCAATTAGTAGGTAGCCAAACCCATGAATGTTTCATATATATTAGGAAAAAGATGTTTCATATGAGGGGTGGGGTAGGTGATGTAATCCTATGAGTAACTAGATAAAATGAAACACGTGATATCATCATTTGTGGACATGTGTCCCCTATTCAAGCACCCTAAATCTTGGATACCGTTAATCGGAGGTTCAAACATTGAAATTATTAAGATACATATGAGAGAGGAATCCATGCGAACGGACTGCTTACAAAATTTATAGGGACTTTACCACCAATTGAAGGGTCAACCCAAATCAATGATTGAGTGAATAGTAACACTTGTCAACACTACAACAAACAGGCCCAACCATACCAGGCAATGCCCGGTATGGTTGGATATCCATACCGGGCAGCACGCCCGGCGTGCTTGCCAACGGTATGGATATCCGAATATCCATACCGGTCCAAAATCCGGTATGGATAATCCGTATCCATACCCGGCATCGCCTGGTATGGATACAGAAATATATGGGTCGACCCACTATATCTATACCGGGCCGCCCGGTATGGATATATGGGTATCCATACCGCATATCGCCCGATATGGGTATTTGGATATCCATACCGGGCTTCATCCGGTATGGATAATCCATATCCATGCCGGGTACCGACCCGGCTTGGATATATATTTGAATCCGGTCTCGGCTGGTATCAAAAATTTTTTCATACCGGGCATGTGCCCGATATGGAAAATCCGTATCCATGCCGGGTACCGACCCGGCCTGGATATATATTTGAATCCGGGCTCAGCTCGGTATTTAAAATATTTTTCCATACCGGGCTCGTGCCCGGTATGGAAAATCATTAAAAAAAAAATGATGATTTTTTATAATATTCCACTAAAATTATAAACACATATAAATGTTGTAAATATATATTAATTAAATAAAATAACAACATTTAAATTACATTACATGATCCATAATTAAACGTTAATTATGAAATATTAAACTAATTAATACATCAGTACATTACTAAGATACTATATATTTTACAGGCCAAGCTATGAATGAATTTAATGCATCTTCTACGGTTAGTATTTCGTTGGTAGGTTGAGGCAGCGAAATACCAACCAATACTTTCTTGACGGAAACGCGCCAAAAATCTGGACCAAGCTCGAGATGATGAACTTTAGCATAAGGGTCCTTTGAGTCTATTTCTGCTTCAGCCACCACGATTCCTTTCCCCATCCAATCCAATAATTTGCATTGATTATTGTTCGATCCACCAGCTTGGCTTGAGGAACCCCATTTGGACTGTATGCATAATATGTTAAATATTTAGTTCTATCTAAATATTTAAATACTTATATATATATATGAAATTAAATTGAATCAATAAATAATATAAATCCAACACTTATTGTACGTACCTTAGCTGAAGGTTCAGCAAATTGAACACTTTTACTAGATCCCATAGGATTTGAGCCACTTGAATACTGTGTCTACAAAAACAATAAATCATTTATTGTTAGGAAACATGGATAACGAGGAAAAAGAATTTATAAGTATCCCTATTTGACAACAAAGGCAATATATAAAACAATGCATATAAACTTGATAAATTTTATATAAATTTTGATAGAGTTTCCCCTATTTTTCAAACTTACTACAAATTTAATTCCTCTGTAATTTGTTTATAATTGTCAAATCTTTGACAATCACTTTAACCACAACAACATTTGTTACTAACATTTTACGCAAACAATAGTTATTTTTACAAACACAAACAGAGCAAAGAAGCATGAAAACATGATTATATCCACTTCTGAGAAAACATAAAAATGAAAAAAATGAAATTAAAAAGTGTCAAAAAATAGATATAAGCAAATTATATTGAAGTTTAGTTGTTTACCGGCTGGGTGGGAGGCATACATGCCAATACTTGAGCTTGATCTATGTTGGGCAAAGTCATGAGTAAATTTGTCAAATTAGCAATTGTTTGCTTCATGGTTGCCATCTCACCATCGACATGTTGTTGATATTGTGTTAAGCTTTGTTTACCAACCACAGATGCTTGTACAATAGATGGTGTTACACCATGACCCATTCCTCGAACTCTACCTCGATGCTCCCTACCCATAACTTGTGAGACAGCATCATTTCCAAGTGAATGCTGAGTTTCTTGATGTAGTGACTCAATTTGTGCCTATAAATGATGTCACATGGTATTACATTTTAAAAAAACTATACACATAATATAATAGAATAAACACAATATTTGCGGATGACCAACGTAACATACAATTTTATCAGCAGTTTCCTCATTGACTGCGCTTCCATCTTTGTGCTTGTGACTGGCTATCCAAATGTCAACTCTATCTACTTCGGGATCTTCATTCGCAACCACTTTTTGTGCTCTCTAACATTGATATTGATATCCACAAAAGTATATACAAGTTCGAAAAAGAAAAACTATACACATTTAATATAATCATCACAATATAGTAAAGACTTACCAAATCTTCCCGTAGTCGTGCCATTCCTTTACGACTTGATGTATGCGGAGTACGATTCTTCTTTGACAACTCACTGAAATGCTTACTAGTATCCTGAAATTGCATAAAATTTTATCAAAATCCAATAAACGTTAGTGTTCATGCCAGGTTAAGAATATGAATTGTAAGATTACCGCAAATTCTGGAGATAATCGCTGATTGACAAATGCTATCCAATCCTGATCACTAATGTTTGCTGGTTTTAGCATTTCATATCTTCTGTGTGCATCAAGACCGGGGGGAACGTTTCTGATTTGTTTTGTTATTCTATCTTTGTAGTGTCTCCAACACTCGTTAATTGATTTTAACGTATGAACTTTCATTGACTCATCAGCACCAAGTCGTAACTGCAGTTATAAATTGTTTAAAAGTAATTAAATATGTTGCAAAAATAAATATGTAACATGTATATTATAAATAAATGAAACCAGTATATACCTTTATATTCTCCCACACTGTCTCTTTTAAAGATTGTGGTACCTTATCCCAGCTACTATAAGTTATTGGTATCATCTGAGCCACAATGGCTCCACAACCCGAACTATAGATCACCGAATTTTCTCCAACTGGTTGTCCAACTTCATTAATTTGTATCCCTGTGGCTTTCACCTTGGCCATTTTCTCATAATCCAATCGATTAGGTCCTCTTCCTTTTCTTTTTTTATCTCCACTGGAGTTACCTGAGGACTGACCAGTCGATGTTCCTTCAGTCGACATCTGAAAATATTATGAAAATAACATATATTAGTATCAACCTCATGGATAACATTATCACCTATATAAAATAATTGATATCAAGTCAATCTATTTTACAAAAATTTGACAGAGTTTCCCCTGTTTAAAATCCTTACCCAAAATTTAGTTCACCTGCAATGTAAATAGCAAAATAATTTCATCTCCTTTTCCAATCACACTAAAATGCGTCGCATATCCATGCAAATGTAAACACAAACAAAATATACATACACACAAATTGGAAATAAAATATGAAAATATAATTATAGTTATCAACATTACATGTTTACAACCAATTCCTCACAATCTATCCGAGCATACTCGTCACTATCATCGATATTAGCGTCAAATTCAGACACATCTAACGGTATAGTTTTCATGTACGCATGCTCATCAAACTTCTCTAGATCATGAAAACCTCTCGGAGGTGCTTTTAGGACAACATACCAACTAGAGTTATCATTTTCCTAGAATAAAACACTTGTGTTGCTTGTGAGGCTAAAATAAATGGATCTTTATCCCATTTATTTCCACGTGAAGTAAAATTAACTAATGTGAATCCATCTTCTTCTCTAACATCATTCGCACTACCTATCCAATCACATTTAAACAATGGAACACAAAATGCTAAGAAATCCAACAAAAGTATTTCCTTTAAAACTCCATAGTAAACTATCTTCTTCACAACTTGAGTACCATCTTTTTCATTACAAACAGTTTCTGCTTCCAGAGAAACACCACTATCTTGTGTAGTTTTCTCACTACTTTTTATGCAGTATCGTTTCCCATTGACAATATAGCTAGAATAGCATGTGACTTGTGTACTTGGTCCAAGTGCTAGAAGCTTTAAAGTTGGGGCCATATCCATGGTATTTGATTCATCGAGAACCTGTTTTGGGAGATTACGATTTAGATTTCCAATGACAAAAAACTGTTGTAAATACATCAACTTATTATAGTATAAGTTAGTTAATTCACCTTATTTCTGAACCACGATGGAAATTCTCTAATATGTGTCATTTGCAACAAAGTCGGTCTACTTAACAGATTGGGATCTAATTGTTGAAGCTCTTCCAGGTGCATGCTAATAATATCAATATAACCAAATAAGTATAACATTAATCATTTTAACTAATACGGAAACTATATTCAACTTCAATTTAAACCACTTACTTAATGTATGACATTACTAATGCACTATTCAACAGTATATACATGTGTGCAATTCGTAGCATGTCCGCAGAAATCGTTTTTATTGTCGGTGCAGATGTGGGATGTCCTTCCACTACATTTTGAAACACAATATCTTCATTTCTATTGTGTTTCTCACCAACATCTGCTGCTTGTGGTACATACCTACTACAAAATTGCATACATTCATCGGCTAAATAGCATTCAGCTATGCAACCCTCTGGTCGTGCACGATTTCTCACATATCCTTTTAACACCTTTATAAATCTATATAATAAATAAGTATAAGTAAATGCATGTGTGGATATCATTAATTAATTGAAATGTGTAGAATAGTATAAGAATAACCTTTCAAAAGGGTACATCCAACGATATTGAACCGGTCCACATAAGCGAGCTTCTCTTGTTAGATGAATTGTGAGATGGACCATTATATCAAAGAAAGAAGGAGGGAAATAACGTTCAAGCATACACATCGTAACTGCAACTTCATCTTCCAATAAATCTAACTTATTTCTATCTAACACTCTTTGGCAAATTGCATTAAAAAATGAGCACAATCGAAAAATGGCAATTCTTGGCCCTTTAGGCAAGAGACCTCGCATTGCCACCGATAACAAATGTTGCATCAATACATGATAGTCATGAGACTTAAGCCCAACTATCTTGCACTCATTCAATGAAATGCAATTAGATATGTTAGCAGCATAACCATCAGACAATTTTAAATTGAACAATCTCTTACAAAATTGTTGTTTTTCTACCTTTGATAGAGTGTGTGGTGCTGCAGGTAAATACAATTTATCTCCATCCTCTTTCATATGAAGGTCTTGTCTAATCCCAATGTCTTCCAGATCTCTACGAGAATTAACACCATCCTTAGTCTTTCCATGGATGTCCAACAATGTACCAAGGAGACTCTCACCAATATTTTTTTCAATGTGCATTACATCCAAATTATGATGCAAGCACAAATCCTGTAAAAATCAATAATGATCAATTTAAGGTAATGTTAAATATATTACAAAAAGTAACATTATTTATTGATTTAAAACTCTCACCTTCCAATACGGAAGATCAAAAAATATCGATATTTTTTTTTCCATATAGGATGTCCTTTTCTCTTCCTTTTTCCTTTTCCTTTCTTTCCCCAATCGTTTTCAATTTCCGCACATGCAAATCGAACTTGTTTACCATCAAGAATCTCTGGAGGATCATCCATTTCTTCTTTCCCATTAAACCACGATTTCTTCTTTCGAAAAATATGATTCTTTGGAAGAAATCGTCGATGACCCATATATACATTCTTATTACTATATTTCAATCTTTGAGAATGTACATTCAACCCACATATAGGACAAGCATATTCACCTTTTACACAACATCCTGCTAAGTTTTCATACGCAGGGAAATCATTGATGGTCCACATTAAGATAGCTTTTAAGTTGAAAGAGGACTTAGTAGATGAATCATACACTTGTACTCCTGAGTGCCATAACTCCTTCAAATCTTCAATAAGTGGCTGCAAGTATACATCAATATCATTCCCGGGTTGTTTTTTTCCTAGAATCAATAGTGTTAGCATCAAATTGTCTTTCAACATACACTTCCAGAGAGGTAGATTGTATGTAACTAACACGACCGGCCAACAACTGTAAGAGGTGCTTAGGTTGCTAAAAGGATTAAATCCATCCGCAGCTAAACCCAACCTCAAATTGCGTGGCTCTGAAGCAAAAGATGTCCATTTCGTATCTATAGTCTTCCAAACTTCAGAATCAACGAGATGCCGCATCTTTCCATCTTGGCTTTTATGGGTAGAATGTCATCTCAAGTCATTAGCCATTTCTGTTGATGTAAACATTCTCCTAAACCGTCGTATGATTGGAAAGTATCGAAGTACTTTAGCCGGTACTCCCTTATGAATTTTTTTCGTAACTTCGTTTACTTTCCATCTACAAGCACCACATTTTGGACATTCTTCATGATGCTCCAATTCCTTTCTAAACAGACAACAATCATTTATACATGCATGGATTTTCTCATACCCTAAATCAAACACTTTCAACAATTTTTTTGTTGAGTACAATGATTCTGGTAGAACATTAGCTGATGGCAACATATCTCGAACGATATTAAGAAGCTCATCAAACCCCTTATCGGATAGACCATAAGTAGCTTTATGTTTATATAAAGCTACAATAGCCGATAATTTTGTATACTTTGAACAACCTTCATATAAAGGAGTTTCAACATCTTCCAAAGTAGCAGTTATATCTTCCTCTCTTACTTCAACATCCGGTTCAACATTACAATGAGTTTCAAGATTTGCATCATTATACATTCTAAATGTATTTGAAGTGTTTTCAACATGTGTGGAAGTTGTCAGGGGTTTCCCATGCATGAACCAAGTTGTATACTGAGGATCCATCCCATTAATGACCAAGTGTTCATACACTATCTTAGTGTCATGATACCTCCCATTGAGACATTTCATACAAGGACAAGGGATGAAACCAGGATTTATTGAATGTTTGTTCGCAGCCTCAACAAATTTCTTAGCTCATTCCCTATATTCTTTTGACACTCTAAAAAGTTGAAAAACGAAAGAAAAAATTATTAAAAATACTATAAGTTAAAATCTTAGTCCTCAATTTAATGAGTTTAAGATATTAATCTTGAAAATTTTAACCACTCATTTTCCATCATTTCCGTATGTAACGCTAAAAAACAAAACACATAACAACATAATGTTAAACTAAATTAATTTATAAAAGTTCCAAATAATGAATCATTATACACCAATGAATAATTAATAACATGTATCTATCCATTCTTATCCATTATCTTTAGCCTCAAATTCTATTAGAAATCTAGTAAATATGAAAGTTCTAAAACAAATAAGTATATACTATACTTCCGCTGTTCAAGTTTCATATTCAATGAGCACAATATGTAATTATACCATCATAATCATTAATAACACCACAAAATAATTGTAAGTTTTTACGAATGGCTAAAAATCAATATGGACTCTATTCAATAACAAAAAATGTAATTAAACAATAACTCCAACTCATAAAATTTCCCACAAACATCATATATACGTTATATCATCATCCAAATTGAAAATGTAAAAAAAATATATACTCGTAATAATTCCAAACACAACTATTGTAGATCTAAGAATCCCACTTCCACCACTAGTTCACATTCAACACTATTTTTTTTTTTTTTTATAGACGTTACATAATTTGTTTATGTTCAATAACTATTGTTATAATAAAAAAATAAAATTATGTTATAACCAATATATATATATATATATATATATTAATAACTTTAACAAATTCAACAAATCAAACAACACTTTAAAAGGAAAGTTTGGCTTAAAATTACATACATTTGAAAGTAAAATATTGGTTGCACTAATTTTATTTCAATTATGATGATTCTAATAAAGGTGGTACTATTGCCACCCAAAAAAGTTATTGGCACACTCATGTTTTAATAAAATTTGTTATTGTTAAAATAACCATAAATACAATACAATTACTTAAAAGGACAAAACCATATGCTATGGTTGAAAAAAAAAAAAAAAGATGGACAAAACTATATGTTATGGTAAAAAAAAAAATAAATGGACAAAACTATATGTTATGGTTAACAAACTAAACATTTTCTTGGCATCTACACCCAATTTATTATAAACACTAATAATTTCTAAAAATACAAAATTAATATCACAAAAAAAATTTAATTTTCACTTCTAATAATATGAATGAATGAAAATTGTTAAGTTGAATTTTAAATACTACTATACTTTTGTTATAACTTGTACTATTGTTTTCTTATTGAATAAAAATCAAATCTTTAAAGAGGAAAAGTGGTCAAGTTTGTTTTTTATTTTAAAAAAAGTGTAATACTATAAATTAAGCAACACATGGTTCTAACATACCAAAAATCATTTTTAATTTGAAATTTTTTTCATAAGTGGTTTTTGTTGTATTTCATTTAACAAAGTTTTCTTTGAGGTATTTCATCAAACAATTTTTTGACATCTATTATAAATGTAATAAAATTATGTTATAATTAGTTTATGTTCAATAACAATATATATATATCTTAAATGCCAATATTATATTGTGAAATAAAGCTTATGAAAACAATTAATGAATAATAATACACAAGTATATTATGAAATTCAAGACAAGAACTACATGTTGTTCAAATCCAACTCAACATTTCATTCACAATCCACCTCACTAAAGTCCAAACTCAACATCAACATTTTAAACTCAACATTCCAAACTCAACATAATCAACCACACTAAAATTCATACTCCAAAATGCAATTAAATAATAATTCCAACTCATAAATTTTTCCACAAACATCACATATACATTATATCATCATCCAAAATGCAAAATCCTAAATATTTGTACCTAAAAATTCTAAATTCAATATTTTGAACACAATCCACCACACAAAGTGCATACCTCTTTGATAAATTACTTAAAATAGCGTAGGAGGATCCAATCGGCGAAGATAATGTTCCCAAAATGGCACAAGATGGGCAAATAAGTTGTAAAAAAAAAAATGTCAAAAATTGAAAAAAAAAAATTGTGACGGCAGGACTGCCGCTCCGGCGGTCGGACGGCAGTCCGGCCGTCCCATTCCCCTCCATGAAAGCCTCCATATGAAGACCAAGAAGCTGAAGAAGAAGAAAATGAGAAGTCTACAAACCTTAGAAGAAGAAGAGGACACCAAGAAGAAGAAGAACCACCATGCGAGAAGGAGAAGACAAGGACAATGCACGCGTCACCGGTGGGTCGGCGACGGGGAGTGACGGCGACTGGTGGGTTGGGGACGGTGATGGCAGCGGCGGCTAGGGTTTGTAGAGAGAGAATGAGTGAAAAAGAGATAGAGAGAGAAAGAAAAGTGGGGGAAATGAGCTGACGGGTAAAAAGTTATATACCCAGTTTATCCATACCGGGCAGGTCGGACGCCCGGTATGGATAAATCCGCGGTTTTAAAATTTTTAAAAAATTCGGATTATCCATACCGGGTGCCCGACCCGTCCGGTATGGATAATCTGTAATCCATACCGGGCGGGTCGGGGGCCCAGTATGGAATTTATAAGTTTTTTTCCCGTTGTAATCCATACCGGGCGTCTGACATGGCCCGGTATGGATAATCCGAATTCCATACCGGATTGGTCGGGTGCCTGGTATGGAATTTATATAATATATTACCGTTGTAATCCATACCGGGCGCTCGACCCGTCCGGTATGGATACTCCGTAATGCATACTGGATGGGTCGGGTGTCCAGTATGCATTACAACGATAATATATATTATAAATTCCATACCGGACGCCCGGTATAGATTACGGATTATCCATACCGGGCGGGTCGGGCGCCCGGTATGGATAATGGGTATTTTTAAATTATTAAAAATGATACTCATATCCATACCGGGCGACGTGGCGCCCGGTATGGATATATTCGTTTCCATACCGGGCGGCGTTTCGCCAGGTATGGATACTGTCAAAATAATTTTTTTATTATTTTCGCTGATTATCCATATCGGGCTTTTAGTGCCCAGTATGGATAATCCGGTATTATTGCCCTGTTTTGTTGTAGTGCAACCAATGCATGAAGCAATTTCCCACAGGCCTTAGGCACCTATAAATATAAAGAGTAACGACTCATGATAAAAAGGGTTATGTGAAATTAAAGACGAGAACTCTTTGAATATCCAATTATCGAAACATTACTAATTAACCAAGGCATCAGAGGACATTCGTTGACAGAAACTTGGTTGTCACGTCTTAACCATGTTTTTCTTTCGTAGTCCTCCCAGAATGCATTAACTAGAATCCCAAGGGGACAAAACGGGTGATCCTTCTCAGAAGTAAAATTTTATTTGCTACAAAACCTAATTTGGAATTCATTCATGTTTGACATGTATTTCATGTTAACATGAAGCATCAAGGAATTTTTAATTAATTCATTTTTTTTTTTTTAGTTTATTTAAAGCCAAACGATCACCATTACAACAATATATTAAAATCCAATAATTAAATGATCAAATAAAAGCAACTATACAGCCGATTAAAGTAAAAGATAGATGTAATGGGAAACATTTCTTGAGATTGAGGAGTTTATTAGGTATTGACAATATTAAACACTATATATATAGCCTAAAAAATCTACTAGTTAATATCTGTTGACGTTCGGAAACGGTCAACTAGAGATTCTGGGGTCCAGACGGCGAACTTGGTAATTAATTAATGGTTCTGGTCGTACTAATGGAAGGGTAGTAAATAGGTAATTAATGAAGTTCAAGGTTGGTGGTAATTATTTCAGATGAAGGAATGTCGGTCTTGGTGGTTGGTCAGATTTAATAAGGTGATCAACAAGGAATTAAAGAGAAAGAGAGAGAGAGAGAGAAGAAACACAAGGATTTTTACGTGGTTCGGTGACTGCACCTACTTCCACGGCCACTCTGGAGTAATTCCGACAGAGTGACAGTTCTCTAGTATGTTCAACCTGTCTGTACAGTAAAAATGTCTCCCATCTTTATAGAGGAGGGGAGACCACAATAAAAAATATAAAAGAAAGTTATACACGTTACTGGCAACGGCTAATTTCAGCTAATCTTGACATTGTCATGCTGCATTAATTGTAAAGGTAATGGTGATTTTCTTCCTGCACAGGTCTGCATTTAATATACCTGAAGAGGTCTTCACTTCATTAAATGCTTCTGGGTAATTGTGTAGGTAGTTTCCGGCAGGAAATCATGAGAGTTGGTAATTCTGACAATTTGCTATACACGATATCTCCTGAGTAAGCCTTCAGGTCAATCAGGTGATGCACATTGGAGGAGAGCCGACGATCTGGAGGTTCCAACGAGCTCGCGACCTGCGCGACCTCGCGAGCTCCATGAACTGAAGATACGGGCAGGAGGCATTCTGAGAACTGTTGCTGGCTTACGACCTGGACGACCTCACGAGCTGGGCTTGTAACCGCTGGTTCCATCTTTGGGCCTCCTGGGCCCTTGCTTCTGTTCAAATTGAATAAGCATGTACTGGCCCATCTGGACTGAACCAGAAAATGAGTATAACAATATCAGAAGATATTTATTCTCATAATAAAGGGGAAAAACTCTCCTTACAAGCTACGACTAGTGCATTCTATCTTACAATTTGTCAAGGTTACTAATTTCAGTTATTAATTATATTTGAATCTCTCTTATTTAATTCAAATACAATGAATGACTAAAATTAATGGTCATAACAATTTAAAAGTGAAGAAGAATTAACCGTAGAAACTATACATACATACATACATAAATATATATAACTGACATTTTTTCTCTAGATCTGATTAATATTATTAGGAGGAACATGTGAGATGCATATAATTGGTGACTGACATCCAATTCAACAAAGTCATTTCAGTAATTTGCATTTTGATCAACACTGAATTAACTAGATGCTGCTTTTCTTGGAAGAACCATCTAAAAAGGGAAGAAGATCGTCTAGTTGACATAAACTTCTAGGTCTAAGATCAAAGTTGGAAGTAATAAAATACTATTTCTACAGCAGAAAATGAAGTATATATGAGAAGAATAGTGAGAAGATGATGTTTTCAAGTGACGAGAAAGATTTGGAATCCGAACCTAATCCTTATCTACTGATATTTTAACTTAAAATAAATGGAAGTCATTTTCTAGGCCAATAAGTTTGGCTTCGATGAAGATTAGATTAGGTGAAAAGAAAGCATAAAAAGAAGAAAAGGTAAAAGAGAAGTAGATAGAATCTCTCTCCCCTCTCTCTCTCTCTCTCTCTCTCTCTCTCTCTCTCTCTCTCTTTTTTTTTTTTCTTTTCTTCTTGCAATGAGAGATATAAATTTATTTCTACCATCTGTAGGAATGAAATTGAAAGGCTTATATAGCCTGAGAGAACATTTCTCATATGGACATTTTGACTATACCTAATAATTAGGTTTATTTTATTATTATTATTATTATTAGTTACAAATATGTTTATATCTATCCAAACCTCTAGATGATGACACTATAAAACTGTTCGGAACGCAATATTAAACTTTACTTTCTATTAGTAGGGAGAGAGGAATCTACACTATGTGAAAAAAATTATCTTTCAACTAATAAAATTGGTATATAAATTGCCCAAAGATAAATAGATTAATATGAAATTGTCAATTTTAATGATGAACGGTGCTCAAACTTTATACCTGTGATGAGCAATTGCGTAGGCATGCCACTTGGATAAACCACTTATGAGTAGTAATTAGGTTCATTAAAACCTAATTTTTCTAGAACCAAAATCCTCTACTTTTATTTTTTCTGAAGTAAAATCCTCGTACCTAATTATTTTCTTTAGACAAACTTATACTATTGGTGACAGTCCAATTTTATCGAGAGTCAAATTTCAACAACAGTCAAATGATCAGCAAAATATATGTCACCAAGTGTTTATGGGATCTTGAGCCTTGACTGCACGGATTTCGAAATTGATTTCTGTATGAAGGAATTCTATGGGGAGCCCTTGAATGACTACCCTTTTTTTTTTTTTTTTTTGACGTAGCGAGAATGACTTTTTATTGATGGATATTTTGAAGTGAGCATTTATAAAATATATATATTTTTAAAAAAACTTTAATGTTGCTTGGTTGTCAAATCAGAAGTTTTTTTTTTTTTAATTAAATTGATAGGTAGTTTAAATTAAAAAAAAATGTTTGAAAGGAAAATAGAATTTTATATTTGAAAGAGATAACTTGAAATATATTAAATATAATAAAGTGTTTGAGATAATTTCTGTATTTTAAAAAAGTTCCAAGTGAATTTATTGGAGAAATCCTAAATTTAAGTTGCTCCTATTAGACGCAAAAATGCTTTTTTTGTTTTTTTTTTTTAAATATTAAAAATCTATTCTTAAATTGATGCCAAATAACTAAAAATTTTCAAGAGGGCTTTCACCATTTAAAAAAAAAAAAAAGCTGTAAACACTTGGTGTACCAATTTAGTTACCTCATGTTATATGTCATTGTTTCGAATGTAACTTCAATGTCATTTATTAATAAAGATTTCTTACCCATTGAGTTTTCCATTCAAGACATTGTTCCAGTCAGGGAATTCCCAAAATGCCTTCTTTGATGCGATGCATCACTATGTGGTTTTTCAAAAATGGATTTTGAACAATTGTCAATTTTTTTTGTTTGAAAAGACCAATTGTCAATTGATTAGACTAAATTTGACGTGACACTTTGGCAGTGATGGGGTACTTTTCCTGTATCCAGTGTTTTGGTATAAGCCCTGGCTTGGACAAGTTCTAGTTGTACAGTGCTTATATAGTACAAACACACTGTACATGACAAATCCACTCTCAAAATGGGTTATAGCCATTGTTCGAAAACTTGCTATCCACCAATGATTTAGCAAACAGCGAATAGTTGATAATTCGGTGAGTAATTGATGAGTATTAAGAAGCATTGTTTTGGTGCTCGGTGGGGGAGGGAGTGGTGGGGGTTGGGGTGGCCATCGCCAAGCAAATATTGGAGAAGACAACATGGAACAATGACAGCCACACTTTCTACTCTCCAATCGCTATATTTTCCATGTCAAGCACATCAATGGCCTCACCGTTCTTCGTATGGCCAATGACACCGTCGAAAGTGAATCGATTTTGTTTAATTTAGTTTGAATTATTAGATATTGGTTTTGTTTGATTAATTGATAGCTCAATTTTTTTTATTATTATTTTTTTGTGTGCTTTTTGAGATGTTCTAGCCAACTTTGTGATGGATGGACTCGCCGAGTAAGTTGGGTTGGATTGAATTGGGTCAAGTTGGCCAAATACCCACATCCAACGAGCAATATCTTCGATCTGAGGGTTCTCAGATTGACAGAGTGTCGATCAACGAGAACTCGGTAAAACTCGTCGAGTTTTTAAATAATGGTTACAACATATACGGTGTTCTAGGTTTGACTTATCTTTTTTTTTTTTTTTTTTTTTTTCATTTTTAAATTTGTGAAAGTTGTCTATCTTTTCCTTTTTATTGTTTTCTTCTCCTGTAAATTTATTTTTTTTAATGTTTTAATAATCATTTTTTTCATTTGTGGTTGTGATAATAATTGCACCAAAAAGTCTGAAGTATCTTTTATGTTATTACGGTTATTATTATTTATTATTATTATTCACAATAGTTATATTACTATTAATTAACTTTAAGATAAATATTGTAAATTAATTTTAATGGTTAATTGTTAAATTTAAATTGATATTATATAATTTAATTTATTTTTAATAAATCCAATCCTACATGTACCAAATAAATTTACCCCTACCTCAGTTAACTTTAATAGAGAGTTCATAATAGTAGCAGGCTAAATTGTAATTAATAGCAAAATGTGATTTTATCTATAATTATTTTCAAATCAGTAAGCTAAATTATAATTTGCTCAATCAATAAATTGAGTTATTCAAATTTACCTAAGCTGATATTAGTTGGAATAGTTACTTAACATGAGGTTCAAGTTAATTAACATGAGGTTGAAGTAAATAAGGTTCCAAAATTTAATAGATAATTCATATTTAATTTTATAGTATAATAATATATGTCTTTTTTATATTTTTATTAGAATAAATATATATATTATTTTTTTAAATACATATTACCATTCAAGACTATCTGTGCATACATAAAAAGCAATACACAAGTATTATATATACCATGTAATTTATTAGACGCTTTTAATCAGAGTCTTTGAGGTGTAGTCCATAACTGGACTCTCAAAATCAGGAAAAAAACTCACATCAAATAAAAAAATTATCCTCACCTTTAGGATCTTAGATGTAGATCAAACTATAGATTTCTGATTGATAGGTCAAACTCTATGGACGGAGGTGTCATTACAACCACCAACCATCCACTAAAACCATAAATTCTTGTTCCTTGATTTTAAAAAAAAAGATAATACATTTATTTCAACAAAAACCAAAACTTCATGTTATACAAAAGTGAGCTTAGTTTGGGTATCATATCAAAATAGAAAAAATAATTGAAAAAAAAAAAAAAAAAGAACTTTGATTTTGCCGGTCTGCACGTCGGAAACAATATTGTTAGTGGTGTCCTGTGTACGGGCAATAAATGTTGCCGTTTTGAGGGTGACACCTGCGCCGACTTTTCCATTCACTTGCCTCCACGTCATAAGCTACATGATTCTCCGTACAATTCTAGCATCCTCACTCTTCCATCGTTTTCATCACTCCGACTCTTTGTTTGATCGGACGGCTTTCCTTTCACCTTCCAGAATTCTTGATGCAGGTGCACCATGCTCCCCAGCTAACACTCGACTATGAGCTTATTGTCCAACCAATAACCCTTTTCCTTTCTAAATTTTCAGATTTTAATTGCTTTCCCTCACTATCAACATATAAAATTAATTAATCAACGTGACATCAAAAAAATTAAATAATCAACGTATCAGGCATACTTTTTCATGCGTAAGGCTGACACTGATTGAATTAATTGAAACGAATCAATTAAAATAATACAATTTAAATTGGATGTTCCAAAAAAATCCTAACACAAGATCATCATAGTATGCAATGCTTTATCACTTCAAATGATCTTTTATTTTTTGTTATGAACATGTATACATGCATTGAAATAGTTGCCCACCTCTCTTTTTATATAAGAGTTCAACGTTCATTTTTATTTATTAAACCAGAAATAGGTGTAGAATTTGATTTTGCTCCTTTATTGTTATTATATAAAATAAGAGCTAACAATTAACAAATTTATCACCTCCCATTTACATTAAGAAGATGTGGATTTGGATTTTGTATCCACCTCAAATTTATGGTTAATTGTAAGTCATAAAAATGGTATCCATCTCAAATCTATAGTTAATAGTAAGTTATCAAAAATAATAATGTTAGATTTCTTAATTTTTTTAATTCAATTTATGTTTAAATCACATTATATATAAATTATTAATATCATATCAATTATTATTTTGTCATTTGGTTGCTGGCGCAGTTGGTTGGCGCCAGCAATCACCCATGCCTCCTTTTGTAAGAGATATAGGTTCGATACCCCGCAAAATCGAAATTGCTAAATATAATAATAATAATAATAATAATATTTAGTCTCCCACCAATTGTGTGAGTTGCTCTCCTACCCTAGTGTGGGTTTCCTCTACTTTCGTGTAGGTGGATCTCTTCTAATTGAAAGTAATTTCTTAGACCGTGCCACCAGTGTTATATCTCGATTGTCGATTGATTCTGAAAGCCTTTTGGATATGTCTCAGATATAATTCTTATACTCGAAAAAAAAATTATTTTATATTCATATAAAATATTCATAACTCATGTGCGATCCGTTTGGAAATTTGAACTTTAGTAAATGGGACGGAGAATAAAAAATATATATAGATGGAGTCAAAAGTAGTCAAGAAATGGTAAAAGCGGTGACTTGAAGAGCAAACAGCCATACTCAGATGCGCGATAGTTGTGAAACCAAGCAACATCGAACACATTTAAAAGGAAGACTTGCACTTCCACTGCTACAAACCCAAACACAGAGGGTGTGGTCTCTGCTTTCATTTCAGAGCCTTCAGTCTCTGCCGTTGATCCTTCCTCGTCTGTGTCTGTCTTCAACGATTGTGCTTTCCGATCAAGATTCCGGTCAGTTATGCTTTTCTGCTTTCAACAACTCGTTTCTGTTTCTTTATTGCATTTCTCTTCTAATCAAGTCGGTTTGAAAATCAAGTCTTTTCCGTCAGAAGATTCCGCCTCTGTTTGGTTGCTAACGAAACGAAATGAAATTTTCACTTGAAAAATCTGACTGTTTTTCTTTCTTGGCTTCTTTTATTTATTTATTTTTTTTGAAACATTTGCTTCTTTTGTTTTATTATTTTTTAGATAATATGATTCTACTGACAAAAAGAATAAATCTTTACTTTGTAAATAAACAAACAAGTGTATAAGTACTTCAAATTTGAAGCTAGATTGCACCATTGTTGTATCTTTCTCTTTTAAAAGTGTCTTAACAATATGTTTACAGTTGTGACTCTGTGTGGATTTGTGTGTCTGTGTTCGTTTGCTTGATCAAGTACACAAGGATTATATGAAAATCTGACATTGAATTTGTATAAGAGCTGGCAGTTTCTTTAAAAGATGGGTGTAAGTCTCTATTGGGAGAATTGAGATTGTAGGGATTATGCAAAAATTAGATTGTGTTTAAAGTCTTTTCTCAAATATTTTAAGTGAGGGTATGTATGTTGAATCTTTTGTGGTGATATTGTTTATTGTTTGTATTGTCAAACAACTAGTATCTAGTTAACTGGCGATATTTTAGACCGTGTTGCTTTATTTATCTGAATTGCATTATGCCAAATGTCCTCATTTCAATCTGTTACGTGATGTTGGTTATTGTAGATCATTCAGCAGTATTCCTGGATTCTCCAATGTAGCTCCTTGCTTTGAATTTTGCTGTTTTGGTTGTGAATGGTATTTGGAGCAGTTATAATGTGGTGATTTTTTTGATGATTGATTGGCCCCTTGGATGTCTTTCTCATTCAATTGGTGTCAGACACTGGCACCTGCTTGAGGGAGAAAAAAAATCTATAGTCTGCCTTCTGTTCTGTGGCTCACCTTGAAAACTGTTAAGTTTTCTCATGGCGAATAAGTTTGGGAGTCCCATTCAGACTCAGATGGCTGTCGCAGTTTTCGATGGTCCATGCAATGGTGAATATCATGGGAACTTGAGGACAAAACCTGCCGGGACAAGGCGAGTGTTTGTGCAGACTGAGAATGGCCATGTCTTGGGGATGGAGTTGGCCCGAACTGACAATGTCTGCACGGTGAAAAAGAGGCTGGAGCTTGTCGAGAGCTCGTTGACATTTGGGGATCTCACACTGAACAATGATCTTAGTGCCATTGGAAATGATTCTGCAATTTTGCTAACTAGAAATGCCACATATAGGAGTTCATCAACTCCTTGTCTTTCACCTACTGAAAGGAACTATCGACAGAGGGATCAGAGTGGTCCAATTGAGGTATTAGGGAGCTTGTGTTCCCTTGCTAGAACAAACGAAATCGTTAAGGAAATTGAGAAGGCAATCAAGAATGGTGTTGATCCTATCCCTATAGGTAATGGGCTTGGTGGTGCTTACTACTTCAGAAACAGTAAAGGTGAAAATGTTGCCATTGTGAAGCCAATTGATGAGGAACCTTTTGCGCCTAATAATCCAAAAGGCTTCGTGGGAAAAGCTCTTGGGCAGCCAGGGGTGAAGCATTCGGTGAGAGTTGGGGAAACAGGATATCGAGAAGTAGCTGCCTACCTTTTGGATTATGATCATTTTGCCAGTGTGCCTCCAACTGTTCTTGTGGAGATAAAGCACTCCATCTTTAATGTCAACGATGGCGTGATTGGAAACAAGCTTCAGAAAAGGAAGAAGATCAGTAAGATTGCATCTTTGCAGCAGTTCATTCCTCATGACTTCGATGCTGGTGATTATGGAACCTCAAGCTTTCCTGTTGCTGCAGTACATAGAATAGGGATATTGGATATTAGGATATTCAACACTGATAGGCATGCTGGAAACATTTTGGTCAGGAAACTTGATGGTATTGGCAGGTTTGGTCAGGTAGAGCTCATTCCAATTGATCATGGCCTTTGCCTGCCAGAAAGCTTGGAAGACCCTTACTTTGAGTGGATGCATTGGCCTCAGGCTTCAATTCCTTTTTCTGAGGATGAGCTTGATTATATAAAAAATCTCGATCCTCTTCATGACTCTGACGTGCTACGGACAGAGCTGCCTATGATAAGGGCGGCATGTCTCCGTGCTTTGATACTTTGCTCAATATTCCTTCAGGAAGCAGCTGCTTTTGGACTCTGCCTTGCAGAGATTGGTGAGATGATGAGTAGGGAATTTCGTAGCGATGAGGAGGAGCCAAGTGAGCTTGAGGTTGTATGCCTCCAGGCTAGGAAGATTATAGGAGCGGAGAGAGAAATGTCATTCTTTGATGATGCTGATGGAGGAGAGGAAGAGTTTTTGTTTGACATAGATTGTGAGGATCCACAACTTGACTCTGCCTTGAGGGTGACTACTAGAGATATCTCAATCAAAGGATCATGTAATTATAATAATGGGATCAAAATGGTAACCGGTCAAAAGCTGCCATCCAAACCAGAGAGTTTAGAAGAGAATCAAGTTGTAGTGGATGAAAAGCCAACTGGGGCACATTGGGACTGGCTTCAAACAGCTTCCAAGATCTCCCAGTCTGTAAAAGAAGTGCACTTCCATGATGGTGGTCATGGTGGAACCATGTCTGATACCCGTAGAAGCGCAAATGAACAGCTGCTCGCAACAACTACAAGCAGCTTTGTGAAGCTGGCTGATATGAGCGAGGAGGAATGGATTTCGTTTCTGGATAAATTCAAGGAGCTTCTTCCCCCAGCCCTTGCCAAAAGAAGGAATGCAACCATTGGGCGGAAACAGAGACACAGGCTGGGAACTTCATGCAAATTTTAAGAAGCTGATTAAATAAGAAACAATGAATGAAGGATGAAGAATAAAACGTGGTGGCAACTATACAACTCAGGAAGAAGATAATATAGTTTTAAACAGTAAATGTAAATATTATTGAATTAGAAGCATGGTAATCATACTAGTAAAGCTAATCAAGAAAAATATTCAACTATTTCTAGTAGAGGGTGGTGCATTCCTTAATTTCGATGTTGAGGTCAATCAGATTATCTAAAACAGTTTAATGAACATTAGTTCTTGGGCAAAAACAGCTTTTCTAGTGAGGGGTAGGCATGGGTCTCATTTGGGTACCCGAACCACACGATATTCTAATCTGTTAAGATACTTAAAAATCATACCAGACCTAATCAATTATAAAAACAATAAAAATGGATTTGGTTCGATTTTATTGGTTTAGGATTAAATTTAAATTATTTTTAAGTTTTCAGTTGTTTTATTACTAAAAATTCTATGAGTTTAAGTTATTATAACATAATTATATTATGGGTGAGGCTATTACTGCTCAAAAAACTACTTCTCACACTCATTTTTTAAATAAATTTTTTAATTACTAAAATATCTATACTTAAAATTACTTATAAGAACATAATAATTTAAGAAAACAAAAATAAAATTACTTTTCAGTTTAACAAATTTTATTATTTATAAAGTGGCTTATTTTATTGTTTAATAATTTTGATAGATAATTAAATAATTTTCTATCAATTTGAATTCATAGTGTTTTAATTAAAATCAAAATTATGTGACATAACTAAATCTAGATAGTAAAGTTTTATATGTGTTTTTTCTTTAATCTCTTTTGCCATAGTTAGATTAGGTAATTGCATTGAAAAAGATTCTTCTCTCTGTGTGTATAATCTCTTTTGTTATATTTAGATTAGATAATTACATTGAAAAAGATTTTTCTTTGTGTGTGTCTTTTGCCATATCTGAATTAGATTATTGTATTGAAAAAGATTTCTCTCTGTGTATATAATCTCTTTTGCCATATTTGGATTAGATAATTGCATTAATATTTTTCTCTTTATGTTTTTTGCTATATTTGAATTAGATAATTACATTAAATTTTTTTTTTTTCTCTTTGTGTATATAATCTCTTTTGTCATATTTGGATTAGATAATTGCATTGAAAAAGATTTTCTCTCTGTGTCTTTTGCCATATTTGGATTAAATAATTGCATTGAAAAAGATTTTTCTATCTGTGTGTATAATCTCTTTTTTCATATTTGGACTTGATAATTGCATTGAAAAATATTTTTTTTCTGTGTGTCTTTTGCCATATTTGAATTAGATAATTGCATTAAAGAAGATTTTTCTCTCTATGTATATAATCTCTTTTGTTATGTTTGGATTAGATAATTGCATTGAAAAAGATTTTTCTTTGTGTGTCTTTTGCCATATTTGGATTAAATAATTATATTGAAAAAGATTTTTCTATTTGTGTGTATAATCTCTTTTGCTATATTTGGATTAGACAATTGCATTGAAAAAAAATTTTCTCTGTGTGTCTTTTGTCATATTTGGATTAGATAATTGCATTGAAAATTTTTTTTCTCTTTGTGTGTCTAATCTCTTTTGCCATATTTGGATTAGATTATTACATTGAAAAATTTTTTCTCTCTGTGTGTGTGTCATTGAAAAAGATTTCTCTGTGTGTGTATATTAATTAAAATCAAAATTATGTGACTTAAACTAAATCTCTTTATATGTGTTTTATCTTTAATCTCTTTTACCATGGATAATTACATTGAAAAAGATTTCTCTCTATGTCTCTGTCTTTTTTGTGTGTGTGTGTGATAATTGCATTGAAAAATATTTGGGAGGAATTTAACTCAAATAAGAGATGCTCTAAAAATATAGTGAATTTTTCTCACTTTCTCTCATCTCAATAATAAAATATAAAAGAAAACAGAGTGCGACACATTTTATCATGATTGGTTAAAATTGAATGCATATCTTATTTTAAATAATTGCATTAAAGATGAAAATATGCATTTCCATATCTTTTTGTCAAAGTGGATCCATATTCAAAAAAATTATGAATGTGTCACTAATATAAAACTCACAAATATATAATAGCATAAAAAATGCTCCAAGGATACGAGGAGGGAGGGAAAGAAAGAGAGAGATTGAGAGTGATAAGAAATTAGGCTTTGTTGAAGGGTAAGTAATTGGGGTCGAGCTATATGTATAAGCCAATCTAACATAAATTTGGGTTGTAAAAATACAATAATGCTAGATATCTTACCTTATATATTCTAGTTACATCCCAACTAATGATGTGGTAGTTGGTGAATGGAATAAATTAATCATTTTTTATTTCATATTGAGCTACAAATAAGATAAAAAAGATGAAATGTCTAGTATTATTGATCAAAATATAATTTCAAAGGGTTAGATTAGTGGAGTTGGGTTGAGTGTGCCCACCTGCAATTTACTTTGCTAACATATAACTCACAAACCAACCTAAACCACGTAAGTTGCTTTTAAGCACCTGAAATGTTTATTTTATTTTAAGAAATTTCAATAATCTATTTCGGTTTGATTTGGATAAGTTGATCAGTTTAATGGTTTGGATGACTACCTTTACTTTCTATGATTAATATTTGATATGTATTAATGGGTTGTTTGTTTGTTCATTTTTTTAATTTAAAGACCGAATAATGAAGAATTTTATTAAAAATTGAATAACGACTTAAACTTGAATGACTTGTTTTTGTTCTTACCTCTAAATGAACAATCAACTTGTTCATTTTTTAAAGTTAAACTTATCTAAAAACAATTAATTTGCCATTCATACCTTTTTAACTGTTAGGTAAAAAATAACAAATAATTTAACCATTTAAAAATCATTTTTATATAAATATTGATTAAATTTTGTTCATTATTAAGATATAATCAAAAATAATATAAAAATAGTTTTTATATTGTTTAAAAAAGAAAATACACTTTCAACAATAGTATTGAAATGTTAATGATGAAATGCAACTTTAAAATTATTTTTTTACTAAAAAACCGGTTAGGGTAATTAGCTTTTGTTTATTATAAGCATTAGATTATAATAAAAAAAAATTGTACAATATAATGTTGGGATAAAATTGAAAATATATTATCTTCGGATGATAGATTTGGAAGAAAATATTTTAAATATAATCCAATAATTTGTAAGTAAGTAAAAAGTCTGTACTTCTTACTTTTCCTTTTTAGTTTATTTTTGGTATATTAAGTTACTTGACTACTTAAATAAACAAATTAAATAATTTAATAACTCCAATTTAAATTATTTTCTAAATATTAATTTAAATTCTTTTTAAGTGTTAATTAAAAAATAAACAACCCCTACCTATGTTCCATCACTTAATAGATATACATTAAATTCATGAAATTACTTTGTTTGCTCTTAAAGTTGTTAAAAACTGAAAAATAGTGAAAAGCAATTTAAATTAACATATATATCTTTTTAATATACACATTTAAATCAAGAATTCATGAAAGTCCTTTCTTTATCTACCTATTAGCTCATCATCTCTTAAGTTTTGTTAGTAAATTATTGATCCATTACCATATAATTACGCCCACTTTCTTGTAGTTTATAATTGTAACTATTTTAAAGACTATAAATAAGAGTCTTAATCTACTCCAAATTGCTATGCCAAGATGGCACAACACACTTGCGCTCATGTGAGAGAGCGCAAGTTTGAGTGTTGTCCGTAACAATATAGATAATTTTCCTTAGATCCCTCCTCTGTGAGTGGATAAATTGTGAAGAAACCCTTCAGGTTAATAAGAGTAATTTTTCTCTTGAATAGGGATATGTTATCTAGATTGTACCATAATATTTATCATAATAGTCTTTATAGGCGTAATTAAGCCAAAAAAAAAGGTCTTTATCTTGCTTATAATATTTAAATGGCTGTAACTGCTCTAGGATGAATAAAGAATTTCATTCTTTTTGGACTCTTTCCCACTTTATTAAACAAAGTTTTATGTTAACGTTGTTAGTGTGTCTTTGCAATTATTTGATAGCAGCATTTTTTTTTTTTTTTGAAAATAATTATTTGATAGCATTTTAATTTGTTATATTGAATGAATAGTGAGCATGACATTTGAGTCATCTGGAGCCGGGTTGTTGGTTTTGGGGAGAAGTCAAAATAAATATTTAAATTTTTTATAAAATAAATTTAGTAATATTAAAAAACCAAATATAACATAATTTCATTTTATTATAAAAAATAAATTAATAATTAAATTGGACTCTAAACTTATAAATCAAAATGAAATTTGTCATTCATTTAACTTTTAAATGTCATTTATAATTGAATTCATACTAAATTTTCAAAGATTTTATAAATGTAGTATGTATATGTAGATTGAATTAAGTAAAAATATGCGAAATATTATGAAATTAAATTCTAAAAGGGTAATTTTCAAAAAGAAAAAAAAAAATCTAAAAGGGCAGCTCTGGTCTTCTACTGTAAATAAGGAAGAATAAATTATTTAAACATATTGTTATATTAAAATAATATAAAGTAAGAATATAAAATATAATGCAAGAGGTATTGTATCTTAGAAGAGTAATGTTAGGTTGCCCAAAAATTTTATCGAACTTTATGCTCAAATTGATATGACATATAAGTTATCGAGATCATATTAATTATTATATTATATCATGATTTATAAGATTTTGATAATTAATATATATCATATTATTTGAGTATGAATTTAAATAACATCACTCGTATGGTAATAAACATTGGGTGATTAACAAAATTTTAAAAATTAAAAATTAAAAAAAAAATGTTGAAGCTCACTGAAGATTACTGCATCAAGTAGTGGCTAACAAAAATTATAAAAAATGAAAACAAGTCGGCCCGCCAAAAGTTATTACATACTGTGGAAAGAAAAATGTTGGAAACGATGATTCATTGAGTCACTTTGATTAAAGACATGAGTGATTGAAGATATGACTGATTGAAGGTATGATTGATTAAATCACGAGATTGAGGACATAACTAATTGAATCCCTTGTAGACAAGATTGACTGAATCCCTTGTTTTCAGTCATTAGTTATCAAATATTTGATTGTACACATGATTGACTAAATCCCTTAATTTTAGATAGGAGATTTTTTATGAATTAAATTCTTAATTGTTCTTTTTGCATATAGAAACTAGATTAGTTTAAAATCTATAATTTAATCCTAAAAGTTAGCTTTTTGATTCCTATTTATAGTAGGTTGTAACCATCATAATTATACAATTTTTTTTTTCAATTATTTCAATCACTTTCTTATTCTTAAAAATCTTCGTGATAGCAAATGAGTAATTTTACACTATCAAAAAAGTTATTCAAGATCTTTATTTCAATGATATGATAAGTTAATTTGTAATTACTATATTATTAATAAATCATCTTAAAATTAATGTGATAATTATAAATCAGTTTGATATATTATTTGGATAAAATTTTGGATTAATTTTTTAAATTGTAGTATCATTCATAACAAAAGAAATCTTTGTGTGCAGAGTCTCTTATCACAAAAATTATCGTGTGCAAAGGCTGAACCAAGAATACCTGCATCTAACTTGATGAAATCTCATTGATGAAGGGCGCCATGGCCCCGATGGGCACACCCACACCCCTCCGCCCCTCGTAAACTACACTATTTTGACACGTGGAAATCACCAGGTAAGGCGTGACGTGGTATGAAATTAGGGTCTCGTGACAATTGACATCACTTTTAACATCTACACGACATCTCCTCACGAAGTCTCTCCACCTCCACCACCATTAGTTTCTCACAATTATAGTATATACGCCGGCTTAGTCATGTCCACCACCACCAAACCACACATTCTGGTGTACCCATTCGCAGACTCAGGCCACATAATCCCACTCCTCGACCTCACCCGCCTGGTACTCAAACCTCACCGTCACCTTCTCCATCACCCCCGACAACCTCTGTCTCCTCGACCCACTCCTCTCCAGCCACGTCTCCTCTCTCAAACCCCTCCTCCTCTCCTCTTCCTCTGGAACCGGCCCATTTAGCAGACGCGGTAGTTTCTACCGTGACCTGCATTATCCACTTATCCTTCAATGCTTCCACCACTGCAACCCATTGTCTTCTCCTGTTGCCATCGTATCTGATTTTTCGTAGGATGGACCCACCAGCTAGCTTCCCAGGTCGGAGTGCCACGTGTCGTCTTCTCTCCTTTCCGGTGGGTTTGGCTTATCCATGTTTTTCACCTTGTGGCGGGACCTACCCAAGGTATCTGATCCCACGGACATGTATTCTTTATTGGCAATTCCGAGTTTCCCGAATTGCCCGTCCCTTGGTATCAGATTCCTCAACTTTATAGGATGTTAAAGGAAGGAGACCCTACTTGGGAATTTCAAAGAAATGATACCATGGATAACATCGCCAGTTGCGGGATCGTTTTGAACACCTCCACTTGCTTGGAACTAAGGATGGGCATCTCCATCCCAATAAGATAAATTCAACTCAATCTGATTATTTTTTATTGAATTGAGTTAGATTAAATTTTAAAATAATTGAGATGAATTAGGTTGGATTGAGTTAAAAATTAAATTAGGTTGGGTTGAATCAATCCGATAAATACCCATCCTTATTTCTAAATTCAAGTTTTTCTTCTTTTTTAGAAGAACATTTGTTAGGGATGAAGATCAAGAATAGTCTTTATGATAGATTGAATATTTTATTTTGAATTATTAAATATTTATTTATATTCGTTTTATTTGTAATAAAATTGTTAAGACTATAACTGAACTTTTTATATATTTATGGTGAATTAAATTTGACTCAATCAATTCAACTCAAATCAACCCGATTATTATTAAGTTGGATTGAATAATTTATTAGATTGAGTTGGGTTGAAAATCTCTCAACTTGAATTGAGAGATTTTCAACTCAAACTCAATTGAAATCCAAAAACGCTCACCCTTACTTGGAACAACTTTACAGTTGCCACATCAAAAAGCAAGTGAGTCATAATCGTGTTTGTGCTGTGGGGCCCGTTTCTTGTCAGACAAATGATACTTGGCCATTGACCGGGTTGGGGCCAGCTCCGTGCCATGTCATGAGCTGATGACATGGCTTGATGCACGCATGGAAGGGTCGGTTATCTACGTGTCATTCGGGAGTCGTGTTGTGCTGACAAGCAAGCAGACAGATGAGCTGGCTACCGCGCTGGAGAAGAGCGGGGTCCATTTTATCTGGTGACTAAAGTAACCCAGGGAAAAGCACGTGGCAGGTGATTATGGCGAAATCTCCGATGGGTTCTAGGATCGTGTGCGTGGGAGAGGTTACGTCATCAAAGGATGGGCACCACAGGTGGCAATCTTAAACCACCGGCCAGTTGGTGCCTTCTTGACTCATTGTGGGTGGAATTCCACCTTGGAAGGAATGGCCGCCGGTGTAATGATGCTGACGTGGCCAAGGGGTGCTTAGCAGTTTCTTAATGTCCACTTATTGGTCCAACAACTACGAGTTAGATGGTGCGTTTACTTCATGGATTGAGGAATGAAAATGGGGAATGAGAATGAGGAATGAGATTGATTGATTGTGTTTACTTACTTAAAATTCATCTCGTAATGGAAATGAAAGTGTGGGTCCCACATCAATTTGGGGTTGTGGAATGAGAATCTCATTCCTCCCAACCCATTTGGGAATGGGATTCCCATTCCTTTTATCAAAATAAAAAGTCTTTTATACCCTTTGTTAAAAAATATAAAAAAAAAACCTATTTTATTTGATATTAAAAAAAAAAACTGCATATTATAATAAAAAATTACATACCATTGATTTTTCATCACCAATTTTTTAATTATCATTATAGATTATTAAAATAATATGTAGTTTTTTTTTTTAATTATAATATGCAGTTTTTTATTTGATATAACAAAAACTGTATATTATAATAAAAAATTGCACACTAAGTTAGTGGACTATTAAAATAATATGTAGTTTTTTTTATTATGATATATATATTTTTATTTGATATTAAAAAATACATATTATAATAAAAAACTTCATACTATTATAATTAATCTATAATTTTAATTAAGGGTATTTTTGTAATTTATTATTAATTCATTTTGATTCCAAAATAAAGTAAACAGTTTAATGAGAATACTGTTGATTCCGATTTCGATTCCTGCAGTTGAAGTAAACAACTTATTCTAATTCCGATACATCATTCCGATTCCAAATCATTCCGATTCCAGATCATTTCGATTCCTCCAAGTGAAGTAAACGCACCAGGAATCCTAGTTGGTGAGGGCAATCAGAATATTCCAGAGTCAGTTACGTTGGCTCCATTGTTGGTTGAGGCTTTGGAGGATGAGACTCGACCGGAAAGGGTCAGAGCCAAGGAGCTCCGTGATGTGGTGTTGGCTACAGTAAAGCAAGGAGGAAGCTTCAATCAAGATTTCAATGAATTTGTTGACAGTTTATATGAGATTAAACGTGATAATTAAGAAGTTATTATCATTTATCCACAACCATTAATCTATTATCAATAAAAAAAATAAGCAACATAATTAAACATTGCATTCAAGTTGACATAATAACTATTAATCCATTAACAAAAACTGAAAAATAGTAAAAAGCAATTTAAATTATTTTTTTTTAATACACACATTTAAATCAAGAATTCATGAAGGTCTTTTCTTTGTTTACTCGATCATTAGCCCTGTTAAGTTTTATTCTAAAAGTATTGATCCATTACAATATAATTACATTCCCTTTCTTATAATTTATGATTGTAAATGTTTTGGAGACTATAAATAAAAGTCTTTATCTGGTTTATCTGGTTTATAATATTTGAATAATTGTAATTACGCTAGGATGAATAAAGAATTTCATTCTCTTTTAACTCTTTCGTACTTTATTAAATAAGGTTTTGTTTTTATTTTTATTTATATTCTTTTTACTAGAATTGACCCGGGGAACGGAAATAGGATTTTTTTTTCTTACATTAACATTGTTAGTGTGTCTTTTCAAATAGATAGCATTTTAATTTGTTACATTGGATGAACAGTTAGCCTAACAATTGAATCATCTCGAGTCAGGGTTGTTGCTTTGGGCGATAAGTCAAAAATAAATATTCAAAATTTTTATAAAATAAATATAGCAATATTCAAAAGCTAACTATCATACAATTTCGTCTTATTGCGAAAAATAAATTAATAATTAATTAG
Organism: Litchi chinensis; assembly: GCA_019925255.1. NCBI lineage: Eukaryota > Viridiplantae > Streptophyta > Magnoliopsida > Sapindales > Sapindaceae > Litchi > Litchi chinensis. Next base: position 16,631,899 of record CM034470.1, on the reverse strand, counting down.
GACTTTAGGTTTATAAATCAAAGTGAAACTCGTTATTCACTTAAATCTTGACAGTTATTTATAATTGAATTTCATACTAAATTTTCAAAGATTTTATGAAAACAATATGTATATATAGCGTTAGTGCATATCAAGATTTGTTATTGTCAGATTTTTAATATAAGTGGTCACGATAGTTGTTATAACAACTGATTTAGCGTTGCAACAATTTTAGATGTTTAGGAATATGTAGTAAAACTGAAAGAATTCTTGCTCTAATTTAATTCCATGAATTGAGTGAGTTTTTCTGATTTGTCTCAAGGTTATTTCTATATTTGAATGGTGAGAAAAATAATATCTTTTTATGAATATCGTTTTATTAATTGGAGTTTCCCTTTTATAATAAGAAATTTTCTTTTTGAGATAAAATTCATTGAAGAATATTTTTGGAATCATCCTTGTATTTATATGATAAGTCTTTTTGTTTTATGCTTTGATTAAGGGGTCGTTTGTTTTTTTTGTCTGAATACTGAATAGTGCTACTGAAGACTGAAGATTGAATAGTGAGTAAAATGTGAAATCTGAATAACTTGTTTGTTTTTTTTATCTCTTATCTCTGAATATGTTATTAACTTGTTTGCTTTTTAAATTTGAAATTATCTGAAAACTAATAAATTAACATTTATATCATTTTTACTATTTATTATTATGTAATTTTAATTAATGTAATATAAATATTTGAAAATAAATAACTTAATCAATTCTAAAAAAAAAATTATGTAGATATTAATAATATTTTATTTATAATTACAATATGATTAAAAAATATAGTAGTATTAACCATATTTATATATTTAAATATATTACTATATTTAAGAAAATGATTACAAAATGAATGTTTAAATTGTAAATTAAAATATATTAGTTTAATTCCAATATAATTTGGGATGAGATGTATTTAAATTTTACTTTTCAAATATATATATTTTTTAAGTATCAAGGAAAAAAAAAGAAAAGAAAATTTGAGTAATTAATATAAAATTAGGATAAATTTGAAATTATATTATTTTGGGGAGGATAGATTTGGAATAAAAACTTTTAAATATCATTAAGTGATTTGCAATTAAGTGAAAAGTTAAAAATTCTTACTTAATTTTTTCAGTTATGTTTTGGTAGTTTTAAGTGATTTGACCACTTAAAAAAAACAAACGAAAATAACTTAATAGGTATAATTCAACATTATTAAGTCTTAAGTGGAAAAAACAAACAACCCCTAAATTAGAGGTTTTTACTCTTGGATGAATGTGGACACAATTATGACTAGATTTGATCAAGGCTAAAAATTAGGAATGATATTTATAGTTTTAGCAAATTTATTTTATGATTTTTGGATGTTAACTTTAAAGTTATTAAATCTCTGTTATTAGAGGTATTCATTGATCAAAATCTTTTTTATTGATTAGAGATATTTATTAACCAAAATCTCTTTCATTATTAGAGATATTTTTCACTAATATTGGAATTGATCTTTTGGATGAATCTTGTGATTTATTTTAGAAATATATTTTTCTAAAGTATGGAATTTCCAAGTTAGATGAAGATATTATTTTGAGATAATCTTTTTAGGAAAGTCTTTAGAAATATCTCTGATCTTCCTGCAAGTTTTACATGTCAATCTAAGTCTTTAATTGAAGTTTTGGTTTGACCAAATTGATCTTTTGCTTTATGGATGAATTTAGACTTTGTTAAGGAAACATTTGGTCAAAACTATTAAATAGGAATGACGCTCCTATTTTATAGCTGATTTTATTTAAGCTATTTTATTTATTTTCAATATATATAGATATATATATATATATATATATATATATAAAATGTTGGTGCATTATTTTTGAAGAAAAATATGGTTACACAATTGCTCTATAAAACCAAATCAAACTCATGGTTTAAAATTGAGGAAATTACACAAAAGCCTCTTATCATATGCTTTATTACAAACGGAAACCACTTTTACGTTTTGTAACAACGACCTCCCCTATACTAACAGTCAAACCATGGTTGATTGTTTGACTTAACTGAAGGCTAACAAAGTGCTGCCAAAAGACAATATTGCCCCTTATAAACCAATGTTTGGGTAAAATGACATTTTTGCCCTTAATTTTTGTGGGAAAAAAATTATAAAATAATATGGGACACGCGGGAAACAACTGGCAGTGGTATTGTATAATTTTTTTTTGGGACGAAATTGCCCTTAGATGTTCTTAAAAATTACCAACATTAAAAAATAATAATAATAAATAAATAGAAGATGTTGCTATTACTTATAAGCAACGGTAACAAAGTAGTGCCCTATATAAAGGCAATCGGTTTGCTGCGGTCATATACAATTTTTTTTTTTTTTTTACTTAGTTTCTTCAATTCTTTGTTTACTACTGCTCATACCCCTATTGCTTGACACTCTCTTTGTTTGATTCTTCATTTTGATTGTAGTTGCTTATGAATTTTTTTGTTTAATTTCATATTTGTAATGATATGGAAGGATCATGTAGTTCAAATTTTAAAGATTCCATTTGATGGAATTGACACAGGAGAAGATGAAATTAGTAATTGTTGTCAATGTGCCATTTAGTGGTTTAACTATGTTATTTGTGATGTTATTGAATACAAAAAACTAATGTACTATGCTGTAGCTAAATATGAAAATGCAAACAATCCATTTTGAATAAACATAGAATGACACCTGTGTTCATCAACCATAAATGCATCCTTATTGAATAAATATCAAGCCATGTTGAATATGAAAATGCAAACAAAACTTATTGAATAAACATTAGATTGTCATTCCAAGTAAATGATTGAAATATTTTCATACATCCAAATATATGGTGTATGTTCATACACCATGGACAGAAGTTGGTGGTGTATGTTTATACACCATAGACAAAATATAAGTTCACACTAGTTAATGATGTTATCATCCTAAACTATACCTGTGTTTTAATAGCAAAAAAAATGCAGTTATCATCTTATAAAGCAATTGTTATTACCCTAAAAACTGCACAAAAAAATTGCACAAAACCATTGACATTTTCCGCTGTAATCCAAAAAACTGCACAAAAAAGATTGTTGCAGCATTCACAAAAGTAAAGAAATTTGTTGCAGCAATAACATCATCCTGTTGAGACAAAAAAAATTTCATTATAAATAAAATGACATAACCCAACAAATAAACTAAAATGTTAGTGTATAAAAATATTAACTTACCTATAAAGCAGTTGTTGTTACCCTAAAAATTGCACAAAAAGCTGCATAAAACCATTGACATTTCTACTGTAATCCAAAAAACTGCACAAAAAAATATGTTGCAGCATTCACAAAAGTACACAAATTTGCTACAGCAATAGCATCAATCTGTTGAGACATAAAAAATTTCATTATAAATAAGATAGCATCACCCAACAAATAAACTAAAATATTAGTGTATAAAAATATTAACTTACCTTATATGTCTTGAGAAGGCAATGGTGCATTAGGGGTGAGTGGTTGGGATGCATTTCCTTGATCTTCTGATTGGGAATTAAAGAACCACAAGACCTGCAAATAAAATAGCCTAAGTTAATCATTTTCAACAATGTAAACCTATGTATAATACCCTATTAACTTGTCAAACGAAAATACCCTATGCACTTGGGTTGCTCTTGGGACATTTGCAGACTGTGCTTGGGCTGATACAGGATCATTTGCATGCTGTCTTTGCTCTCTACTGTTGACACCTAGTTGTTGTGAGAAGCTACTGACCTGAGGAAAATGTATCAGTATATATGTGTTTAATAACAGGTTGGCACTGTTGTGTATCATTAAACTTACTTCCAAGTTGTTGGTTCTTACATGCTGTGATTCAGCTCGTGTTGTTGCTTGGGTTAAACTACTCCCAGTCTGAGATAGCAACCCGAACTATTAGCGTATGTTCAAAAAGAATGATTAAAGATTGGGAATTACCTAAGAGTTTGGATTGGCTTGGGTGGTTGATCTCCTACCACGTGTTTTGGTTGCTGTTAAAGTGCTAGCAGACTACAATTAAAAAAATTAAGTTAGTTGATTGTAAATAAATAGCAAACATAAAGAAATAATTAATAAAATAAGAGTATATAAGTTACCGCTTTTGATTTTTTTGGTGGAGGAGCATCGTCTTTGTTTGGGCAGGTCCTTCTGTTATGACCCATCTCTTTACAAATAAAGCATCTGAACTTTACACTATGGATCTTCTTTCCTTCAATTGCTCCTCTCTTTCTTGATAGTTTTGGTCTGCCAGCTTTTTTGATCTTCTTTGGTGGCAGAATGGGTGCACATTCTGACTCTGGCCAAAGGTGCTCATCTGGAATAGGTTGCATAAAGTGGGAATATATCTTTATATATGCATCTTTCTTCATGTAATGACTGATATATGGCTCAATCTGAAGCCTTTTCTTGCGAATGCATGCTAGTGCATGCTGACATGGTAGCCCACTCACAGCCCAAAACCCACAATCACAGTGCAGCTTGTCAAGGTTAATAGTGAATTGTCTATCACCATCCCTTACTTCAAAAGCCCATTCATCACACTGTAAAGGGTCTAAACTCTTACCATTTTGCCCAATCTTTTGCAATTTTTTAATAATAGTTGGAGGTATGGTCCCTTCCCACTGCATACACCTCTCATACCTCTCTTGGATACGTTTCATTACATGCTGCCTAATAGTTTCCAACATTTTCAATATGGGCATAACACGAACTGGATTCAACCATGCATTGAATGTCTCTGCTATGTTATTGGTGTTATGGTCTGTTTTTGTGTCATGGTCAAAGGCATGGACTGCCCACTGTTCTAATGGTATCTTCATAAGGTAATTGAAGGCTTCTTCAGATGCTTCTTTAATTTTTTCCATTTTCAATAAAAAATCAGGCTTATTTGTACTCTTAGCTGCTGGCCAGAATATTTCCCTCAAATAATCTATCCGATATTTGCTCATCATGTTCTCTAGTACATGTCTAGCACAAAACCTATTGATGTGAGTGGGTCACCACTCATCTAGAGCCACCACAAGCCCATTTTGTCTGTCAGACATAAAACAAACTGTTATTCTCTCATGGAGCCCCATATGTTCATGTAGCAACCCAATAAACTAACCCCAACTGTGGCCATCTTCTTTCTCACACACACCTACTGCTAAGTGATATATCCTATTGTTTGCATCTAATGCAATTGCACACATTAGAATCCCCCCATATGGCCTTTTAAGGTGACAACCATCTACCCTTATAAAAGGCCTACACCCATCTAAGTATCCCCTTTTTTGAGCACTGAAACTTAGGAAAAATCTATTAAAATGGGCAGACACATTAAGGTCTGGACCGTATCTAATGGTGTTTAATAATGCATATGACCCTGGGTTCCTTTCTTTTATAATGTTCCCATACCTATACAATTTATTATAACTCTCCTTGTGTTCTTCATTCCCTAAGTCAAGCGCATGATTCTTAGCCTGATAGAGAGTGTAAGATGGTACATGTAGGCCAAAATTATTTAACATCAACTGACGCAAGGTTGAAATACAAATGTTTGGGTTTGCTTTGATCATGGATTGGTACTTGTTTCCAATCCATGTAGCTGTAGCATCCTTATTCCTCCTAATTGCTTAAAAAGTGTGCACATCATTCAAGGTTTTCAACCTATATGTAACCCTATCAAGTGTAGGGCTGCCATGCACTCTCCAAGGGCAGCCAGCAACTTCACACCTACAAGTTATCCTTCTCTTCTCATTTTTTATCTTTTTCAACTTGAAACCCTCTTGAATTGAGTAATCTAACAACACTTCTCTAAAGTGTGTGTTGTTCCTAAACAATAGGTCCTTTACGAGCCTAATTTTTCCATCCTCACTCACTTGAAAGGCTGTACCCCTATATCTACGTGGACGATCACTATCTCGATCACTATCACTCCCACAATCTCTCACATTTTCATGGGCAATATCATCCTCATTAACATCTGAAAAGCCATCATTTTCAACATCCTTACCCATATCATTATGCTGGGACACATCTTCTTCCTGAGCATCCCTGCCCTCATTAGTAGACTCATCACCAGAGTCATACACCCCACTGTCTGTTGACTCATGCTCACTAGACCCACTCTCACTAATTTTCCTATCACTAGCCTCATAGTCAGGATCCCTTTCATCATCACTAAATGCTAAGTTGAGCTCATTATCTACATTGGGCTGGTGGGCCTCTTGTTCAGGTGGATTGGGTTGGTGGGCCTCATTGTTAGGTGAATTTGGGTCATTAGAAAGTGTGTTAAGCATTGGTAGTAGGTTTATTATAAAATGAATATTCTTGATATTTCTTTTCTCAAACTCATCCAACACATCTAATAACTCCCTATCATTGTCCACTACCCTTTCTTCCCCATTAAACCTTACAACCCGAGTGGTAAACCTCTCCCCTAAAGTAGATTTACAACCATATCTAATCAACATACACTCATCCCACAACATCTGCAGGTTTATAAAATCACAGACAAATTTTCCAAGTTCTTCAACCTTACCATTGAATTCGGCAGTTGCAGTGAATATAAACATCCTACATGCATATACAATATTATAAACAGACCATTGTCAACAATCATCCAACATAAAAACATGTTATAACACAACATATTAAACAAAATACTACACAACAGATAAACAAAAAACTAAATTTCAGAAACAATGCAAATAGAACATAAAACCATTTTCAAGAAAAATAAAATGTCTTTGATTTTTATTAACACGTCTTGTACAGTTAGTTAACACCATAACAACACCAAATAAGCATATACAACACCATTATCAGTTATCAAACATAAAAACTTAAAAGAAAAATAAAAACTTTTACCTGTTTGAGTTCCTTTCCAGCAAGATCACTAATTTACTGTCAAAACATACCTTTTATGATTAGTAAACACCATAACAACACCAAATAAACACATACAACACCATTCTAAGTTGTCAAACATAAAAACTGAAAAAAAAAAAAAACTTACTAATTTTTACCTGTTTATCTTTCTTTCCGATAGATTGCTCCTTTATTGCGAGAACAAAATCATATACGGTTAGTTAACACCACAACAACATTGGCCAAACCACTTTCCTTGCATGCAATGCTTCAATGAATGAATTTCTTTAGTGTAGTTTAGAGTGGTGTAGAGAGAGAGGAACCATTAGAGAGAAACTCTTTAGAACCATTAGAAAGAAACTCTCTGGAAGCCTCACACTCACGGGTAAGGTAATGGCTTTTGATTTACTTCTTTTCTTTTTGCTCTTTATTTTATTGTTTGTTTAAAATTTAAAATTGAAAAAAATGATAGCATTAGTCAACTGAAATGACCCTCGTTGACAGCCCCTCAAAATAAGGTAATGACACTTCTTTTCTTTTCTTTTTCTCTTTATTTTATTGTTTGTTTAAAATTTAAAATTGAAAAAAAATGACAGCATAGTTCAGCTGAAATGACCCTTTGTTGATAGCCCCCCAAAATGACCATCTTACCCTTTCACAAGTTATCTTAAACGGTCAACCTTAGTTTGACCGTTATTATAGGGGAGGACGTTGTTAAAAAACGTAAAAGTGTATTCCGTTTGTAATAAAACATATTTTCAGAGGTTTCTTAGTAATTCGCTCGTTTAAAATTTGTTTGCAACAGGTTCTATGTTTTGGGTTATAAGACAAGTTCTTTGTTTGTTGTTAATTAGTTGTTACAATAGCTCTTTAGGAGTTGTTACAACAGCTGAGACTATGTCTACAAATTTGATTGTGAAATTTAATGGTGATAAATTACACTCATTATGTTTTTTTTTTTTTTTTTTAATAAGTAGTCAAACCATTTAAAACTACCTAAAATAACTAAAAAGAAGTTAAAAATTTTGACTTTTCACTTAATTGCAAATCACTTAAATATATTGAAAAGATTCAATTCCAAGTCTATCCACCAGAAAATAATATATTTCTAAATTTATCCTCTTTTTTATTTTTTCCCTTTATACTTAAGAAATATATATATTTATAAAAAACCTAAATATATTTCATCCCAAATTATTTTGAAATTAAACTATTTTATTTTAATTTATAATTTAAACATTCATTTTTTTAGTTGTTTTCTTAAATATATTAATATATTCAAATATATAAATATGATTAATACTACTGATTGTGAGTTAAATGGACCAATGCATGGAGTCCATGTGGTTTTCCTAGGATTAGCCATGTGTCATTCAACTGACTCCCACTCTCACATGAACTTAGTCTCTCTCTCGTTCTCTGTTGATAAAACAAACGACCTCTCTTATATATTTAATAGCTTTGTTGAGCTCTCTCTCCCTCTGCCATGTATTTCAATCTCTTTAAAGAAGAGAAAAAGATGTCACCTCTGGCAAACCACCAGCAAATCGTCGATGCCCATAGCCACGATCAGCAGCAATGCCATTTACCCTGAGCTCCATTTGCAGTTGAGCAAATTCAACCAAGGTGCAACTTTAGCAACCTAGAAAACCATCGATAGGGGTGGACCTTTTTAGGTTCGGTTTAGGTTGAATTGAAAATCTTTCAATCTTTCAATCCAACACAAGTTAGGTTGAAAATTTTTCAACTCAATCCAACCCAATCAATTCTTCAACACAACCCAATAAAAGTCGGGTTGGGTTGAATTAAGTTGATTGAATTGATAATTTGCCGGAGTATAAAATATTCCTGTTGATTACGACTAACATGTCTGATATAAACAAAAATTTTAGCCATTACATATTAAAAACAAAGGTTTATTCCACCGTTATAAATAAATAAATAAATAAATAACCCAATAGTCCTAATAGAATCCACTAACACAACTTAGTTTAATATCATCATAGGCATCAAAAACCACAAGTCCAAATGTCCAAATGGTAGCTCTTACAGTATCATCTGCATACACAATATCCACATCAAACAAAACATTTAAGTCAACCCAAAATCTAACTACCTAACATGTTTTCCATCTTTGCAAATCATAAAACAACAAACATATATAAGTAATATATAAGCTTTTTAGTTAAAATAATTACTTATTAACATGAAAACAAGAAATAATCGATAAAACCAAAAAAAAAAAAAAAAAAAACCAACAACACAACAATAAAAATCAAACTAGTAAAAGACATAATATTAAATATGTTCATAATTTGTCACCCACAGAACACACACAAGTCATAACAATCCATATAGACACAAAACACACACAACGTCACATTAAAAGATACAATATTGAATATCTTCAAAGCTTTTTTGAATTACAAATATGATGAATAGTGAGTCACATCTTTCTTATAGATACAGGAAATACACATAAGTTCCATTTTTCCTCTATCCACTATCCATTTCTACACACAAAAATGTTGAACAGTGATAGTCCACTCTCAAGATTGAAGAACAACAAACCTAAATCAAACTACAAACAACACTACAAATAAACCTAAATACTAACACAAATAATACATAGCAATTAATTAACAGAGATTAGTATTAAAAACATACAAAATCAATAGAGTTATTTGTTTAAGAAGCAACAACTAAAATCAATCAAGGAGAAGCATGGCATCTTAAGCAACCAACCACCAGCGAGAAGAAGCATGGCGAGAGGAAAGTGAAAGAGAAGAGTGCGTATGAGTGAAGGATCGATGACTAGATGCTATGAAGTTCAGAGATTGGAGGACCATCGTGAAGGAGGCCGTGGAGTAGCAAGGATGAGATGGGTTGACTGACTGACTGATGAAAATGGAGGAGATGGAGTAGCAAGGTGAGGCCAGTGGATGGATAAAGAAATGGAGATCGAGTGGTGAAAATGGAGGACTAACTGACCATTGACAAAGGGTAGGAAATTAGTGAAGATATGAGAAATTGAGAAAAAATGAGAGAAGAAATGAGAGAAATGGATGAAGAGTGCAGCTAGGGCTCATAAGTTTCTTTATATAGTCTCGAGTTCAGGTCGAGTTCTCGGTTTGTCCATCTAACCTGACTTAATCTGAAAATAAATCATGTTCTTTGAATTCAACTCGAGCTGGATTTTTTAAATGTTATAACCCAACCCAGCCCCACCAAAAATGATCTGGTTGCGTTGGGTTACTCAAGTTTGGTTCAAAATGTCCACTCTTAACGACCATGTTTATTATTGGAATGCCATCTTCGTCAATATAGACTTCCAGAATTTGAGAGTGGGAGGATTGGAGCAAGATGGGTATGGTGAACAAACCTCATAGCAACGAAAAAGGAATAAGAAAAGAATGGCATCCTCATCGAATCGATCAAAACCTAAGAGACACTGATGGAGCTATCCCAGTTGTTATGCGCCTTCGTCGGAAGCACCAAGTTTGACCTTCACGGCTATTGCAAGCGACTAGGTTGTGGGTGGATATTTGGTGAAGAAGATGGATGCCACTCCTAGCAAACTACTGAAAGACCCTCTTATGGGTAAATTAAAAAAGACCCTCTCATTAAATTACGCATGTATACATTTATTCTTCATATTTATAGATAATGCTAAATCTTATGTATAACTTTCGTTTAACCTCTTTGTGTCTAAGTTAGTAGATAAGGAAATGACACTTTAGTCTTTAATTAATGATTACTGTTATAGACAGCCTCGAACTCGTGGTAGTTCATATGCAGATACCACCAAATAGGGTTTTATTAGTCTAAATCTCCTGATAATATTTCACTGGGAACCATAACAGCTCTTCCTAAATGGAAATAATCATAAATATTAGTGAACTAAATAAATTATTGGTGAAGGTGAGATGTTAATCCTTTAGTAAGTTTAATAACCTTTTAACAAATGGTCTTATTAGAATAATGTTAGATATTTAAGTGACCTCACGTACATTACGATGCCTAAAAAATAAATCATGCTTCCTTACGAAGGTAATTTATCTAAGTTATTATTATTTATGTTGCAAGGTGCTTCAGGAGGCAAACCCCTAGGACACTCTAATGAAAGTTTAATGTGCTTTGTAGATTATGTTGCGGAATCTAGTTAAAGTCGGCTATCACATGAAGCGGATGCTCGACAAGAGATCCAATTTACCATCATAACATCTTTTGTCGTAGCATTAGCGCTAGAAGTAAGGTTTGAGATCAGCGCCTCTAATAAAATGGATTCCAGTCTAGCGAATACGGTATTTGACCTAACAAACTCATAAGCAACAAATGTGTAAGGAAATCCCATGATTCCTTAAATATGGACAATAGTTGAAGGTCAACTTGGGAAAAGAGTGCTTAAGCAAAATTCCTCCGCTAATGTAACTTTTAGCCATTCATAATTCAATTATTTGACTTATTAACCCCTATGTGGCAGATATTTAGAAGAAGCCCTGTCAGGTTTAACTTTGAGAGAGGGTGCATATCCCTTCGAAGGTCTTGTTAGGACAGATAAATTAAAGGCTGGGCCGATGTCCTCGATTATAGGTTATAAAAACAAGATTAGGCCGATGTCCCAACAAAACATTGAGCCCGCTTCTAAGAATTAACTATGGTCTCAGTTCAGCCACCGGTGCTAGTTTTCAATTATACCATCCCATGCAAAATCCAATAGTACCCAAACACAGACAGATATTGATGCACAAAGTCATCAAAGGTCAAATCCTTCACGCACCTTAAAGTTGTCGAAGGTCAAATTCTTCATGCACATTAACACCATCGATGATCAAATTTTCATGCACTTTAAAGTCACCCAAGGACTACTGTTCACACATAAAAGTGAAGTCACTGAAGCTATAACATTCGCGTATAAAAAGCAAGCACTCACGTGTGATAGTTGTCCTTAAATAAACGCCTTCATTTATGTGTTTGTGGTTGGTTGGTGTTAGCAAAGCTATAAAATTGGGCTTGTCAATTGCTCTAGTATAAATAGATACTTGTATGTAGCCTATGACATAGAAACATAAGGTTATTGTTGTAATCTTGTGAGTGTTTTGTGTATTGTATCTTGCTTTGATTGATAAAATTGTATCCTTCGTGCGGATCATGATGCTATGGGCATCCTAAAAGATGAAAGTAAGCCTTCACACATATTATTACGTTATGAGAATCCCTGATGATGAAGGTTAGATCCTTTGCACTAGATGTACTGAAGCTATAATTCTGACGGAAATTTCAACTTTAAAACAATCGAAAAGCTAAATCAACAAATTCATAATCAAATCAAAGGTAGCATTGCCCATTTATAGTCACAGGTAAAATTTATAATTATGTTTCAATTTTTTCTTCGTTTAGTTTTATTATAAATTGAGCGAAGTTTGTTTGATTGTAATTATTTCATATGATGATTTTTTTAATGTAATTTTACATCACCTTAAGATAGTATACTAGATGTAAATATTTTATTCGAAAAAAATTCATTTTGATCCTTAATTTTTTAGAAATTAACAATTTTGTAAAATATCTTTAAGATAATATATCAAACATCCCTAAATTTATAAAAAATTCATTATTTTAGTCTTTACTATTAGTCAACCGTTGGTCAAATTGACAGTAAGAAGGTTAAAATGGTAATCTTGCATTAAAATTTAGGAAAATTTCATTTTAATCCCTAATTTTTTAAGAAATTGATAATTTTTTTTAAATATTTTTAATATAATATATCAAACATCCCTAAATTTGTTAAAAATTCATCATTTTAGTTTTATTGATAAGTTTTTTAACAGTTAACATTAACAGAAAACGTAAAAAGACTAAACTACCCTTACTTTGTTTGAAGTACCTTTTTACCTCTGATGCATTTAAATGTAAGATATTTGGAAGACCATTATACCATTCCATATAAAAACAAATTAGAATTGAAAAGACCAAAATACACTTATAATTTTTTATTAATTCATTTTAGATGTTGCATGTTAAGTGAATGAATTGTTTGTTGCATCGGATTTGATAGGTTTTGATGGGTAAAAAAAATACACTTTTACCCTTAACACATAAAACCAAAATAATAACAATTTAATATTATTTTTTTTATGGTAACAACAGTAACAAGAAAATAGGTTTAAAATGGGGTGTTGTTGCTTGTTGGTTGCTGCAATTTTGTTGCCCAAATATTTCAATTTTCTTCTCTAATTTGTTTGTCCATTTTTTGATCTCCTAATTTTTGTGCTCCAATTTTTTACCTATAATATTCTTCTCAAATATCATCAACTCACAGTGGTACAAAAAATTCAAATATGACTATAATATTTTACTTTTAATATTCTTTTCAAATATCTCAATTTTTCCAGACCACACACGTGTTATCTTGAAAAATTTTAATGCAAGATTACCATTTTAACTTTCTCACCGTCAATTTGACCAACGGTTGACTAACGGTCGAGACTAAAATGATGATTTTTTTATAAATTTAAGGATGTTTGGTATATTATCTTAAAAATATTTAAAAAATTATCAATTTCTAAAAAATTAGATATCAAAATGAAAATTTTCTGAAATTTTAATACAAGATTACCATTTTAACCTTCTTACCGTCAATTTGACTAATGATTGACTAATGGTAGGGACTAAAATGATGAATTTTTTATAAATTTAGGGATGTTTGGTATATTATCTTAAAAATATTTAAAAAATTATCAATTTCTAAAATATTACAAAAGATGATATGTACAAGGCACCGGTTCCGACGTGCAAAATTAAAGTAACGGAGGTCTGCTTTCATCTTAATAGGACCCCAAGTGCCATAGATGATACTTCAGCATCCCCAATAGCACATTAGGTGCCACGTATGATGCTTCGGCATCCCAAGAACGAAGACACACCAAAGCGGAAGGTACGCTCACCGCCTTCAGACTAAGCGGTGCTCCTACTCTACCGAGAACAAAGGTCCACATTCACACCAGATACGATGCCCCAACATCCCTTGAAAGGATTATGCTCCACCTTCGCACGAATGAGCGCACTAGATGCACCTCGAATAAAGCAAATACACTGTCTAAACGGAGGTAATATTTATAATTATGCTTCAATTAATGTTTTCTAAGCTATATTTTCAGGTATATATTGACGTCTTCGATAAAAACCTATAATGCCAATATTATCACTGGTACATTTGTAAGATAGCGACAAAAAGAAAAGAGCTTCGACAAAGCTCAATGAAGAAAAAATGATGCCCCCGCATCTTGAACATCAAATACAAAAGTATGCCTTCTCACTCAAATTACGTGAACATTAAGGGTACATCTTCGTACTCAAATCACATGCATGCAAAGTTATATCTTCATACTAGATATGATACCCCGATGCCCCAAAAAAGAGGGAAAAAAAAAAAATAGGAGGTAAAGGTAATCCTTACTACAATATTAGGCTATAAAATTACTTTATGACACAATTGCATTTCATTTCATGCTAAATCCGAATGGTTCGAGATTAAATTTAAACAAAGCTAAAATGATTAATGTTGGCCATTGGGCAAGAATGGTTTTATTTTTATGATTGCAACTGATGCATATAATTTTATTTTATGATTGCACTTGATGTCATATATGCATAAGTATAAAGCTTACAAGCTGAGGTCAAATACACAGTAGCCTAGCTGACATGGAAATATAATACATGTTAGGACACCATGATTACATATAATGCATTTTAAGCACAACTGATATGGAAATATAATAGGTTTCATTTATAATTGAGTATGGATTTGGCTTAAGCCATTTTAACGAATCCGACCTACAGATTTTCTTTAACCCAAAACAGTGCGCTAGCGGCGCATGAAGATATCTTATTAGACCCCATATTATGTAATATAAGATGGCTTAGAGCTCTTATTGGAATAGATAAAAATATTTAAAGCATCTTATTACCTTGTGTGTTGCGTATATATTAAAACTATGACTCAACAGAGATGAATCCTAGTAAAATGGTGCCAGAGTCTCAGCACTGATGGGTATCTTAAGGCTAGTTTTTGCTGTACACGATGATCATCAGGGGTAGAAACCAGATTCAACTCTATTTGATATTGGCGGAGGATGTTAAGTGATCTTCGAAGGTCAGCACAATGACCCTTCGCTCCTTTGGGTGATATGGGTAAATTGTTGTTAGTAGTTAAAAGAATCAGAAGGGCAACAAGTACCGATTTTCTGATATCCTTGGTTGGAAATGATTTCTCACGAATTAGCAATACTTGTATTGAAAAATTATATTAAAACAAAATTTGTGATTTACGATAGTCAACCTTCATACAGCACTGCCATCCAATACAATGATAGGTCAAATCAGAAAACTCATGTAAAACAGAGATCTCAAAGCATGTCTGCTAGAAATTATAATGTAGCCGCCATTTCTTATGAGCTCAACATCCTTCGTACTAGAGCTCTCAAGAAGATCTAGGCGACATGCTATTTAATACATTCAATCCAACGGGACCTTTCAACAATGTATAGCTACTGAATCTGTTGTGTAATCCTTTGTAATCCCACTCGGTCGTGTTAATCTTGGCTATACTTTGCCAGCCTTTCCCCTTTCAATCCTTAAAACCCTTTATTGGGCGTAAATTTCCCGCGACCTTTACCTCCAAGTAGGTCGCACATCTTTCGACTTTGGTTAAAAGAGACAGTGGCTTTCTGATTAGCATATTAAAAAGTTCCCCTAGCGGTAATCCTTTGGAAAATGCGGCCATCACTACTATATCGTTGTTTCCCTTTACTTCAAACGTCACCTTCGAGAAGCGTGCTGAATGGCTACTGATCATCTCTCCTAGCTTTTGTCTGATCCTTGACAAATGCATAGTGTACCTTTTTCTTCCTCTACTTCTTACGAAGATAGTAATGAATTCTCGGGTCAATTCCTTGAATGAATGGATATGCCAGCTTTGCCAGATTCACATATCCCCGGCGACTGTCAGCTAAAAGAGTTTGCGTTGAATAACATCCAATGCCCCGCCAACATTCATTTGATATTAGTACACTCCTGTATGATCTTCGGGGTCTCGGGTGTCATCGCACCTGCACATACTTTTTCTTTCTAAGAGCAAATGCGATCAAGGATCTCTGTCCTGACTATTGCACCAAAAAAATACGCTTTCCTGCATTTTTGGCCTTTGCAGGCCTCCTTGCCTTGAGTAGTAAAAATTTTGCAACTTTCACCTGACGTTTTATTTCCTGTAAGTCTTTCCAGTGGTGCATATATGGATGACATGATTTATGGCCCGTCGAGTGATAAGATTCTTCTTCGTCACTCTTTCGACCGGACTTTAATAATATGCCACCCAATAGTGAGACAGATCGAAGATCTGCTCTATCATGGCTTTAACAGATTGGACTATCCAATAATCATCCTTGTTATATTTATAATCTACTCTCCAAATCAACAAGTCAAATGTTGCTCTTAAATGTGTCACCAACAGGGGCGGACCTAGCTTAAGGCAAGGAGGGGCACGTGCCCCCCTGAAATTTTGTGAAAAATTATTAAGTTTATAGTATTAATGATTAAATATTTAAATATATTGATAATAAATGTATAGTTACAAGTGTAAATAGTCTCACCAAAGGCTCAGTGGCTTAGTGGTACGAGGCGTCCTTTTCTTTTCTTTCCATTAGATTCCAGGTTCGATTCTGACTGCCCACAATTGCTTTTCAGCTTTTTGTAAAGTAAAAATTGAAAACATGCTTGTTGTGGCGTTCGAACCCGGAATAAGAAGTTGAGCTAACGTGGCTTTTACCATCCATGCTGCTATAGATACTTACAATGCGATCACTTCAAAAATATTTATAGTAATAGCTAGTTCTTTCCATTTTTCAATTATCCATTCATTTTTTTAACTTTATTATTTATCATCCCTATTTCTAATATAATTAACATCTTTCCTTTTCATTGCTTTTATTAGACCTAATTTTCCTACTTTTGATATATTTTTCTACTCCTAATTAATTAATATATTTTTTTAATTTTTCCTTTTTGTTTCTCTTTTATATAAGTACTATTTACTTCTACTTTTTATGTACTATAAAAAATTCATTGGTAATTTATAATTTTAGTGAACAATTTTTTTTCATTTTTGCTCTTTATTTTTATTTGGCATTTCTTTATCTTCACTTTAATATCTTGTCACTTATCATATTAGCATACTAAATTAATTTTTTAATCGTTTATTTTAATGTTTATTAAGATTTTTAAATATAAAATTATTTGTTTTACCTCAATATCATGTATGTTTTATTTTATTTAAATTATATAGTGTTATCGAATATTATTTTACATAAAAACATTATATATTTAGCATGTTTTTAATTTTCGATATTTTTTATTATTTCATTGATGTGCCCCCCCTAAATAAATTTTCTGGGTCCACCACTGGTCACCAACTCCTCCTAAGTTGAGGGGGTACGCCAAAGCCCGACTAGGGGCAGATGCATGAAGGATTAGGCCAAGGGCCCAATACAAACCTTCGATGGGGCGGTATGTGGAGTACCATTGATGATGCCAAAGCACCTTGAGATGGCGTGTTCAGTACCTAAAATCCAAAACCCATTAGGGACAAAAAGTGAAATATTCGGGCTAAGGTCCCAACCGATTCAACCCATGACAGTCGAAGTTACAATTCCGATATAAGCCGAAGACATTTGACTGCCTAAATTTCTAAGAACGTATGAATTTAACACGAAAATAGCAACCCATCAAGGATAAGTTCGATATGAGGAATCTTTCTTCCATGTTTTGAAAATCACTTTTCCATATGATGTTCTTTGGGAACGACTTCATTCTATGTTGAAATATTGTTGTGCCAGAGGCACCCGAAATGGCATCAAAGGCATCTTAAAAATAACGGTACGCCTGAGGAACCAAAAATGATGTGAAGACATCAAGACAACGAAGAAACACTTTCGAGCAACTAACACACTCAAAACATGTAAGTTTCTACACTCAGAGTTGCAAAATGATGTGCTTGTGATTAAATTATCAAAGATTTAATACAGGTGCGACTTTCGACTTGAAATGAAATCCTATGTTACCAATTTGGCATTGAAACCAATATGTGAAACCCTCGATTACTTCCAACTAAAAGCAACAATTCGGTTGCGAATAAATCCCTTTTTAAATTGTAAGTAAGAGGTAAAGTTCCTAAAAAATGTAACCTACGGGTGATATATAGTCAGCAAAAATGAAATGTTTTAAAAAGCTATACGAGGGAAAGCTTTCGAACCAACGAGACCTTTTACTTTACATCAATGTCACAACTCCGAATGAGATCTTAACTTCGAAGCAATCGGAAGGTAAGGTCGGCTTAACCTTAGTTTTGGAAATATTGGAGACTTCCGATCGAAGATACTGTAATGAATATATCTCTAAAAAAAGAGAAATGAACAGTTTTAACAGTCATTTGTAGACAATCTATTTTCAGTTTAATACTCAGCCGATTTATCTTACAACATAGATTAGATCATGAGCGTTTGATTTGAACCGACCTGACCTGACTAGATGAACTCTGGTCAAATTGGTTTGGGGCCAGTAAATGGACCAATGCCTGGAGTCCACATGGTTTTCCCAGGATCAGCCACGTGTCATTCAACTGACTCCCACTCTCACATGAGCTCTCTCTCTCTCTCTCTCTCTCTGTGTAGCGACAGAACACACGACCTCTCTCATCTAATAGCTCTATTGAGCTCTCTCTTCCTCTCCCATGTATTTGAATCTCTTTAAAGAAGAGAGGAAGATGTCACCGCTGGAAAACCACCAGCAAATCGTCGATGCCCATAGCCATTGTCAGCTGCAACGCGACTTCCCCGAGCTCCATTTACAGTCGAGCAAATTCAACCAAGTTGCAGCTTCACCAACCTAGAAAACCACCATGAAGCGCCGTAAGAATGCCGTCTTTATCAATACCGGCTCGCAGAACCAGAGAGAGGTTTGATCGGAGCAAGATGGGGGTGGTGAGCGAACCTCACAACGGCGGAAAAGGAAGAAGAAAAGAATGCCGGACCGAACGGAACCTTGGCAACGGCAGAGCTATCCTAGTTGCCATGCACCCTCGTCTGAAGCACCAAGGTCGACCTTCATGGCTGTTGCAAGCGACCGGGTCGTGGGTGGACATCGGGTGAAGAAGATGGATGCCACTCCTAGCAAACTACCGAAAAGCCCTCTTACAGGTAAATTACAAAATAGGCCTCTTATCAAATTACGCAGGTTTATCTTTATTCTTCATATTTACAGATAATGCTAAATCTTATGTTTAATTTTTGTTTTACCCTTTGTGTGTTTAAGTTAGTAGATAGGGAAAGGACACTTTAATCTTTAATTAATGATAATTGTTACAGATAGCCCCAGACTTCTGGTAGTTAATACGCAGATACCACCAAATAAGGTTCTATTAGTTTGGATCTCTTGATAATGTTCCATTGAGAACCATATTAACTCTTCTCGAGTGGAGATAATCATATATTAGCGAACTTAACAAATTATTAACAAAGGCGAGATGTTAACATTTCAATAGGTTTAATAACCTTCCGACAAATGGTCCTATTAGAATAATGTTAGATATTTAAGTGAGCTCATGTATGTTATGATTTCTAGAAAGTAAATCATGCTTCTTTGCAAAGGTAATTTATTTGATTTATTATTATTTATGTTGTAAATTATTAAGAAACATGGATTGACTTAACATAAGAGGGTGCTCCTGGAAGCAAATACCTGGTGTACTCTAATGAAGGTTTTATGTGTTTTGTAGATCATGTTGAGGAATCTAGCTAATGTTGGCTATCATACGAAGTAAATGCTCGACGAGAGATCTAGCCAATCTTGGGGCATCTTTTGTCGCAACAATTACTATATTTTTTAAGCATATTTTAGTTATGAATATGTACATAAAATTGTTTTAGAGTTTATACAATTATTTAAGGATAATCTTAAAAAACCCCTAACTTTTAATAGATTATTTATTTTCTCTCATTTAGTTTCATTTTTATCTAAAATACTGTTTAACTTTAAATTAAACATCCAAAATATTCTCTGGAGGCATAGAAAAGAATGATAATACCTCTAATGGTAACAGATTCTATTAAGTTGATATAACTGACTGTTGGACTCCAGGGACAAAAAAAAAAAAAAAATTCAAGGAAAATATTAATAAAAATATATAATAAAATAAATAATATTAAAATAGATATTTTACTTAAAATAAAAAATATATAAGAATAGTTTTTTTTTTTCATCTTAATTCCTCTCAATGCGTTCAAAAGAAAAAAAAAATTCCTCTCTCTCTCTCTCTTCTTTTCCACTTTCTCTCTTTATTTTCGACTGGATTGCAAGGTAGTTTGACGACAATGGCATGGTGGGGACTTCGGTTCTAGGTCTCCAGCTCCATCGTCAAGATTGGAGACCCGAACTAGGTCTTTATCTTATGGAGACCCATTCTGGGTCCCCATGATGGAGACCCAGTTCGGGTCTTCGATCGTAGAGACTTAGAACTGGGTCTTCGATTGAGGTGACCTAGAAAGGTCTCCTAACGGAGGCCCAAAACTAAGTCTCGGACCGAGAGACCTATCTGGGTCTCCACAATTGGAGACCCAGCTCAGGTCTCCATTCTGGTCCCACTATTGGGACTTGAATTCCTCATCGGTTATCGTTCGCCGCTCGTGGTCTTCCTTGCCGGTCGCCGTTCGTAATCTTCTCTTTTCTAACGAGTTCAATATATGTGGATTAAATATGAGCGTATGTGATTTCATCCCTTTATTTTTCTTATTTTAGTTCAATGTTGGTTATGTAATTTTAATGTGAGTATATACTTTTGTTCAATATGAGTTTATTAATTGATTGTTATTCATCTTTGAAACGTTAATTGTGATGGTTGTTGGTATGTTCATCTGTGATAATTGTGGGTTGTTCATTATTGGTGGCAGCTCTGAAGATTGATGATGATGTATTGGATCTTCATTTTTTTAATTTTTAATTTTTTATTAGTTTATAATTTTTCAAATTAAAATATTATTTTATAACTATTTTATTTTTAGTTTAAAGGTTAAAATGTCTTTTTATTTGTTGTTTAATTTTTCCGTTAACTTTGCAATAGAAGGGGAATTTTTGATAAAAATGAAACTATATAGGAGAAAATAAATAATTTATAAAAAAATCAGACAATTTTTTGGGAGTTTTCCAATTATTTATTTTCAATTGTTTGTATTAAATTAATTAAAAATATATAATAATAAATAGTAAAAATGGTATAAGTATTAATGGTTTTAAGACAATTTTAATTTTAAAAATAAATAAATTTACAATATATTAAAAAAATATATATGCTGTTCAGATTTCAAATTTCAATCATTATTCAATCTTTAATAAATTTCAGTATTATTTATTAATCAAATAAAAAAATAAATGACTCTTTAGAGCGGTTTTCATAGTTTGACTTGGTTTCGAGAGCTATGAGATTTGATTGATAAAAAGATTGTTCTTGTGATTATTTATCAAAAAAATATTTATTTTCATCATATATCTTTTACGAATTAATAAGAAATATTTTGTATGAAATAAAGTATTTTTGACGTTAATCTTTTTTAATTGAAGAGAATCTACTTTATTTTGTAAGTTATAAATTGATCCGTTGATAAGCACGTGGAGCTCACCGAAGATTACTGCATTAGCAGAAGCTAACAACCTTTAAAAATAAAAAAATAAAAAAAAGTGGGGCCCGCCATAATTATTCATAGCCCATAAGAAATGGCCCTATGGGCACGCCCACCCATCCGCCCCTCGTAAACTACACTACTGTGACACGTGGAAACACCACGTAAGGCGTGACGTAGTATGAAAGTAAAGTCACATGACAATTGACATACCTTTTGACATCTACAAGTACAAGCCTAAAATCAAGCATAAAAAATCCTATAAGAAGCCAAAGAGAGTCCGACATGTTGACAACCTCCTCACGAAGTCTTAACCACTACCGTTAGTTTCTCACAATTAGTCATGTCCACCACCAAACCACACATTCTGGTGTACCCATTCCCAGAATCAGGCCACATAATCCCACTCCTCGACCTCACCCGCCTGGTACTCAAACCTCACCGTCACCTTCTCCATCACCCCCGACAACCTCTGTCTCCTCGACCCACTCCTCTCCAGCCACGTCTCCTCTCTCATACCCCTCCTCCTCCCCTCTTCCCCTGAAGCCTCATTTAACAGACGCGGTAGTTTCTACCGTGACATGCACTATCCTCTTCTCCTTCAATGCTTCCACTCCAACCCATCGTCTCCTGTTGCCATTGTATCTGACTTTTTCTTAGGATGGACCCACCAGCTAGCTTCCCAGGTCGGCGTGCCGCGTGTCGTCTTCTCTCCTTCCGGTGGCTTTGGCTTGTCCATATTTTTCACCTTGTGGCGGGACCTACCCAAGGTATCCGATCCCACGAACATGAGCTCTCTATTGGCAATTCCGAATTTCCCGAATTGCCCTTCTCTTCCTTGGTATCAGGTTCCTCAACTTTATAGGATGTTTAAGGAAGGAAGCCCTGATTGGGAATTTCAAAGAAATGGTGCCATGGATAACATCGCCAGTTGGGGGATGGTTTTGAACACCTCCACTTGTTTGGAACGACTTTACATTGACCACATCAAAAAACTAATGGGTCATGATCGTGTTTGGGCTGTCGGACCCGTTTCGCCTCAGACTAATAATGACTTGGCCTCTGACCGTGGTGGGGCCAGCTCCGTGCCATGTCATGAGCTGATGACATGGCTTGATGCACGCATGGAAGGGTCGGTTATCTACGTGTCATTCGGGAGTCGTGTTGTGCTGACAAGCAAGCAGACAGATGAGCTGGCTACCGCGCTGGAGAAGAGCGGGGTCCATTTTATCTGGTGTGTAAAGCAACCCAAGGAAAAACACGTGGCAGGTGATTATGGCGAAATCTCCGAGGAGTACGAGGATCGTGTGCGTGGGAGAGGTTACGTCATCAAAGGATGGGCACCACAGGTGGCAATCTTAAACCACCGGGCAGTCGGTGCCTTCTTGACTCATTGCGGGTGGAATTCCACCTTGGAAGGAATTGCCGCAGGTGTAATGATGCTGACGTGGCCAATGGGTGCTGAGCAGTTTCTCAATGCCCGCTTATTGGTCCAACAACTACGAGTTGGAATCCCAGTTGGTGAGGGCAATCAGAATATTCCAGAGTCAGTTACGTTGGCTCCATTGTTGGTTGAGGCTTTGGAGGATGAGACTCGACCGGAAAGGGTCAGAGCCAAGGAGCTCCGTGATGCGGTGTTGGCTGCAGTAAAGCCAGGAGGAAGCTCCAATCAAGATTTGAACGAGTTTGTTGACAGTTTATATGAGCTTAAACGTGATAATTAAGCAGTTACTATCATTTGTTCACAACCATTAATCTATTATCAATGGATAATAAGCAACATATGATTATCCGTTGCATTCAAGTTGAAATAATAAGCAAAGCTTTTACAATGTCGCAGATATAGTCACTTTGGTGTAAGTGAAAAGGCATCATAATAATTGACCACATTTGGGATAAGAAGACAAGTGGGAAGAATATTACTTCATGACATTGTAAAGATTTTGTACATATGAATTCAACCTATTTTATAAATTTCTTCCAACAACATCGAATTAAATTATAGAAGTTCAAGTATGAGTGTTGAGTGATTCAATTACCATGATCAAGCTCTTCAAACATAATGGACTGGACAACATCCTTGACAAAGACAAAAAAGCATTCTCTGCAAGAATTAGGTAACAAAGTGGACTTGTGGGTCTTTTTAATATCTTCAGTATGACTGCAAACTACAGTGATCGGAAAGGGGCGAATACCAGCCTTTCGGTGCTCTAAACCACAGGCAGCCAAGATGGTATGTGTAGCAAGCCTCGCAACTTCCTTGAATTTATCAATTTCTGCACAGGATACAGGCCAAGTAAATCACTTGTCCTTAAGTCATATACGGAATTTGTAATGTATGTACCGAATAAAATGTATATGCCAATCAAATGAGGGTAAGAGCAAAACAACTATAATAAATTCTTTTTTATAGCAAGCAAAACCTAAAACGGAGGAGCATGCAGAACAAAGAAATTTATGAATAATGTTTAAACTGCATTCTTTTCTGCACATCTTATGCAGTAAAGCAATACTGCTCATTTACAGATATCGCATAATCTGGCAGATGCTAAGTGTAGCATACTAATAGAATCATAAAGTAGTTTGATACAAACAGTCCAGAATGAAATTTAATTTCCAATGGCAAATAAATGTATATATAGATACTTCATGTATGATGACGGTACCTAATTTTTTCTCTCTGCTTAAAAGCTTTAAGTTGAGCTTGACAAGAGATTGAATCTCGCTCTTGGCATCATCATCTTTTCTTGCCTTGCTTAGCATGTGGCCCTTTCCTAACATATCCTTCCTCTCAGGGTTGTCTATCGTACCCGATGAAGATGTATTAAGCTCTGCTTTACTATTGTATGAATTAGAATTTCCAGGCATAGACCTGACCAAGTTTAATGAACAAGAAGAACCACCTTGCTCATGAGCAACACTTGATGAAGCTCCATATACATGTTCTGCCACCGGTCTTGCCCCATTAACATGATTCACATAAAATTGAGTTTTGGTGTTGATAGAGGATGGAGATTCAAGTAACTGTGGTGCAGGACGAGTTGGTAGTCCCTCAGAAGATTTCACTGCTTTACTTTCACTCTGCTCTTGGAGTTTTGACTTCAGAGACCTATGGTTTTGTAAATCACTTTTATTAGAATGATGATGACTGTACCGCTTCTCCATTTGAATGCTTCTGAGATCACAATCACCAGATTGTAGTTTTTTCACTATATTAACACTTGAACTTGTGTCAGCAGCTTGTTTTGAAGCATATTCTAAGACGGAGGGGTGTTTTGAAGCTTGATCAACTCTGCTGGCGCTCCTGTGAGTCTGGGGCATTGACTTCGCAATTTTCATCATTTTCCATGCCTTATCGACATCAAATGAGCTTCTACAATCATCTTGAATAATGTTTCCAAACAAGCCATCTTGGGAAGATGAAGATTGTTGTTGACCTGACCTGTCCTGCGACAGTTTACTGTTGTTGTGTCTTCTACTACTGCCACCATGTGATTCAATGGCACTGGAAGTGAAGCTTAATGATCCCCTCTGCAACTTATTCCAATTTTCACGTAGAGCTTGTATACGTCTTTGCACATTTCGACAATGATTTAAAGTTCTCGCACCCAATTCTGTTGGTTTACCTGTATTATTCTGATCTGTTTTTCTACAGCCTGTTCCAGAGACAACAGGAGGTGACAGCCGATTTGAAAGTGAAGAGGCTACCTGATGAGATCTTCTGCTATTTAATTCTTCATGTACAATATCAAAAATTGAAACATATGTGCTAGCTGCAGGCATCACGTCAGAGTTTTCAATGACGTCAGCATAGTGATTTTCAGACTCGGAATTTGCAATACTGATTCCAGTATTCTTGTGCTCTGGCCCAGAGTTTCCAAATATATCCTCATTGCCACTACCAGTATCTATCTCCGTGTTGCTGTGTTCAGCCCTCAATATAGTACAATCATGGCAAAACCAATCACCTTCAGGTAAAGTGGCACCCAATCCAACACAGTAAGTATGAGCAGCCATATCACAAAGATCACAAAGCAGTAAAAGACTTTCATCGGTGACGCCATTGCACACAGTACATGAAACATGTTGATAAGGATCGGAAGGCCCAATTGATGCATTTCCAATACCACTGTAAACCTGCCAATACATCAGCCCATAATTTACTCAATTTATAATACCATATGATATTTTTTCCTGATGATGTCAAAATTCAATACAGTAAACAACCAATATATCGGAATTTCAGCAGGTTTAATTGTTAACAAAACTCATAACCTAACTTCCAATTATATTTTGTTTAAGAAAAAAGGTAAAATTTTAAACCCCAATTATTCTTCTTTCTTTTCATGAATATTCCCCAAGTTCCTAATTCTACAATAACACTTACAATTAAGAACAATAAAATACATCAATTCCTATAATTAAGTCACAATTTTGCCATAAAATCACCAAAAGCAATACCTGAAACTAAATAAATCTCAACAACAAATTATTCTCTATTTTTCACTAAATTAAACTAACAAGAGGAGCAAAATTAACATAAAACAAGAAAAAAAGAAGTGAGCGGTACCTGATCGCGTTTGGGGACGTTAACGATTCGCTCGGAGGGAAAGGCACCGTCCTTGGGTGGTCTACGAATGGTGGTGAACCTTTGCTTGCACATGGGGCACCTAGATTCGATTCTAGACCATTCCATGATGCAGACGAAGCAAAAGTAGTGGCCGCAGCTATTGATTTGGCCTCTGACTGATCTTCCTTCCTCCAACAAGCATATTCCGCAGCAAGTAGAATGCAATTCCTCCATCGATCCTGATGATTCTTGATTCGGTTCCGCTTCCGGGATGACTGCGCTTTTCAGGCGCTTGTTCGGGTACGACGATGAATCAAGCCAATCTAAGTCACCCGCCATGTTTACCGCCGAGTTGGCTCTGTTTTTGCGCGAGCGGGTTAGATGATTTATGCGAATTGGGCTTGTGAGGGCCTGCTCAAATGGATCTCATCTCCTGAAAGAGTTGAGTGGCCATATTTGAAGAGCATCGATACTTGCAACCATTTAGTTTACTCTATTAAATATTTTTAAGGATAATTCTAATATCTCCAAAATGTTTGATCTAATCATTAATTATCCCCAACAATTTAGACAAATCCCTTTTTCCCTCTTCTATTAACTTTGTTAATGAAAAGTTTCTGACACTGATAGTATATGAAAAGACGGAATTACCCCTCAAAATTAACAAAAAGATCAAATTACCTTCTAAATATTTAATATAATAATATTACAAATTACTAAATATGATAAAATAAAAATTAAATTAAATTGAAATCCAGATGTTTCTAGATTTGTTTCTAACTCTAAATCTAGATTTATAGAAAAAAAAATTGAAAATACAATGTTCTTTAGTGTAGAACATCGAAGAACAATGTTCTTCTTCTACCTTTTTTATCAACAAACATGTCGACGTTGATTTTCAGTCGACGAGCAATCAATGCCCAATATCTGCAATCAATGTGAGAAAACACGAAAACCAAGAAAAGACAAAGACAGAAACAGAGGATCGAACGAAGAACACCAAGCTTTTACGTGGTTCGGCAATAGAAAGGCCTACGTCCACGACTGTCTATCTCTCAAATTCTGCAGAGTGACAGTATATTATTCAATATTGTCTCTTGGTGTTACAATGATTTCAATCCCTATTTATAGGGAAAGAAGAGTTACAATTTTGGTTGTAGCAAATCAGGAAGAGAATCCTGAATTAATTACATTCCCTAAATAATTGGGAAAAATAAGGAAAAGAATTATAAGTTAATTATACTTCCTAATATATTCAGATAATATCAGGAAATTACTATATTTATCTCAAGATAATGATGACTTGAATTTGACTTCGAATTGATCTCCATATCTGACGAGGAAATCATGGTTTGATTGGGCAATTGCCATATTCGGAGAGAGAATCACTATTGAACTTGGTAACTGCCTTTTCTGGAAGATACTATGCTTATCACGTGTCTGAGCGAGCTGATGCGTTATGGTGGTTTCGAGCTCGAGCTCGCTGAGAAACGAGCTACGCAGGCGGCGAGCTGCGACCTGGCTGTATTTATGGGTCTGTTGATGCCAGCTGGAAGTCTTGATGGTCTTTGAGTCAACACTGGGCCTCGTCTGATGGGCTTTGACTACGTTGACCTCATTGGGCCTTCTTATCGGGTCTTAAATGGGCATAAATTGGACTTTTACCAGCCCAATTACTGAGTCCGAAAAATACACACAACATTAGCCCCCCAGCTCTCAGTTCGCTTGGGCGAGCTGAGAGCTTGCATTTGCTGGTAAAAGTTAGCTTCCTTGGCACACTTACTTTCTAGAACCGCCTCTGTGCACTTTCAAATTCCACCATTTCAGTTGCGACACGTGGCGGTCATGCAGGTGGTAACCGAAGCGACGTCTGCACGTCATTTACTCGCACATTTAATGCGCACGTCCTTCAACTGACGGCTGCATGATTTCCAAAGCCACGTTTCGCGCTGCACCGTCAGATCTATGACGGTTACATTTCCCAAAGATCTGACGGTTGGGACTCATGCTTGCTTGTCTATATAAATCGATGGACCCTTGTCATTTTCTTCTTTCATCTGTCATTTTCACTCGAAGCAAACAAGTGTTCAAGCTTTCAAACATCCAGGACCCACTGCCTTTTACGAGATTCTCAGCCTTCTTCGTCGTTCTTCTACTTATCAACGATTCAAGGTGAGACTTCTTTTTCTTCAAACTTTCTATTTTGGGCTCATCATGCTTCATCACCATTGTTGCTCCTGCAATGATACATATATTTTTATATATTTTATTTATTTATTTATTTTTTATTTTATATTTTAGATGTCTTCAAGTGGAACTCGCAAGGGAATGATTCCAAGCAACGAAGCTCGTGAGCATGACAAAGCCCGAGCTCATGCTATTCAGGGAAGAGAGGCTCGTGCAGCACTCGCTCGTCATCCCACATCGTTGAAGCGTCCTGAGGTGGAGGGACTTGTCAAGCAATTCTACATCCCTTTTGGTTGTCGCATACTGCTGCCTGACTCCAGCAATTACGCGTGTTATCCACCCAGGGGATTCATCGCTGTCAGTACCCAACATCTTGAGCAGGGGTTGGGGTTCCCCGTTCCGCCGTTCTTGATCGAATTTCTCAACAAAGTCAAGCTCGCACCCTTCCAACTGACTCCGAATTCTTACACACAGTTGATCTCGCTGGCCATAGCCTTCTACAGGAACGGCCTTCATGCCCCTACACCAAGGATCATCCAAGAGTTCTACTCTTTCAAGGCCCTGGCTGCGGGAGATGGAGAGAAACCAGATGGTATTTACTACCTCACAGCCCGCCAGTCACAATACAAATACCTTTTGCCCAAGGGAGAAGCGAAGGGCAAATCCAACGTCGGGCCGTACAAGACGAGTTGGTTTTATATCTCGTGCCCGTCTCTTGCAGATCTTCGAAACTTCAGCTTCGTCCTGAAACCAGGTACTCATAAGAAGATTTAAGCGAGCTGATTTTGTTTTGCATCTCCATTACTTATCATTTTTCTTTGATCATTTGCCGTGCAGAGCTGAAGATGGACGAGTTTCCTCTCAGCAGCGGGGAGGAACGAGCTCTTGGCAAGCTCGCCAAATCGGGCGATGCAGGCATCAGCAGCAGATTCGACGATGCCATGCTTAGAGCTTACAAGCTTGCCCCTTCTAAGGAATCTCTTCTTCTGCGAGCTGGGGAAGATATGGGTAAGATGAGTGACAAGCCTAGACTTCCTTATGTTTTTGAGGTTTCAGTTCAGGATGCGTCTACTTCCCGACCTCCGCCAATAGTCTCTTCATCATCAGAGGAAGACATTCGCTCGGATAACATTCGCTCGCCTTCTCCACCTCGGAAGACTTCGTCTCGAGGTGCTTCTGCTCGCACCTCGTCTAAAGCAAAATCATCTTCAGCTCGCACACCAACGAAAGGCGAAATCGTCTTCAACTCGCACCCCTTCAAAGGGTGCATCCAGAAAAAGTTCTTCTTCTGCTCCTGCTTCAGCTCGGACAGGATCAGACCCAGTCCCTGCAGCTCCTGCTGCACAGGCCGACCCATCCTCTTCTCCACGTCACACGTCTACTCCAGGGGCTTCACTGTCTTCCCCAGCTCGTGATCCAGCTCCTGCTCCTTCTTCTACAAAACTCCCAGCCAACAGGAGGAAACTTGTACTCATGAAATCTCCTCCTGCACGTCCCACTGAATTTCAAGCTTCCTCGGCTCCTCCAGCAAAACGACCTGCCGAAGACTTGGCCACTCCAGCGGCACCCTCCAAACGCTCCAAACCATCTGGCCAGGACCAGGCTCCTGCAGTTGCTGTATCCACCAAAGTGCCTGCAGCCACAGAAGCCACTGCCCCTTCAACCGCTGCTCCCAGCGAGGTGCATGCTGCTGCTGGAGCCACTACTCCCTCGACTGCTGCTGCTAGCGAGGTGCCCATCTCCAATGTTTTTCCAAGTCTTCAGTCACCTCCAACTTCCAGCTCGCAGCCTGGAAAAGGTGATGCTCCTTCAAATGCTGCTCCCGAGGCAACCAGAGTTGGCCCCAGCACTTATGCGATTAGGCGTACTGTTGTGTCGCGACGTGGGGGTTCTCATGATGATGCGCGCGAAATCCCGGAGCGCGAGAGAACTCCTTCACCCACCAGATCAGATATCGAGCTGGGTCCTGGAGGAAGATACTTGAACTCTTTCCTTGACAACTGGGCAACAATTATGCTCAATCACGCAAATGTCTTGGAAAACAGGAGCCTTAGGGGCGAGGAACTTGATGAGTTCGCGGCTCGCCACAGTATGCTGGTAAGTTATTCTTTCTCATCTGTTGATTTCTTTACTTGACTGGATCTTAATCTGTTCATATTTCCAGGGTGCCCTTGCTACAATGAAGCGGAGAAGGGAGACAAGGGCTGCCCAGGATGAGATCAGGAAACTGGAGTTCGACCTGGAGGCGGCCACCGATGACTTAGCTCGCATGACCTCGGGCAGAATAGAGGGTCAGGAAGCTCAGATTACTGAGGCAAACGCTGCAAGGCAAGTAGCTGAGGAAGCCCTGAAGAAAATGGAGAATGAGCATGCTTTGTTAAAGGATGAGTTGCTCAAGGTGAAAGAAGATCTGAGGCAATCTGAGCAACAGGCCGCACTGGACGAACAGCGAGCTTCAGCTGCAGAAGAGAAGACTGAAGTGCTTCATCGTCAGATTGATGCTGCTCTGGCGCGAGCTGAAACTGCCGAGAAGCAGGCCGAGGAGGCCAATAAGCGGGCTGGTGAGATGGAAGTTGCAGCTAAAGGCGCCGAGGAGGCCGCAACCAAACGGGCTGAGGAGGCTGCAACCGCGGATAACCGTGCGAAGGAGGCTGAGCATCGAGCTGAGGTGCTTAGGCAACAAGTGGGGGAGGCCATTCAGCGAGCTGAGGCTGCGGAGCAGCAAGTTGAAGACATGAAAAAAGAGGCTGAGGTCGTCAACCGTCTCGCTGATAATGCCTTCGAGGATCTAACGGCCTTCAGAGATCAAGCTGCTCAGGAACTGGAAGTGCGGGTCGCAGATGCAAGGGATGAGGCTGAGGAAAGAACAGGTCGTGATTTCCTCTACACACTGTGGATGTCCCATCCAGACATGAATTTCTCTATCTTTGGGGACATAGGGCTTGAAACTATTGAGGATTTCAAAGCAAAAGCTGCCTCGTCCACCGCTGGTCCAGAACCTCCAGCTGATCCTAATCCTCCTGCTGAGAACTAGCAACTCGTTTTCTTTCTCATGTATATCATTTAACTTTCAATTTGTAATTAGTCTTCGTATTTAATGAAAATTTCTTTCATTACTTCTCTTGTGTTGAATGTTCTTCAGGCCATTGTATACTTTTTCGTTCTTCATACTTCTAGCGAGCTCATATTCAACGAACCCAAAATCTGGTAATAATAAAAGCAACAATTTAACAAAATCATTGTAAGTATAAGTAATGAGTTTTTTTAGAATGTTTGGTGAGCTATGCAGGGGCATTTAGCCGTCTGCTTTTTAGGCTCTTTGTTATTTATAGCGAGCTATGCAGGGGTCGTCACCTCGCCTGCTTTTTTGGCTCATTAGGCGAGCTATGCAAGGACACTAGTCACTTGCTTTTTAGGCTCTTTTTATTTATAGCGAGCTATGCAGGGGTCGTCACCTCGCCTGCTTTTTTTGGCTCATTAGGCGAGCTATGCAAGGACACTTAGTCACTTGCTTTTTAGGCTCTTTTTATTTATAGCGAGCTATGCAGGGGTCGTCACCTCGCCTACTTTTTAGGCTCATTAGGCGAGCTATGCAAGGACACTTAGTCACTTGCTTTTTAGGCTCTTTTTATTTATAGCGAGCTATGCAGGGGTCGTCACCTCGCCTGCTTTTTAGGCTCATTAGGCGAGCTATGCAAGGACACTTAGTCACTTGCTTTTTAGGCTCTTTTTATTTATAGCGAGCTATGCAGGGGTCGTCACCTCGCCTGCTTTTTAGGCTCATTAGGCGAGCTATGCAAGGACACTTAGTCACTTGCTTTTTAGGCTCTTTTTATTTATAGCGAGCTATGCAGGGGTCGTCACCTCGCCTGCTTTTTAGGCTCATTAGGCGAGCTATGCAAGGACACTTAGTCACTTGCTTTTTAGGCTCTTTTTATTTATAGCGAGCTATGCAGGGGTCGTCACCTCGCCTGCTTTTTAGGCTCATTAGCTTGTTCTAACGCTGTTGAGCTCGAAGCTCGTTAGCCTGATATGTTGATTCAAAAACAGGGGAAAATGGAGCTTTTATTTATAATCAATCCATATTACAGATAATGACAAACTTATTGATAATAGGGGCGGAGATGTTCGGCATTCCAAGCTCGAAGGACTTCTGCCCCATTCACATTAACTAAGCGATAAGCTCCATTTCCCAAGGCTGCTTTGACAACATACGGTCCTTCCCAGTTCGGGCCTAAGGATCCGTCACTCGGCTTGCGGGCTCCAGGTAGAATGAGGCGTAGGACTAAGTCTCCTACGTTGAATCTGCGGATGCGAGCATACTTGTTATAGTACCTCGCTATTCTCTGTTGATAGATAGCTGCCCTTAACCTGGCGGTTTCCCTGTGTTCTTCGAGCAGGTCCAGATTTGCTGCAAGTAGCTGATTATTGTCATTTGGATTGAAGGTCGCTCTTCTTTGCGAGGTGACCTCAAACTCAGCCGGGATCATAGCCTCCGATCCGTATACCATTGAAAATGGGGTCTCGCCAGTTGAGCTGCGAGCTGTGGTTCTATAGGACCACAATACTTTTTGGAGCTCGTCTACCCACGCTCCCTTTTTGGCTTCCAATTTCATCTTCAGGGTCTGCTTGATGATCTTGTTTACAGCTTCCACTTGGCCATTGGCTTGTGGGTGGTCTACTGCTGAGAAACTTTTAATAATTTTGAGGTCGTTGCAGAACCTAAGAAACTGGTCACTGGCAAACTGAGTCCCATTGTCTGTCACAATCTGCTGTGGGACCCCGAATCTGCTAATAATGTTGCTCCACACGAATTTTTCAATCTTTGTAGTGGAGATCTCAGCAAGTTCTTTCGCTTCAGCCCACTTAGTGAAATAATCTACTGCGACTACTGCATGCTTACATCTTCCACGTGCCATTGGTAGGGGTCCGATCAGGTCCATTCCCCAGATCGCAAAGGGCCACGGGCTCACCATCTGTTGGAGGTAAGCTGGTGGAGCTCGTGGAATATGAGCAAACCTTTGACATTTGTCGCATTTCTTCACTAAGTTGAGGGCATCCTGCCTCATGGTGGGCCAGTAGAAGCCTTGGCGAAGTGCCTTCTGAGCTAGAGACAGCCCCCCAGCATGGTTCCCACAGTGGCCTTCGTGTATCTGCCTTAGCACTGTTTCACACTCATGGCCATCAATGCATCTTAATAATGGTGCTGTGAACCCCTTCTTGTATAGTGCATCATCATAGATGCAATACCTGGCTGCTCTAGCTCGCAGACGTCGGGCTTCTAGCTTGTTATTGGGCAGCTTTCCATCCTGCAAGTATTCGAGAATAGGGCTCATCCAAGAATCAGGCTGCACGGATATGGCCATCGTCACATTCTTTTCTTCTGTGCTTGGAGCTGGTAGGAACTCAACTGGGATTGCCCCAAGGAAATCTGCATCTCGCGTGGTTGCGAGGCGAGCTAGTGCATCAGCATGCGAGTTCTGAGCTCGTGGGATCTGCTTCATCTCGTACCTCTGGAACGCACCCAGAAGCTCGTGTACTTTTTGGAGGTAGAGGGCCATTTTCGGTCCCCTGGCTTGATATTCTCCCATTACATGGCTGACGACGAGTTGTGAGTCACTGAAAATCTTCAAGTGTTCAGCTCGCATCTCTTTAGCCAAACGCAGTCCTGCGAGCAGAGCTTCATACTCAGCTTCATTGTTTGTGGCCTGAAAGCCAAACCTTAGAGCACAGAGGATTTTGTGGCCCTCAGGACTGATCAGCAAAACTCCAGCTCCAGCCTTCTGCTCGCTGGATGATCCATCAACGAAAAGCTCCCAGGCTGGACCTTCAGAAGACTCAGCTTCGTCGTCCACAGGTCCCGTAAATTCTGCAATGAAATCTGCAAGAGCCTGAGCCTTGATAGCTGTCCTCGGCTTGAATTGGATATCAAACTGTGCGAGCTCCACTGCCCATTTCAACAAACGACCTGAGGTGTCTGCTTTCTGCAAAACTTGTTTCAACGGATACTGGGTAAGGACTTCGATAGTATGAGCTTGGAAATAAGGTCGCAGCTTCCTTGATGCGATCACCAGGCAGTAAGCCAGTTTCTCCATCTACGAATATCTGGTTTCAGCATCCTGTAATCTTTTGCTCACATAATAGACTGGAAGCTGCGTCTTTTCTTCTTCCCTCACCAGTGCGGCACTCAGAGCTTGCTGCGACACTCCCAAGTATAGAATCAGTTTTTCCCCCTCTTTGGGCTTGGAAAGAAGTGGAGCTCGTCCCATATACTCCTTCAACTGCTGGAAGGCTACTTCACACTGCTCGGTCCACTCGAAACTCTTTGCTTTCTTCAGAATGTCAAAGAAAGGGACACATTTGTCTGTAGCTTTCGAAATGAACCTACTCAATGCTGCGACCTGGCCATTGAGACTCTGTACATCCTTCACCCTGGTGGGCGACCTCATGTCAATCAGTGCTCTGATCTTCTCGGGATTAGCTTCGATTCCCCTACTGTTGACCATGAAGCCCAGGAACTTCCCGGAAGCTACTCCAAATGCACATTTGAGTGGATTTAACTTCATCTGGTAGCTCCTCAGGATTTGGAACATCTCTCTCAGGTCGCCAACATGATCACCTATCTGCTTGGACTTTACTAGCATATCGTCCACATAGACCTCCATGGTCTTTCCAATTTGCTCTTTGAACATCATGTTCACCAAGCGTTGATAGGTTGCTCCAGCATTCTTCAAACCGAAGGGCATCACCTTGTAGCAATATAGTCCCCGATCAGTCATGAACGAGGTGTGCTCTTCATCTTCAGGCTTCATTGGGATCTGGTTATATCCCGAATATGCGTCCATGAAGCTTAGGAGCTCGTGGCCAGCAGTAGCATCCACGAGCTGATCTATCCTTGGCAGGGGGAAACTATCTTTGGGGCATGCTTTGTTTAGGTCGGTGAAGTCGATGCAAGTCCTCCACTTCCCGTTCTTCTTTTTCACTAGCACAGGGTTGGCGACCCAGGTCGGGTAGTAAGCTTCTCTGATGAACTTGTTAACCAGAAGCTTGTCTATCTCTTCTTTTAGTGCTAGGTATCGTTCCCCTGTCATTGCCCTTCTTTTCTGGCGAACTGGTTTGAAATGAGGATCAATGTTCAGCCTGTGAGACATCACCTTTGGGTCTATTCCCACCATGTCCTCATGATTCCATGCAAACACATCCAAGTTCGCCTTTAAGAAGTCAGCGAGCTGGATTCTCAGCTCCGGAGTTAATCCTCTTCCCAGCTTCAAACATCGCTCAGGATCTACCTCGCTGACTGGTACATCTTCTAACTCCTCAATTGGACCGGTCGCTCGGTCTGCATCTACCTCGCGAGGGTCCAGGTCGTGACTGACTCCCTTCTCAGTCATAGTTCGTGGCTCGCCCCCTGAGACCACGTTCACCTTCTTTCCTCTTACACCCATCTTTACTGCATCCTCGTAGCAACGACGAGCTAGGTGCTGTTCTCCTCGAACACATCCGACGCCATTAGGAGTTGGGAATTTCACGGTCAGAGTTCTGGTTGAAGTAACCATGTCCAACTCGTTCATAGCAGGTCTTCCGAGGACCACGTTATACGCCGATGGGCAGTCGATTATCAAGAAGTCTGTCAGGGTTGTGGCCTGACGACCCGCCTCCCCCAGAGTCAAAGACAATTTGATCTGCCCTACTGGTACTACAGCATCTCCAGTGAATCCAAATAAAGGCTCCGGGGATGGCCTCATTTGTTCTGCTCGCAGCCCCATCTGGTCGAAACAGCTCCTATACATCACGTTCACTGAGCTGCCGGTATCGATCATGATGCGCCTAACTTCCACATTGCTGATTTTAGCTCGTATAACCAGCGCATCATTATGAGGATTGATCACTCCTCTGGCATCTTCCTCTGTAAATACGATCTCGTCCGAGGTCGGCTTCGCTCTTTTGGTAGGTCCCTCCGACCCATTGAGCTGGAATGAATGATTCGCCTCCCGGACGTACCTCTCATGCGATCTGTTGGAATCACCTGCGATATGGGGGCCACCATAAATAGTAAAAATTGTTCTTACCGCAGGTTCTTGACCTTGCTCGGGAGCTCGCTGGGGCTGCTGCTGGTGTGTTGGCTGTTGTTGTTGAGGTCGTTGCTGGTGAGGTCGCTGATCAGCAGGTCTTGCCACATATTCTCCCAAGCGACCTCGCCTGATCAATTTTTCGATGGCGTTCTTCAACGCCCAACAATCCGAAGTACTGTGCCCGACCTCATTATGATAAGCACAGAACTTGTTTTGATCTCTGTGCTGAATGAGGGCTCTTATAGGATTGGGCCTCCCAAAATCTTCCTTATTCCGCTCCGCAGCGTAAATCCTGTCCGGTGATGCCGTCAGGACGCTGTATCCTTCCTGGCGACCCCAACGCTGAGGTCGCTCATACCTTGGCTCTCTTCTCGCTTTCTTGGCGATCTGATTACTTGAGCCGTTGTTTCTTCCTTCTTCGTTCCGACCATTGTTTCTTCTCTTCGGCTGGCTGGAACTGCCCGCTTCATTCTTCTGATTCTGTTTTTTCGGGCCGAAGGTTTCTTCCCACCTGATCTCTTTTGCAGCTCGCTCGTAGAACTCTCCCAGATCCTTTACTGGGGATTTGTAAATGCTCTCGTATAACTTTCCATCCTTGCGCAGCCCAGCTGAGATCGCTGTCAGAATGCTTTCATCTGATGGATGCTCGACATTCGCGACCTCGCGTCTAAATCTGGTGATGTATTCCTTCAACGACTCACCCTGACGCTGAAAAATGGTGGCAAGGTGGCAGGATGGAGCGAGCTGCCTTCTCAGTGCCCTGTATTGACCAACGAACTTCTGTTGGCATTGTTCCCAACTTCCTATGCTGCGAGCTGGGAGATTTCTGAACCACGTTCTTGAAATATCCCCCAATGTGGCCGGAAACACTCGGCACTTCACCATTGGGTTTCCTGTCTGCAGATCCATCTGAACGTTGAAAGCGTCTAGATGGTCATATGGGTCACTGTCCCCATTGTATTGCTGAATGCTTGGCATCTTGAACCTCGGAGGAAGAGGTTGCGTCTCAATCTCCCTTGTAAATGGGGTTCTGCCTCCGTAGAGCCCACGCTGCTCCGGAACTCCGGGTCGTGCTTCCAATTGCTGGATTCTTTGGAGGAGCTCCTCTAGTTGGGGGTCTCGGAGCTCGTATCTCCTCTGTGATCATGACTTGGAGCCGGATGTTCAGGGTCATACCTTTCGTCTTCCTCAACTTGACCCTCATGATGATGGGATCTTACCTGCTGCCCATCCACCTTGTCGATATAACGAGCTGCGTCTCGGACTCTACCTTGACTGACTTCTATCCGTCTGTTTCCATCCTGGCTCAGTCTTACTACCAGGCTATCAGGTCGTGCGACCTCCCTTTCGTGCTGAACAGGGTGTCTTCCAGCCCTCGAACGCGCATTGGATGAGCGAGCTGAGTCTGTAGGTCGCGGGACTTCTCTTGCCAGCCTTTCAGGTCCTCGCGCTGGTTCGGGAGGCTGGGGCACTCCCTGTGGTGCCTGAACTTCCACCCTAGTCACGTTCTGAACCTGGGCCTGCACCAACATATTGACGGCTTCCGTGAGCTGTCTGACCGTATCTTCCAACGCTTCCTGCCTCTGCAGTAATGCATTCTGTCCTTCGGCCGTCGGGGCAACTGGGACCGTTTGACGGTGAGGCAGAGGAGGAATGCCTGTTGTAGCCCCGAGAACCTGTCCATGGGACGGGCCTGCGGCATGCGTGGTTGCGTCTTGCCCAAGCTGTAAGTTCTGCTGGGATTGGTTCACGTGACTTTCCGCCTGGTCGTCATCTCCAAGGAACCTGTTTGATCTAGTCTTTGCCATCTCGTCAAAAGTTAATAAACTAGGATGAAAAAGATTGCAGTCTGGCCCCTCCTTCTAGCGCCAAAATGTTGACGTTGATTTTCAGTCGACGAGCAATCAATGCCCAATACCTGCAATCAATGTGAGAAAACACGAAAACCAAGAAAAGACAAAGACAGAAACAGAGGATCGAACGAAGAACACCAAGCTTTTACGTGGTTCGGCAATAGAAAGGCCTACGTCCACGACTGTCTATCTCTCAAATTCTGCAGAGTGACAGTATATTATTCAATATTGTCTCTTGGTGTTACAATGATTTCAATCCCTATTTATAGGGAAAGAAGAGTTACAATTTTGGTTGTAGCAAATCAGGAAGAGAATCCTGAATTAATTACATTCCCTAAATAATTGGGAAAAATAAGGAAAAGAATTATAAGTTAATTATACTTCCTAATATATTCAGATAATATCAGGAAATTACTATATTTATCTCAAGATAATGATGACTTGAATTTGACTTCGAATTGATCTCCATATCTGACGAGGAAATCATGGTTTGATTGGGCAATTGCCATATTCGGAGAGAGAATCACTATTGAACTTGGTAACTGCCTTTTCTGGAAGATACTGTGCTTATCACGTGTCTGAGCGAGCTGACGCGTTATGGTGGTTTCGAGCTCGAGCTCGCTGAGAAACGAGCTGCGCAGGCGGCGAGCTGCGACCTGGCTGTATTTATGGGTCTGTTGATGCCAGCTGGAAGTCTTGATGGTCTTTGAGTCAACACTGGGCTTCGTCTGATGGGCTTTGACTACGTTGACCTCATTGGGCCTTCTTATCGGGTCTTAAATGGGCATAAATTGGACTTTTACCAACCCAATTACTGAGTCCGAAAAATACACACAACAAAACACCATATCAACAAATAAACAATTTGGAAATCATATTGCATTTGAAAAAAATTGAAAAAAAAAGAAGAAGAAGAAGAATAGACATTATTCTCCATTAGAACCCAAATTCATTATCCTTAATCCACTGTATTAGCTGACTATTATTAATCTATTCATCAAATCATCATCAACTTCAACCCACCATTAACAACATCAAGACACAATTGTTATCATCAACCATCTGAAAAAAATTGAAAAGAAAAAAGAAAAAATTGAGAACATTGGGTCTCCTCCGTCGGAGACCGAGGTTCTCCGATGAAGAATACCTAACGGTCTCTATCACGTAGAGACTAGGGCAATGGAAATAATTAGCTCTCCTTCACCAAAGATCTATGGTTTTTAACGAAGGAGATGAACCAACTCTTGCTGCCGTGTTGAAGCTCTCGTCGCTGTCGCTCTTGCCACCTATGATAGATGAAAAAGAAGATAAGAAGATGAAAGAAGAAGAAGAAGAAGAAGAAAAAGAAGAAAATAGAAGGTAAAGAAGAAAATGGGCGGTAGAGTTGGAGTTAGACAGAATTTAGATTTTTTTTTTTTTTTAATATTTATTTCCTTTCCATGATTTTATATTTTTAAGAAAATATGTTTTATTTTTTTAATGTCTTTTAATTTTTTAATTTTAAAATTTTTTAATTTTCACCATCCATTGTTGTTATAGACGGTGGAGATGACATTATTTTTTTGTTTTTTAAATATGTTTTAATTTAATGAATTAATGAATTAACATCATTATATATTTTATCTTGTTTTGTCGGTTTCACCCTTCCTAGTTAATGACTAAACATTAACTCTTAACGTCCAAGTTGATTGTAGGGATTTTTGGTAACTTTATAAATGACAAGGGTTTTTTTTATTATCATTATACACTATAGGGGTGCTTATCAATTTTCGTAAATCAAGGATTTTTTGGTTATTATGCTAAACTATAGGGGGAAATTAGAGATCTTAGCGAGAGCAAGGATAAGAAGAGGAGAAAGATGCCTATAGAGAGGGAACTAGGGAGACGGGTCGGTAAAAGCTTCAATGGCAGAGAGATCAGGCCTTGAAGAAGATGATGAAAAGGGTTGATGTTTGTGTTTTTATTTATTTATTTTGGTTTTTGTTTTCAATTTATTCATCAATTGATATCCATCAGTTTCATTTTTTAAGAAAATTTTATTTTCTTAAAACTTTGATGATTTTTAGAAAATTTATTTTTCTAGTATTATTGGTGATGATTTTTAGGATTTTTTTTGTTTGAATTTTGTCTTATTCATAGGTAAAATAGTTATTTGACTAAAAATTTTGGTCAACTATTAAAGTTGATGGAAATTGACTAAGCGTATAGAGTTTAATGTAATAAAAGGGTAAATATATTTTCGTTTGGTTTTAGGCAAACCTCGGGAGGATATTGGGCAATTCTTTTTTTTTTTTTTTTTAAATCCTAATTTATATAAAAAGTAGTTTTCATGACAATTTACTTATACTATATAATACAATAAAACTAAGAGAATAGTAATTTTTTTATTAAGTGAGTAATAGTTATAAATTATAATTTTTTAAAAAATATTCTTTAATGGGGCATATTGATAAAACGGATGTACATACAGCTTTAGTAGGGTGAAAATATCATTACTAATATTTGAATTACACTCTTTTAAAATTGTATATACGTACCGATTCAATATGGATGCAAGATTTATTTGTTAGTAATTAGACTGTGATCCAAGAATTTGTAATTGTGCAGTTGCTAAAATCTTAATAATATTTTTTTTAAAAAAATTAAATTTACTTTGACTCTTACTCTACCGAGGGTTCTATCAATGAATTTAGATTTTCTCCTAACCTAATATTTTTCGTAAGCTTTTTAAATCATGTGATTAATTGGTTGTTGAAAAAAATAGAAGTGTAAAAGTAACTAAATTCTAATCATTTATTGATTATATGCTACGAGATTAGAAAAGGAAGAACAAGAAAAAAAAAAAAAATCTTTAATTGAGCTTAGTTTAAGAGGGTATCTGAGTGCTCTATCCAAACCTGTGCCTAGGCTTTCTACCCGATGCCTATATGAGGCATTAATACGAGTGAACCAAGATGTCGGGTCTATATGAATTATTGATTCTATTGATGCCTTCTTATTGTAAACTTTTTTCATATTAATACAAACAATATTTAATATTTTGAGTATTTTAGTAATAATATATTTGATCAAAATATTAAGGGATAATCTTGAAAAAAACCCTTGAAAATGAAAATAATCTTAGTATACCCTAGCTTTTGAAAATATTAACCAAAAAACCCTATACTGTTGCCCAAAAACGGGTTTCATCCATATTTAAAGTGGTTTTGTAAAAAAATAAGTAAATGACCAAAATACCCTTTTGGACTGTTATGGGAGAAAGAGAAAATGTTTGTTGGTTATATGATGACTTGAAAGCCCACATGTAAGCCAATAAAAGACAAAAATTAACATCTAATTAAATTACAAACTTACCCCTTACAAATGACAAATTTGACCCTATCACATGACTATTACTACAACAGTAACAAACCCAAAATCTGTATAAAAAGACAGCAAATGGTACCTGTTAACACACACACTCATTCTTTTTCCTTAAATAAAAAAACCAGCAAACATTTTCTCTTTCTCATCGCACGCACACATACTCCTTTCTGTTGCTAATTGATAAACACACATCTTGCTGCCATTTCAGAAACACACACTTGATACCAGTTCACAAACACACTCACACTTTGCTACTAGATGAAACAAACACATACACACTCCTTTCTACTACCTGTTCACAAACACAAACACACACTTATCCTCTTAAAAAAACAAGAAAACAGACACACACACACATACACACTCCTTATCTGCATCACACACACAGATCTTTCTGCTACCAGTTGACAAACACACATACCCTGCTACCAGTTCACAAATACACACTTGATAACGGTCAAGGTACATATAGACTTTGACACCCAAAAAAATGGCATCATTTTCAAGCTCATCAAACAACATTAATGGAGATAGAATCAAATTCAAAAATAGAAGATGTCATTGAGGGAGAAAGGCAATTGTGAAGATTTCAGAGTCAACAAGCAATCCCAACAAACTTTGCTTTGCATGTGAGACAAGATAATGCAATTTCTATTATTTTTGGGATCTAGATGAAACAGAAATGAACATGGAACAGTTTGAAATACAAAGATTTGTAGGAAATTCTATAAACCATTATGTTGAGGAAGAAATGAAAGCTTTTAATCAAAGACTGCAGAATGTTGAAGGTAAAGTCCATAACTTAGAAATGGAAATTATAAGATTACAAAACATGGAAACTATAGTAGGAGGGTTAAGGTTTATGATGATGTTAAACATATTTTTGTTTGGCATTTCTATAGCAATGTATGTACAATGCATAATGAAATTACAATGAAAAGACTATTGATCCTAAATGCACCATAAGTAATATTCATCATTCATTAATAACAATATCCATTAACATCATCATTGCATAACATAATTATCATTGTTAAAGTTCATCATTTAGTAACATCATTCAATAGGACCTAACCAAAATGTATACATGTTTTTTGTATCCTATTATAAGGATATCATGATTGTGGTAGGTTACATACTCGATCACAGTTCATATAACCTATCGAAATCATGCTAGCTAAAAAAAAATCAACAGTCCCTAAAACATATAACCTATGTAATGCTAGCACAAAAACATAATTAAACATATATGAAACAAAAATAACAGATTATCTTCTCCAACTGACCCAATCAACTCAAGTCCACTATAACTTGAAAGTGGCACCTTTGTTATGATTGTGAAGACGATCCCACTTTATTTCTCTGTGGACTAAGAAAAAAAGTGACACAATGCTAAATAATAATGTTATAGACTATTAATAAAATGACAACGATACCTTTCTCTTGGCTGCAGCTGTCTTTTTGTTGTTGCTATTGGCACCATTCTGCAATTATAATAATCTAATTAGTGTGATAAGTGAGTAGAAACAACAGAAGAAGTAAATTATATGTTGTTATTACCTTTGCTTTGGTTGCACCATTGCATGGCCTCTTATTATGACCAGAAATTCCATATAGCTTGCATGTTACACTTGATCCCCTTGGCTCTTTTCCCCTTTCACCTGGTTCTCTAATTCTTTGGATCTTAGGCCTGCTAGGTAGTGACTTGATGATTGGTGGAAGCAGTTCTTCAGTAGCAATCTCTAGCCAATTACAAATATCTGGGATATGGTGTATCATGCTTTCATATGTTCTCTTGAATGCACTTTTGGTCAGATAGGGGTGCATAAACCTTGCAATAGCTTAAGTTAATGTAGAACTTGGATTTGAATAAGCTGTAACACACGTAAGACATAAGTATAAAAATCATTTCATAATTGATATTGATAACTGTAAAACAATTTAAAGGAATGTGACTACCAATGCTTGCCACAGCATGAACACAAGGCACACCACTAATCTGCCATGCTCCACATTCGCATGTGAAATCCTGTATCTTAATGACATATGCCCTACCTACAGTGCCTATGACTTCAAATTCAACCTTGCCAGCTTGCAATATCATCATATTCCTACCTTCCAAGCTTGCCTTGATAATTTTGTTGTTGACAAAGGGAGGCAATTTAGAAATCCAGTTAGCACACAATTGCTCTCTTTGATGAAATCGCTGCATTACAATTCTCCTAATGTGCTCCAGCAACTGAAGGTAGGTTTTTGCCCTATGGTTCCCCAACATGTTGTTAAATGATTCAGTCATGTTGTTGGTCATATGGTCATATTTGATGCTTGGATCAAATGCATACCTAGACCAGTGCTTAGGGGCTATATCCTCCAACCATTGTTATGCTTTGACATTGAGCTTTCCTATTTCTGCCATGCTATGTTTGAACTCCCACTTTTCAGTACTCCTACTAGCTTGTGAAAATAGCTTCTTCATCTTTTGGCTGGCCTAATTTTGCCTGAAATTGGCATAGATGTGCCTCGCACAGTACCTACAAATGATGATGTTCAATTATTATTAGTAAAATCAACTATATAAATATAATCTTTGTAAAAAAGATTAATAATACACACCTTGTGCTTGCCCAAGGCCACTAATGTTCCAAAGCTTTCAATGCACCCTTTTGTCTATCATTCATGAAGGTGATAGGTTGATCAATGGGCATGTCTAAGTACCTCTTCAAATTTTGTATAAACCACGAACAATTTTCTTCGCACTCACTCTCACAAATGCAGACTGCTAAGGGATACAAACCATTGTTGGCATCTAATGCCACTGTTGAAAGTAATATTCATTTGAAAGGTCCTTTTAACAAACAACCATCTAACCCAATGAAGGGCTTACAACCTGCTAGAAACCCAACCCTTTAAGCTTGAAAACTGAAATTAAATCTTTGAAAAATAGGCTCTGGTTGTTGTAACCTAATATAGGCTATTGACCCCGGATTGGTGTGTTTGATAATATATGCATATCACCTCAAGTATTTAAAACATTCTGTATGATCTTTAGCTAATGCATTTAAAGCCCTTTGCTTAGCTTTATATAATCTTTGTATATCTATATTGACATGAAACTTATCTCTCAAAATCTCTTTCATTACACCCATCTTGACAACGCAATCCACTTACGAACGTTTCAAACTTACTCGCAATCCACTTCACTTTGGCTTCTTCACTCTTATATGACCCATAACACTCATGCACATTATGATATCTCTTGATTTTCATGTTAACTTTATCCTTCATCAATGATGTATATAT
Organism: Litchi chinensis; assembly: GCA_019925255.1. Taxonomy (NCBI): domain Eukaryota; kingdom Viridiplantae; phylum Streptophyta; class Magnoliopsida; order Sapindales; family Sapindaceae; genus Litchi; species Litchi chinensis. The sequence goes on along the minus strand of CM034470.1, from coordinate 16,586,934 downwards.
CCTCCATGGACAATCCATTGTTTTGCACTTGTATGTTAGCCTATCTTTGTCATTCTTTTCTCTAATAAAACTAATGCCTTCTTGGATGGCATATTCCCTCAATAGCTCCTTCAAGTTATAAACTGAATCATGAATCTGATTGACTTGAGAACTAATTTTTCCCCCATTACCATGGACAAAGGGGATTCCTTTCATAGTTCTAGCAATTGTAGCTTTTAAGTTCTCATCATCAGACTCATTGTAGGCATCATCATCATCATTTGATTGATAACCTTCAAATAAATTGAGGTTATCATCATCCACACCTTTCTCTTCATCCGCTTCATCACCCACACTTTCCATTGCTTCATCATCACCCATACCTTCATCCCTATCCACATCATCACTCACACTCTTCTCCCTATCAACAACATTACCCAAACTATCCTCCCCACTTATATCATAACCCACACTCTCCAAATATCTATCATCACCCACACCTTCCTCATTATTATCACCCTTATGACACTCATGCACATTCTGACATCCAAAAATCATTTCCTTAAAATCATCCATTATACCTATTGGCACTGGTTTAGAGATACGACTACAACCTTCATTGCCAAATGGTGGTACTGGGGTATAGCCCTTCCTCTCTATAATAAATACTACCTTCCTAACCTTATGCTTATCAAACAAATCAAACACCCCCAACATCTCTCGGTCAGAAGAAATTGATAACTTATCACCATTGCAAGGTATTTCAACAAAAATGTGATGGTCATAAGGTTGAAGACCAGAATGTTTGATAGTGATGTCGTCACCATGAAAAACATGCAGTAACGTTATAATGTTAATGTGATCCCTATCACATGATTCTAAATCTACCAACTCCCCTGAAATACGGACATAAATATCAAAGATATCACCCATGGATAACCGTGTAACAAATGAAACCAATGTGTTTATATATATTAGAAACCAACTATTTATTTACATATAAATGTAAGTATAAAAAATTATAATAAAGCAATGCCAGTTGCAAAATCTGAAATTTCTAAGATTTGCAATTCAACAATATTTTATAACAAGGGACTTGAGCAAGAGAGAAATAACAAAAGTAAGAAACAAGAACCCACTTGACAAATAAATGTTTACTTAGTTCTCTGTACATTAACAGCAAACATGAAGCCCTATTTGCTACTCTATGTAAAACAAAACAAATAATTGCAAACAAAATAGGGAAACAAAACAAAGACTAGGGAGCTGCTCTTTTTCCTTTTTTTTTTTTTTTTTTTTGTTTTTCCATGGGTAAAAAAAGAGTAGTAGCAAATTAAAAAAAAAAAAAAAAAGGCTTTAACTTTTTTTATACTCAAATTGACAATTTTGATATTTCAAACAAGAACAATACACCAATCACCCACACAAGCACAAACAAACATTGTTAATCAAAACAAGCATAGTCCCTTAATTTTTCATCAGCTATATTCATTGCAAAAAACCAAAAATACTAGTATAGTCATTATCACAAAACCAAGTACAATAGGAATGATTGAAAGAAACAAAAATCAAACAGTTTCAATCCTCTATTTTTATATTCCAAAAAGAAAACTAACCTTGCCAAAACATCAATTTAACCATACAGAAACACCAATAACATAAATAACCCAAGTAAAAATAAGGTTTATGACCTAAAATTGAAATTGTATGTGTAGGAGCAATCAAGTGAATCGGTTACACAAAACAAAGACCATAAGATAGCACAGGAAAACAGAGCATAGAAGTATGCAAATAGGGCACATAAGTTGATTTGGAAGCAAAACTGCTTGTGAGATCAAAATGACCAAAATGAGATCACGATTTTTTGATAAGCTAAATAAGAGAGGACAGACCAAAAAGTATAGTATATCAATGTTCAAACACAAAGATTTATGTTCCAATTGAGACATCTACTTATAATACTAACAATTAACATATGCAAAGAACTTAGGAATGATATATGAGTTCTGACCATATGGTGTTAGTTAGCTACAACAATAAATTATCAAAAGCAACATGTCACCTATTTATAATACTAAATTAACATATACAAAGAATTGGAACTAGTGGCGAGCATTATAAGCATTTTAAGTAGGCTTTTTTTCTTATTTTATGCAATGGATAAATTGTTATAATCAACAATGATAACCAAGTATTAAAAAAATTGCCTTCTCATATATTACAATTTCCATATATGTTTTACAGGCATATTAACATGTACTGTTAGTGGAAGTGCAAACTCAGCATTCAATAGACAGTGCTTACATTTGCCACGTCCAAGTTTGGTTCCCATTAAACAAAACTCTAAGATATCTAGACTTATCAACACAGAAACTCATATCTTCTATTCATACAAAAAAAAAAAAAAAAAAAAAACCGAAAACCCCACAAACAACCAAACTAACAAAACATCATCACCCATTAAAAAACACAAGCATGCAACATTTACAACACAACAAACCCATTGAAAATATTAAACTTTACTCACTTTGGTTAGCAAAGTAATGCAGTTTATTACAAACCAGTGAATCCAAGTGCAACACTCCTTGTTTTTCCAGAAGGTGTTCACTGCATTTTCAACACCCTATGCAACTAAATTGAATGTGTTCTCATAGTGATTCAAAACATTTATCAGATACTGAAGAAACAACTAAAAATGAACATGAAAAACAACTAAAATTGAAAATAATTGAAAAATGATACTTTTTCAAACTTCACTAGACAAAATCCCAGTCTAATCTACCAAATATGTTCAAACATTACGAAAGCCCCAAATTTTTTTGAAAACCCTAACCCATGAATAAAAAGACATTGAACCTAATACATCAACCATACAACCATACCACCATGCATGCATGTTCTCACAACAATAATGAAAACCAAGCAGCAATTTTAACACGAAAATACCTCACCTTCCCTCCTTCGACTAGTAGCACCAACTCCCACCACATTCGGCCTTCTTCAAATCGCTTTCTATGCGTTAGAAGCATTGAAGTTCGTCGCCCACCACCATTTTCACATCTATCAACAGATGTTGTAAGATTTTTTGGTGCAAAGATGGGTATCTCTTTACTAGACAATGGGACCACAAGCAAGGGTATGGAGGGGGAATGGAAAATGTGATGAAGAAATTGGTCTTGTGTTTGTCAACTGGTCCACCCATCACATGTTACATGTGTCGATGTCTGACTGGCCTTCATTTAATTTAATTTAATTTTATTACTTTAGAACTCAGATTTTGCGATCCAGTTGTATTTCATTGTTTATGGTCACATTCAATTACCTTTTTACCCTCAACATTAACAGATCTGTCACCTCTTTTTTACTCGTTTACTATTCCAATTAATGATCGGACCTCTTTTGTTAATATTTTCAAAACCATTGGTGGTTTGATATTATTTTCATTTTCAAGGGTTAAATTGATAATAATCCAAATATTAATTACTTTTTAAATTTGACAATCTTATTGGTTGAATAAGGTTACCTATTAATCATAATTATTAGATATTCTTCAATAATCGCTCTTATAACAAAAAAAAAAAAAAAAGGATCACCAGTAAGTTAACAAAATCCTTTTTAATTATAATACTAATTATTTCAAGTTAAAAATGTTAAATATTTATTATGAACATTAAAAAAAATGATCATTAAATTTGATTACAAATTAATTTAAGTTATTATATTATTTTAATTAAAAGGGTTGTAGCTCTATACTTTATTTATTTTAACATTAAAAGTTTTAGAATATATTAATTTATAGTATTTAATTAAAAGTAATTGAAGGATATATACTTTAGCAGTTAAAAAAAAAAAGTGTAGATGCGAAAGTAGATACATGTTAGATGGGCTTGTGCTTGAGTGGCTAAGAGCACAACCCACCCGCTCAGTTGTGTTGCGGGTTCTACACTTATAAAGTGGGTTTCCCTCACTTTATGTAAGCTGTTTGTCTATCCATGTGTGGGTTGCTCCCTTCAGTATGGGAGCTGCTCCACGGTTGACACTTTAGAGTTATATCCGGTTTGGTCCTGACTAACTCTTGAACTTATACACTAGTCACAAAAAAAAAAAAAAAGTAGATTACATGCAGTTTGTTAGAAATGAAAATATTGCTACTCCTGAAATTTTCTACTCAAATATTATAAACGCCATCTTTATAAAGACGACATCTTTTTTTGTTTTTTTCAACTTTCTAGCTTGAAATCGGAGGGTTTAATTTAGAAAATGGAAGAGAGAAAGTTAAGTGGTGTTTGGAAACATTTTAAAGGTTTTTCATTTTCAAAAGTGAAAAATGAGAGTGGATGCATGTTTTGTAAAATATGTTTTCGAAAATGAAAAACAAATTTTCCTCAATTATAACAAAAAAGTACGTTTTTTTTTAAAGTAAATCCTTCTCTCTTGTATTTAATGAGAAGATTTTCAGATAAATAAAAGAGAGAGAGTTTGAACTAAAAATCTCCCAGTTCTAATATTATGTTAGTTATCAGTACACCAATAACTTAATAGTTTATAGTCTAATTATAGTAATTAAGACTTGAGGTTATGATATGTTAGCATTCAAAAACAATGTCAAATACTTTTACATCATTTTCAGTTTTCGAAAATAAATTTTGAGAAATTCAACCAAACGTATTGTATTTTTAAAAACATATTTTTTTATATTTTTTCCAATATATTTTTTTAAAAAAATCATTTTGAAAATGATACCAAATTTGTGTGTGTTTGTGGTTAAATAAAAGGGTTTGAGTGGAAATAATGCTAGCAATCAGTTCTTGAGTCCATTAAATTGGTTTTGTGGTTCAATGAAAAGGTGGTTTGAGTGGAAATGGAGCAGGTAACTCCATGGTTTTGGTAAAATTTTCTTATCGCATGATTTTTTTTCCCTTTATATATAATTTTAATTTTTTTTATTTCTTTTGATGAAATTATTGGTTTTTTCTAAAATAATCAATATATTTTAGGGGTGATGATTGATGTGGCAGAATGTGATTGGAGAATTGTTTTTTTTTCTTTTCTAATTTATTGATTTATAGTAAAAGGACCAATTTATCTCTTAATTGTCGGTGAGCGTCATTAGTCAAGGAGTTCAACTGTTAATCAATGGTCAAAGAGTATATCAATGTGATTATGTCAATAGCATAAGCTTCAATATTGATCATGATCAAGAACTTTTTGAGTTGTCTTAGCCCTTGCACTTCACCCTAATCCCCATAAAAAATTAGATTTGAGTGATATTTTTCTTTTTCATGTACAAATGATTTACTTGTTACGAATATAGTCTAACCGTTGCTCTCATGAGTGTAATTAATGATAAAAGTATAGAGTTGGTTTAATTTACCTATTCTTTTCTATATATGTCAATACTACAAGATTAAGTGTAATTAATGATGAGTGAATTTGCCCTTTCCTTCTCAATATAGTTTGTAAAGGGCTTATCTTCTTGTTATTCTTCGTTTTTTTTTTTTTAAACATTGTAATGATCTTATCCTTTACACGTGTTTTTGATGTCTTTATATAAAAAGAATAAAAGCATTGTTAATTAGTGTTTTCCTCTTGGTGGCATCCGCAGTCCGCATACGGTGACTACTGAAAGGTGTGGCGCACTTCGTTTGACGGGTGACCATACATTCAATGATGCAAAATAGAGTGGCCCCTTAACTTAAGCGTACTTTGGACAACTGAATCTGCCAATGCAATATGACGTATTTCAGAATTTTATGCTTTAGTTAATTAGTGATATGTACATTATAACTAAAATTTTAAACTCTATAATTAGACTTTTATATTAAATTCGAGAGTTTGGAAGTTTGAGTCATTCACAATCTTCGAATCCTGATTTAATTATAATAGTTATGGAAAAAAAGAAAAAAAGAAAACGCCAAATCAGATCTCACAAATTCATATTTAATTGTAACAATTATGGAAAAAAGAAATAAGGAAAACACCGAATCAGATCTCACAAATCCTATTCCAGACAACTAAACACAGACAAAGTAATTAATTACTTTACACTGTTTTAATCATTTTCTTTTTGTGATCGATAAAATCAATCTTCATCGTAATCATGCACAGTATTAAATATTAATTTACTACCACCTCATATTAAAGCACGAGATTTCTGTTCTTCTCCAGGAATCTCCACCGCACAATCTTGTAGTCTCTTGTTTTCTATTTGCGGACCCATTCCGTTCCTTCAAAACTGCGCCAAAATTTAAGAAACCAAACTAGTGAACAACCAACCACAACCCAAGCAGACAATGACGATCTTAGGCATCACCAGTACTGCTCACATCCTAGTGTTTCCATTCCCAGCGCAAGGCCACATTATACCACTGCTGGATCTCACCCACCAACTGGCCACTCATGGCTTGACCATAACCATTCTAGTCACCCCCAAAAACCTCCCTTTCCTCAACTCTCTTCTCTCCACACACCCATCAATCAAAACCCTAGTCCTCCCTTTCCCTCCGCACCCCTCCATCCCTGATGGCGTCGAGAACTGCAAAGACTTGCCTTCAACCTCCTTGACTGTTACTATGATTCACGCGCTAGGTGACCTCTACAATCCTTTGCTCGACTGGTTCCAGAACCACCCTTCACCACCGTTGGCCATTCTCTCCGATTATTTCCTGGGCTGGACTCACAAGTTGGCCTGTCAGCTTGGTATTCGTCGCATCGTCTTCTCGCCTTCCGGTGCTCTCGCATTGTCTGTCGTTTTCGCTCTCTGGACCGACATGCCTACCTTAAACGATGCTAATGATTCCATGCAAACTATTACATTTCCGAATATTCCCAATTCTCCGAAATACCCTTGGTGGCACCTCTCTTCTGTTTATCGTAGCTACGTTGAAGGAGACCCCGTTTCGGAATCTATCAAAGATGGATTTGTTGGTAATATAGCCAGCTGGGGACTCGTCATCAACTCGTTTGCTGAGTTGGAACGGGTTTACTTGGATCATTTAGCCAACCAAATGGACGGTCGGGTATGGGCTATTGGGCCCTTAGTTCCTCCTCCTGACAATCCATCGAAAACCACCGAGAGAGGCGGCTCCAGTTCTGTTCCGGCGGATGAAATTATATCATGGCTTGACACGTGTCAGGATCAGGAGGTGGTGTATGTGTGCTTTGGAAGTCAAGCTGTGCTGAATAGTGATCAGATGGAGAAGCTTGCTTTAGGGTTGGAGAAAAGTAAGGTACGTTTTATATGGTCCGTTAGGGCTCCCATTGTAGGACACGTGGAGGGAAACTACGGCGTGGTCCCATCTGGGTTCGAAGATCGTGTGTCGGGGAGGGGAATTGTCAAAAGAGGGTGGGTACCCCAGGTGTCGATACTGAGTCATCGGGCGGTGGGGGCGTTTTTGACTCATTGTGGGTGGAACTCGGTGCTTGAAGGGCTGGTAGCTGGGGTGCCGATGCTTGCATGGCCAATGGGGGCCGACCAGTTCGTGAATGCTCGCTTGTTGATTGATGAATTGAAGGTAGCCAAACTGGTGTGTGAGGGTGCACGGACTGCGCCTAACTCTACCAACTTAGCTCAAGCGTTGGCCCAATCGATCTGTGAAGACCGAGTCCTCAAGGTCCGAGCCATGGAATTACGTAGGGCTGCAGCAAAGGCTATTGAAAAAGATGGCACTTCGGTTCAGGATTTGGACGGATTGGTGAAGCATCTGGCTACATTGGATTCCCATAAAAGGTAAATAATTTTGAGGGGAGTGAAATTTCTCTTTCATCTTACGTAGTTATGGTATTGTCTGGTAAAGCATCTTGCTACATTGGGTTCCCAAAAAATGTAAATTATAATGGGAGTGAAATTTCTCTTTCATCTTACGTAGTTATGGTATTGTCTTCAATACTGGCATCACTCGAAAGACAAAGTGAAATTTTATAGTTAAAAGAAAAACGTAATTTTTATATTTTAAGGTTTGAAACTCCAATGTTTTATGTTATGATAAAATCATTTTTAATAATTACAATGGGACAATTTTACCCCTTTTGTTTTCTTGATTTTGTAGTATTCTATTTCTACAGGTACGAAACTGACACCTGGTTAATGAACTGTTTCAGTACATGTTACGCTGATGATAGGGTCTCAGCTAGCCAACCTTTTTTCTTGCTTTCTAAATTAATAGTTCCTTTGCCTATCGTATGACCTTTTATCCCCCGAATATGCAAATTCTTGTACAAAAAATTACTATTTCAGAAAACTACATTTACACCACAATCTATTAGGTTATGTTTGGCATGCAACATTGAATAAAAAAAATTATTATCCCATATTTAATAAAATTTGAGGTTAGATTGAAATTATATTATATTGTTTTTGGCGTAGATTAGGATTAAATTGAAATAAAATTAATATAAATATTTTATTATATAACCTAAATTAAAATTAATTTTAAAAATCTTTAAAAATTTTGGGTTAAGAAATTGAGACTGGCTCAACAAAATCTCTCAAAAATAAAATTCTTTGAAAAATATGGAAAAAAAGAGGCTAGCTCGTAAAAAAAATATTCTTTGAAAAAATTGGAAAAAAAAAAGGGGTCAGCTCAACAAACTCCACAACAAAATCAATCTTCATCCATCCACTCAAAAATCAGTCTTCATCAACAAAATGGAGATCTAGATTACATCATTAAAAAAAAAAAAAAAAATTCTTCATCGACCCATTCAAAATTAGCTTGACAAAATAAAAAACAATAACAACATCAACAAGAAGTTTTCATCAACAACATCATCAAACATCATTAACAATATCATCCACCAAATTGGCAAACATCAACGACATCATCCATCAACATCTTCAACACATGAACTTAAAAAAAAAAAAAAAAAAATCAGAATAAGCAATAGGAACCCAAAACCAAACAGTTATGCATTTGACAAACCTATAACCACCCCAAACTCATTAAAAAAAAAAAAATTGAAGGAGACGATGAAGGGAGATAGCAAGAAAAAAAGAGAGATGGATAGGAAATGAAATCCCAACTCTACCAAATCCCACAATTTAGGTTGAGAATGACCATTCCTATGAGAATCGACATTTAAAGAGTTTGGGATTGGGAATGAAATCATTCCCATTGATCTCCAAATGCAGGATTTAAGAATTTGAGATATTTTAAATTCCAAACTTACCTCAAATCCAATATTTCAAACATAGTCTAAAGGTCTTTTCTCGTTTTTTCTCTTAGAAGGGAAAGTGAGTGGAAGTTGTTGTCCTCTTGGTAGAGGGTATCCCTAGTGAGAGTAAATCTTCTTTCTTTTTCTTTTTTTTCTTTTTGTGCTTTTCCTATGACAAAGCTTATGGATCTCGAAGAGATTGCAAAGCTACGTCCATCGCTTTCCCTCTCTGACAAAGATGGATTTGAAAGGGGGGACCAATAAAAGGGTTTTGAAGATGTATTCCATTGCTTGGTGGGTAAGGTGTTATCAGGGAAAAAAGTTAATAGAGAGGCCATTAGAGGGTGATAAAACAATGTTAAAGCACAATTGGGCTTGTAGAGTTTGAAGTAATCATGGACAACATATTTATTCTTCTTCAACAAGAACTTCATCTAAAACCATGGTTTTAAATATCATTACTTACTAATCGACCGATGAAGCTACGGTTAGTAATTTATCGGTTACTTAGTGAATAATCGGTGATTAATCGACAAGTACTATAAACCAACAGTCAAACAAGGTCAACCTTATTATTATAAAAAATAAATAAATAATGGGACATTAATGTCTTTATGGACAAAATTAAACCTTAAGGCATTTGTGTAATTTTTTGACTATATAGACATAAAAAAATCAACCCTAACATCATTTTCTCACTTTTCATCCGACACCCTCCTCTCTACTCTCTCTCTCTCTCTCTTTCCCTCCCCCCTCCCCCCCTCTCCCCCCTTCTCCCTCCTCCTTGGTTGACCTCCTTCACTACTAGCTCCTCATCTACTATTTCTTTGTCTCTAACCTCCACTAGATCCCTCCGCCCTTTCTAGCCTACTCGTTACCACCCTTTTCCAAACCACTGGTCCGACCATCTCTAACTTCGTCTTTATCAACACTAGCTGCAAACAGACCACGAACATCATGACCATTCGCTCTCTCAGCCCTTACTAACCGTCCAACGCTACCTTTTGTCACTCATCAAAACTTTGATGATGATCCATTTGGGTTCTACAAACTAAGTTGTTTTTTTGGTTTTTTTTTTTTTTTTTCAATCTCTTTGGTTTTTTATGATTGATGATATTGGTTTTGATCACTGATGATGATTTGGTATGTTATTTTTTTTTTTTTCAATCTCCATGGGTTTGATATTGATGACCTTTTTTTTGGTGAAGTTGGGTTTGACCAATGATGCTTGGATTTCAATTGGGAGATTTGACTTTTTTTTTTTTTAAATTATTGATGGAGATTGAATTTTTCAGGTTTGGATAGTAACCGATTTGGGCCGATTCGATCGATTAGGACTGATTTGGTTGAGTACTTGGCCAAGTATTTGGCTGCTTGATTTTAACATCCGATTTGGGCGTTATCAGATCGACACGGTGCTGATCACCAGTTAACCGATGAAAAATTGATCAAATCAGTCGAGTTTTAGAGCACTGTCTAAAACAGAGGGCCATGACGCTTTGATAGGAATTTAATTGTACTAGAACTAGATAAGATTAGGGACATAACCAAGTTAAGGTTTAGAAATATAAAAATCTGGGTTCAAATGCACAACTTACCCCTAATGTGTATAAGAGGAAGATTGGTAAGGTTTTGGCAAATCAAATAAGGATTGTAATCGAGATTTCAGCAAAGTCCAAAGAATGTAGGGGTTGCTAAAAAATTAAAAATTAAGAAAAAAAAAGATTAGTCAATTACCAAATTACCTATATATCACCAAAATTAAAAAAAATAAAAATAAAAATTTGAAAAAAAATTATAATTAAATAAATTAGCCTTTACAATCCATAGATGTTGATGGATGAGGAAGATAAATTTGTATCTAAAAATAAATAATTATAACTTTAATTAATTATAATAATAATTAATAATAACTATAACGAATAAATATAATAAATTTAAATTATGAATTAAATTAAATTAATAATTTAAAAAATTAAAATTGTTAAAAAAAAAAAAAAGAAATGGAGATCCCATATATGATATGTACCATCCATCAAGATAGATGAATGGAGGAGATCTCATCTCCGTATTTTTTTTTTAAAAAAAAAGAGAAAATTTAAAATATTAGAAAAAAATTGGTGTTCATCACCCATCGCTATCTCCAAGCCAATAATGCCATCGTTCATCAATCAAACCAAATCTTCGATACAGCTAAAACCAACACCATTAACATTGTTGACAACCAAAACCAAGACCTTCAACCAAAATCAAGATTGTTGGAAACCAAAACCAAAAAAAGAAATTTCAAGATTGCTAACAACCAAAACCAAATCATCAACATGACCAAACCATCAACACCTAGTCTTATAACAACAACCATACATCACCGATAAACACAACCATACCATTAACACAACCATAAACAAAACAACAATCATCAAATTAAATTAATTATTAATTTAGAATTAAAATAAAAAATTCAAATTGGTAAATGAGATAAATAATATATATTTCACTATGTTATACAATGCACATCATAAAACCTATTTATAGGCCAAGGAGAAAAATAAATAAGGCAAGATAATAATCTATATATGAAAATAAAATAATATATTACATGAATGAAAAATATTGATTTAATTGATTTGATTGATATTCTTGATCCTGATTGATTGTCTTTTGCATATACGTTAACATTCCCCCGCAAACTCAAGATGGTGAGACAGATGCAAGTTTGATTTTAGAAACCAATGCACGAAAACGTCCTGGGTGATGGGCTTTGGTGAAGATATCAACAGGCTGATCAATAGAAGAGATTGAATGAAGTTTAATAGTACTTTGATAAATATATTGCTGAACAAAATGATAATCAATCTCAATGTGTTTGGTATGTTCATGAAAAATATCATTGTGGGTAATTTGAATAGCATTATGATTGTCATAACAAAGAGGAGTAGTCGTAACATGGTGAACTCTCATATTCATAAGTAACTAACACAGCCAAATAAGTTTCTAAGTAGTATCAGCAAGGGCTCGATATTTAGCTTCAGTATTGGATCGAGTTATAACAGTCTATTTATTACTACGCCATGAGATGAGGGAATTACCAAGAAAGAAGCAAAAATCAGTGATAGATCGTCGATTAGTAGGATTGTCGACCCAATCCACATATGAATAAGTACGTAACTTTAAAGAAGAGTAAGTAGAAAAGTGAAGTCTATAAAATATTGTGCCCTTAAGATATCGTAGAAGATGAAGAATAGTAGCAAAATGAGTAAAATGAAGAGCAGACATAAACTAATTGACAATATATACAGTATAAGCAATATCCGGTCGAGTCACGATCAAAAAAGCAAGACTACCAATAAGCTGCCGATAAAGAGTAGGATCATTGAGTGGGACACCTTCGAAAGACATCAGTTTAATATTAGGTTCCAAGGAACTAGTATTGATTTTATTATCAGTTAAGCCAGCAAAGCAAGAAGATCGGAAATGTATTTTGCTTGGAAGAGATAATAATCATCAGAGTCTGAAGAGACCTCAAGACCAAGAAAATAATTGAGAGAGTCACGATTTTTCATCTCAAATTGTTATTGAAGATAAGTCTTAAGGTCAGAGATATCGGTAATATCGTTACCTATAATGATCATGTCATCCACATAAAGTAACAAGAAAATAGAACCACGAATGGTCTTGCGAAGAAATAGTGCAGAATTATAAGAGCGGGAGGCAAAACCAAATTGAATGATGGTGAAAGAGAATTTGGCAAACCAAGCTCTAAGAGCCTTCTTTAGCCCATATAGTGTTCGACGGAGATGACACACCTTGTGTGAGGGGTGTGAATACCTTGGTTGTAACACCTTCCTACTCGAATCCCATTAGGATGAAAATCGAGTCGAAGGATGCTACTTCACTTAACTTGATTATTATTATCATGCATATATGTACTATTTTTACTATTTATTTTTTTATTTTTTATTTTTTTTAAAAAAAATTTGGCAGAGTTTTGTCTGTTTTTTGAAAATCCCAAAATTATCAAAACTTGCAGATTTAAAAAAAAAAAAAAAAACACTTCTAAAACATCTTTTTTTTCTCAACTTCTATGCCAGACCCTCCGTCCGACTTAAGACCACTTCACACACAAACATTCGTAAATATCATGTCTTTACAAAAATCATATCAAATGAGATTAAACATAATTTTAAGAGAAAAGTAATAATTATTTTACAAAACCACTTTGCTTTATCAAACTTTTATACAAATTATATACATAACTCATTTTCCAAAAATCTCATGTAAACATTTACATGTACATGCATGCATTTCCATATACATTAACCCAACTTTATGATCCAAAAAGAAAAACTACCAAATGTGGAGAGATATGACTCGTGACAAATGCTGTAGATATCTTCTCTTCAGTTTTTATCTACAAGGCCCAAATCTCAACCTACGCGTGGTAAATGTGCAGAGCCTTAATAGACAGGTCGCGGCACTAAGCAGGTTAATCTCGAAAGCTACGGATAAATGCATTCCGTTCTTTGACATTCTAAAGAAGGCAAAAAGCTTCGAGTGAATCGAACAGTGTGAAATTGCCTTCCAACAATTGAAGGAATGCATGGGGCGAGCTCCACTCTTTTCTAAGCCAACGGAAGGAGAAAAGCTGATTTTATACTTGGGATTGTCTCAACAAGCCCTAAGTGCAGCACTGGTGAGGGAAGAAGAAAGGACAGAGCTTCCAGTGTACTATGTAAGTACAAGGCTGCAAGATGCTAAAACCAGGTACTCGCAGATGGAGAAGCTCTCTTATTGCCTGGTGATCTCATCAAGGAAGCTGTGACCTTACTTTCAAGCTCATACCATCGAAGTCCTCACCCAGTATCCGCTGAAGCAAGTTCTACAGAAAGCGGACACCTTAGGTCGTTTGTTGAAATGGGCAGTTGAGCTCGCACAGTTCGATATCCAGTTCAAGCCAAGGACGGCTATTAAAGCTTAGGCTCTGGCAGATTTCATTGCAGAGTTTACAAGACCTGTGGATGATGAAGCTGAATCTTCTGAAGGTCCGACTGGGGAGTTTTATGTTGATAGATCATCTAGCGAGCATAGAGCCGGAGCTGGAATTCTATTGATAAGTCCTGAAGGCCATAAGATCCTTTGTGCCTTAAGGTTTGGTTTCCAAGCAACAAACAATGAAGTTGAATACAAAGCAGTACTCGCAGGTTTGCGTTTGATTAAAGAAATGCGAGCTGAATGGTTGAAAATCTTCAGCGATTTGCAACTCGTTGTCTGTCACATATTGGGGGAATATCAAACCAAGGGACTAAAGATGGCCCTATACCTCCAGAAATTTTATGAGTTGCTAGGTGCGTTTCAAAGGTACGAGGTGAAGCAAATCCCACAAGCTCAAAACTCACATGCAGATGCATTAGCTCGCCTCGCCACTACTCGAGATGCAGACTTTTTAGGGGCAATCCCAGTAGAGTTCCTACCAGCCCCAAGTACAGAAGAGAAGAACGTAACGATGACCATAACTGTTCAACCTGATTCCTGGATGAGCCCAATTATGAATTATTTACAGGATGAAAAATTACTGAATAACTAGCTGGAAGCATGGCGTCTACGAGCTAGAGCAGCTAGATACTGAATTTATGATGATGTGCTATACAAGAAGAGATTCTCAGCTCCACTCTTACGATGCATTAATGGCCCAGAGTGTGAAACAGTGATGAGGCAGATACAAGAAGGCCATTGTGGAAATCACACTCGGGGGCTTTCCTTAGCTCAAAAAGCACTGCGACAGGGTTTTTATTGGCCTACCATGAAGCAAGATGTCATCGACCTGATCAAGAGATGTGACAAGTGTCAAAGGTTTGCCCAGGTTTCGTGAGCTCCACCAGCTTATCTCCAACAAATGGTGAGCCCGTGACCTTTCACAATTTGGGGGATGGATTTGATCGGGTCTCTGCCAATGGCTCGTAGAAGATGCAAGCACGCCGTGGTCGCAGTTGACTACTTCATTAAGTGGACAGAAGCAAAGGAGCTGGCAGAAATCTCCACGGCGAAGATTGAGAAATTCGTGTGGAGTAATATCATTTGCAGGTTTGGAGTTCCATAGCAGATTGTAATAGATAATGGGACTCAATTTAGCAGCACCCAATTTCTCAAGTTCTGCAGTGATCTGAAGATAATCAAGAGCTTCTTAGCAGTGGACCATCTACAAGCCAATGGCCAAATTGAAGCTATCAACAAAATTATAAAGCAGACCTTGAAAATGAAACTGGAAGCAAAGAAAGGAGCATGGGTAGATGAGCTTCAGAAGGTATTATGGGCTTACAGAACCACAGTTCGCAGCACTACAGACGAGACACATTTCTTAATGGTATATGGGTCTGAAGCCATGATCCCAGTAGAATTCGAAATCACCTCGCAACGAAGAGCGACCTTCAATCCAAATGACAATAATCAGCTACTCACTGCAAACTTAGATTTGCTTGAAGAACTCAAGGAAATAGCCAGACTGAGAGTAGCTGTCTATCAATATAGAATAACGAGGTATTATAACAAAAACGCTTGGATTCGCAGATTCAACGTGGGAGACTTAGTACTGTGTATCATCTTGCTTGGAGCTCGCAAACCTAGTGATGGGTCCTTAGGCCCAAATTGGGAAGGACCCTATATCATCAAGGCAAACTTGGGAAATGAAGCTTATCATTTAACCAACATGAATGGAGCCGAGGTCCCTCGAGCTTGGAATGCCGAACATCTGCGACCATATTACCAGTAACTTCATTTGTTACCCATGATTCAAGACTATAATAAATGAAAGCTCCATTTTCCCTCATGATGTGCATTATTTCACCAAGTTAACAAGCTCCGTGCTTATTAGCTCGCTGCTCACTCAAACCGAAAGAGCCAAAAAAGCAGGTGTGGCTAAGTGCCCCTGCATAGCTCGTAAAAAAAAAGAGTCTAAAAAGCAGGCGAGGTTATGTACCCCTGCATAGCTCGGCATATGGAGCTTAAAAAGCAGGCGAGGTTATGTACCCCTGCATAGCTCAGCATAAGGAGCCTAAAAAGCAGGCGAGGTGACGACCTCTGCATAGCTCGCAAATAACAAAAGAGCCTAAAAAGCAGATGACTAAGTGTCTCTGCATAGCTCGTCATAAGGAGCCTAAAAAGTAGGCGATGTTATGTACCCCTGCATAGCTCGGCATAAGAGCTTAAAAAGCAGGCGAGGTGACAACCCCTGTATAGCTTGTAAATAACAAAAGAGCTTAGAAAGCATATGACTAAGTATCTCTGCATAGCTCGCCATAAAAAGCCTAAAAAGCAGGTGTGGCTAAGTGCCCCTGCATAGCTCATCGGCATTCCAACTGATTAACTGTTTATATTTATAAGATTCTATTAACTATCGAATTAAGCGATTGCTTAAGTTATTAGATTTCGAGCTTGTTAAACAATCAGTTCGCAAGAACTTTGATAACTTGTAAGTTGATCATAAAAACATGTTATAGCAAACGTAATAGCTCAAATACATTCGACACAGAAAATATGATGAATGAAATTTTATTAAAGTTAAAAAATTCTTTACAAATTGAATAAGTACAAATGTAAAGAAAAAGACAAGCTCTTAATCTTGAGTAGGAGGATCTGAGCCAGAAAGGGGGTCTTTATGAGAAGGAGGCACGCCAGAAGGCTCGAGGTCACCAGCAGGCTCAGTTTGAGAGATCGCACCAGGCCCCTCCATTGTCAAAGGAACTGCATCAGCTGAGGATAAGGCAGTCCTTGCCTTTAACTTTTCATCGCTTTCAAGTCCCACATCCCCATAGATAGAAAAATCCATCTCCGGATAGGACACCCATAGCGTGTAGAGAAAGTTGAGGCCTGTTTTTTCCTCAGCTGCATCCTTTGCTTCAGCGACCTGCATCTCTAGTTCCTGAGCAGATTTTTCTTTGAAAGCCATCAGTTCTTCAAAGGCGTTGTCTGCAAGGCGATTGATGACCTCGGCTTCTTTCTTCATAGCTTCTATCTGCTACTCCGCAGACTCAGCTCGCTGAATCACTTCCCCCACTTGCTACCTAAGCACTTCGGCTCGGCTTTCTGCCTCTTTAGCCCGTTTAGTTTCAGCCTCCTCAGCACGTTTAATAGCGGCTTCTACCTCTTCAGTCCGCTTCTCAGCAGCCTTAGCTCGCTTTGTTGCAGCTTCGACTTGACGATCGAGTACTTCAATTTTATCATCTACGGTTGTAGCTTGCTGTTCGGCCAGCTAGGTTCGCTGCTCGGACTGCCTCAGCTCCTCTTTTAGTTTGTGTAGCTCATTTCTAAATGTGTTACGTTCATTCCCTAATCTTCGCAGAGCTTCTTCGGCAATCTGTTTAGCATTTTGTGCTGCAGCTAACTGTGCCTCATGGTCCTCGACAGCTTTCTGGGCTAGCTCAGCCCGCTGATTAGACTACTTCAACACTTCTCTTAGTATGTCGCGCTCTTTTTGTATTTCCAGCAGAGCTTCCTCAACGGCCTGTTTAGCATTATTCGCCGCAACTATCTGTGCCTTGAGGTTCCCTGTGGTTTGCTCAGTCAAGGACGCTATCTCATCATTAGCGATCTCCAGCTCGCTTTCCAGCTTCATTATTCGGTCTTCAGTAATTTTGGTCAGTCTCCATTGTTTCATTGCAGCAAGGGCACCCTGAAAATTTTACGAGTTAATATGCGATAAAGTAAAAGAGGCGGAGGATAAAGAAAAATGACTTACCAGCATAGAATGACGAGCTGCGAACTCGTCCAACTCTATGCTTTTAAGGGACTTATTCTCCAAGACCCTTGCATGAGTATACATAATGGGCGTCCAATTGTCAATGAAGGAAGTCAAATACCTCCCCCCAGGTCCGAGCTCGGTTTCTGATCTTGTTGGGGAAGGAGTCCTTTCATGCTCTGGTAGATCAGGCACATCGGTCGAGTAAGTACTACGTCACGTAACGAAGGTACGCCTAGATATATGCTTGTTGGTGCCAGCTTGGGTTGCTTGGGGAGCAACTTTAGGATGAGCGCCCTCTTTTCTAGGTTACGTGCTGGAAGCCGGAACCAATTGAAGATCTGCAAAAACATTTGAAAGTGACACCTTGCTAGGGACAGTGATCGAGGGAGTTTTGACTTAGCAGCAGTCTGTTTAGGCCGTTTTGAAGAAGCAGCTGGTAAGGTTGAAGCCCTAGCAGGTCGTTTAGCTGGAGTGACTGAGGAGGTCGGAGCTTGGGCAGGTTTCTTAGCTGGAACAGCCAAAGGGGCTGGAGTTTCAGCAGGTTGATCAGAAGGGAACTCCAGAAGAGCCATCTTCTTCCTTTTAACTGGAGTTCGCCTAGGGGAAGGAGCAACTGGATAGGCTAAAGTCTCAGCTGATTGCTTTGTTGGAGCTGCTGGAGAGGTTGAAGTCTCAGTTGGTCGCTTTGCTGGAGCTGTTGAAGGGGCTGGAGTTTCAGTAGGTTGATCAGAATGAAACTCCAGTAGGGCAAGTTTCTTCTTTTTAGCCGAAGCTTGCCCAGTGGAAGGAGCAGGAGTTGAAGAAGCAAATTTTTTAGATGCACCCACTGTTGGGGTGCGAGTTGAGGTAGGCAATGGAGCCTTTGAGACAGTTATATGATGAGGAGAGGGGGATGATTCTACTTGTACAATGGGGGCTACACAAGTTTGAGCTTTTTCTGCCCGAGCTGGAGCAGGAGCTGATGCCGTCTTTACTCGCGAGGAGGAAGTGCGAGCTGGAGCCGTTTCTGTCTGTGTTGGGGTAGGAACTGATAAAGTTTCTAGCTGTGAGGTAGGGACAGAAACTTTGAAGACGGAAGGAAGCTTGCGCTACCCCATGCTTGATATATCATTTATGGAATCAATCAGTGGAGTATCATCAAAAGGAGTGAGGTCGTGAGCCTGAAGAAGAGCATTATCAAACTTGCTGCTTATGCTCGCTTCATCCGATTTCACGAGCACATCAAGAGCCTTCTTCTCCTCGCTGCTGAGAGGAGACTTATCCATTTTCAGATCTGCAAATAAATAAAAGATGAATAGATGAGCAAAAGTTAAAATTATTATTTTAAGCTCGCTAAAGTTTCTCTTCTGCATACTTGGTTCCAGGACGAAACTGAAGTTTTTGAGACTTACAAGAGAAGGGCAGGAGACATAAAACCAGCTCTTCTTATACTTCCCAACGTTGGATTTACCCTTTGCTTCTCCTTGGGGCAAGAGATCCTTGTAGTCAGACTGACGGGCTGTGAGGTAATAGATGTCGTCCATTTTTTCTCTCGGTTTTGCGCTCAAACCCTTGATACTATAGAAAATTTGGATTATTTTTGGAGTCAGAGGACGAAGGCCGTTTTTTAGGAAGGCCAGAGCCAACGAGGTCAATTGCGTATATGAGTTTGGTGTTAACTGAAACGGAGCGAGCTTGACAACGTTCAAGAACCTGAGTAAGTAGGAAGGAACTGGGAATCTCAGCCCGTGTTCCAGGTGTTGAGTGCTGACAACGATATACCCCTACGGAGGATAGACTGCATGTTTCTTTGGAGTGGGTAACATCGCGCGGCAACCTCTGGGGATATGGAATTGAAGAGCAATCCCTTCCAGTTCGAAAACTTTTAAGGAGGATGGGTGATGAGCAAACGTTTTGCGAGCTTCCCTCTCCTCTTCAGCTCGTTGCTTTTCCACGGTTTAACGACTTGATTCAGAAGTAACTCGAGCTTCAGCTGATCCTTCTCCTGGGGTAGTTTCCTTGCGAGCTCCGCTTGAAGACATCTATACAAAAGAGGATATAATCAGATCGCAGTAAGCAAATTATCAAAATACTAAAAATAAAATTTTTCTAAGTTTCCTATTTTGTATATCACTTGTACAATGGGGGGCTCAACCTATGAACAAACAACCTGCGAGCTAATGGTTCACAGATGCCTAATTCTACAGTACGCATGCATGGCAAGCTACAAACAGTAATCAGGTCGCAAATGAATATGTTATAAGATCAAATCAACAGAAGTTGAAAAGTTTTGTTCAAACAAGAAACTCAGAATAACAAAAGTTTGATGTAAAAAATATGAAATATTCAGGCCATCTCAAGACATAGTAATGACAAACATTCAACAACAATATGGTGTATACAAACCGATAAGGCAAAGAACAAAACACCAGCACAATACGACATGAACTCAGCAAAATGAACTAAAAAATCAAAAGTTTGAAAATAGATGGCGAACTTACCGTGATTTTTTGATAAAATGGAAAGGAACGGTGACTGGAAGTGTTGATTTCGTAAAAACCAGTGAGTTTTCTGAGCTTGGTTGCTTGGTTGCTTCGAAAGAAAATGACAGATAAAGAAGAAAATGAAAGAGGCTCAACCAGTTTATATAGGCGGACAAGCTCGAACCCCAACCGTCAGATCTCTGAGTTGTGTAACCGTCATAAATCCAACGGTGCAGCGTGAGGTACAGCTTTCTAATCATGTAGCCGTCAGTTGAAAGACGTGCACATTAAATACGCGTGTAAGGGACATGCTAGCGTCGTTTCAGTTACCTCCTGCATGAACGCCACGTGTCGAAGCTGATAAGACAGAATTTGATAGGCGGGAAAACGGTAATCTAAGTTGGCTTAGCAGAGAAGCTAGCGTTTACCAGCGAGCTCGAGCTCCCAATCCGTAGAACGAACTAAGAGCTAAGGGACTTATGTTATGTGTATTTTCCGAACTCTCTAAATGGGCTGGTAAAAACCCAACTCAGGCCCAACTTAGGCCCAATAAAGTCAACCCAATCAAGGCCCATCAAACAAGACCCATATTTAAACTCCAAGCCCAACGAGCTTCACAGCTCGCCCAACAATCCTCTCAGCTCGTAGCTACGAGCTCATCTCATAGCATGGTTATAGATCGTTCTATCATGCTCCATAAGCATAGCTCGCTGTTCAGTGAGTCTAACTCGAGGTCGCTTAAGGTGATAGACAGTATACAGCTCATTAAGAGGATAATTAATACAGTATCTTCCAGAACAGACAGTTACCTAATCTAATCGTGATTCTCTCTCCAGAAACGGAAGTTAATTCAAATTCAAACTCAATCAACATTATCTCGCAATTTAAGGAGCAGTTTTCTGATTTTATTCAAACAGATTAGGAAGTGTAATTGATTCATGATTCTCTTCCTATTTTATTGATTCTTGAATTGTAACGATACTTCCCCTATAAATAGGGACTAAAATCATTATAACACGGACAGATTGAATATCATACTGTCACTCTGCATAATTTAAGAGAGACAGTCGTGGACGTAGCCACACTTGCTGAACCATGTTAAAAACCATTTGTCTTCCTGTTTGATTCTTGGTTCTTTATTGTCTTTTTCTCGATTTCTGTGTTTTCTCACATTGATTGTAGATATTGGACATTGATTACTTGTCGATTGAATTTCAACGTCGACAACGCCCTATGTAAACTCTAACACGATACTATGAATTGGAAAACGGGTCTCTCCGGCATCGAACACTCGGTGTCTACCTACCGAATCTTATTTCACATAATACAAGAATTCTGGGACTGGATACTCTATGCCTCTCAAGATCTATGAATTAAGTATCGTTGTATATAAGCAAATAGATGCAGTATTGCTATAATTATCCTACTGGCATGCCAATTATCAATTCTCATCTATCAATGTTCAGGTTTACTAGGGTCCTTATAAATTTCATTTATTAACAACGATTTAACAGTTTTTGTTTCCAAATAAAACTTTCGTTAGTAACACTATATACTAAATTTCAATTACCTTTTTTTTTTTCTCATTTCATCAAAATATCAAACATACGTCATAAAACATCATTTCACACTCGTACATTAAACAAAATTAGGCAAATATCACTTTGCCCTTTATTTTACTAGTACACGGTCAAGTCACGAAATTTGTCCGTTTCTTTTCTGTTTCTGTTCGAAATTCATTAAAATCATGTTTAAACAACCTTTTATTACAATTTATCAAAATAATTTCATAATACTTAACACACCTATTCGGCCACACATATTAGTAGCTTAAAATTTTTCAAACTTTCATAATTACACACATTCAAATAATCCACAAAACATTTCAAATTAGTAATCAAACTCATTTAACCCACAAACATCAAGAATGAAACTTTAAGCATTCAAAACTCTTACTAACAAAGATGAATTTTTCAAATAAGTGTACACCAATCTTTTTGGGCTTGCTAATAGCTTTCTTACACTCCCAAATAAAGTTTAAAACTTCTCTTTACCTTTACTTTGCTCATCTCTTTCCAATTGGTCCCCTAGGGTTTTTCAAGAAAGCATCCATCACCATAAAAATCACTCAACAAATTTCAGTGCACAAACAATTATACCTACATGCTCATGAGTATTTCTATATTATTTCTAACCTAAACCCATCACAAAAATCAAAACTTACAATAACTTACCTTGTTTGAACCCTTTCTAGTGAAAGTCTATTTGTAATTCTAGAGGGGTTTTGATGAAATTGAAGCCTTGGAAGGGGAGATGAGGTGTAGGACAAAGTTTAGGAGTGATTTGGAGGCTTGGAATTGAAGAAAATTTGAGAGAAAATGGGTAGGAGGCTCACGACAAAACAAAACATCTCACTCTCTCTTTCGCTCTCTCTCGGATCACACACCCCTTTTTAACCGATGGTGACCTTTTTTTTTTTTTTTTTTTTTTGGTTTATTGTTTTTGCTTCTTACTTTTGTTGCTTTTTCTTTCCTTCTTGTTTCTTAACCGACTTCTCCTCTTGTTTGTCTCTTTCATATTATTTTTTTAATTCAACTTTATCTCACAACCACAAAATCTTGCCACTTGTCCACCGGCTAGACCTCACCTTTGACGCTTATCAAACATCCAATTATTCTTCCTTTCTTTGATTGCCAAGTGTCTTCCCTCTCACCCTTCCATGCATTCTTTTCGTTTATTTACGTTTTCATACTCGAAATCATTTCTGATCCATCTAGAAACTTTACGAAAGTTAAATTAATACCACCGAAAAATTCTACTAAAATTCAATTTACACCTATGATCACTTTAAAAATCATTTCATTTCTTCACAATTAAAATCATTCCCGATCTTAGTTGGGAATTCTACCGAAATTCCATTTACATATCCGATATTTAAATTATTTCATTTATCTCTAAATACTGTATACATGACACTAATCTAATAGAGTTCATTCGTCTCATATACTTCAAATCACTTAAAATATTCTCGAATAGACTTATTTTCGCTCCGCTTCAGTTTCCATTAATTCCTAAAATAAATCCTTACTTATAAATTGTTTCCCGAAATTAAACAATCTCTTAAATTAGAAATACATCTCACCCTAAATGCATAAAATTTTAATTTAATCCACCTTTTTATATCCTAAGGGGTCATTTGTTTTTCTATTGAAGACTGAACAATGCTGTTGGAGACTGAAGACTGAATAGTGACTGAAATCTGAATAATATGTTTGTTTTTTTTTTCTCTTACCTCTGAATATATTATAAACTTGTTTGTTTTTAAATTTAAAATTGCCTGAAAACTAATAAGTTAACATTTATACCCTTTTTATTATTTATTGTTATGTAATTTTAATTAATTTAATATAAACAATTTGAAAATAAATAATTTAATAAATTCTAAAATATTTTTATGTATATATTAATAATATTTATTCATAATTAAAATATGATATAAAAATATAGTAATATTAACCATATTTATATTTAAATATATTAATATATTTAAGAAAACAACTAAAAAAATAAACGCTTAAATTGTAAATTAAAATATATTAGTTCAATTCTAAGATAATTTAGGATGAGATGTATTTAAGTTTTACTTTTCAAATTATTTTTGGTAAGTATAAGAAAGAAATAAAAAAAAAAAAGAAAATTTGAGTAATATAAACTTAGGATAAATTTGAAATTATGTTATTTTGAAAAGGATAGATTTAGAATAAAAACTTTGAAATGTGATTAAGTGATTTGCAATTAAATGAAAAGTTAAAAATTCTAACTTAATTTTTTAAGTTGTTTTTTTTATAGTTTTAAATTATTTGAACACTTAAAAAACAAACAAAAACAACTTAATAAGTGAAATTCAGTACTATTAAGTCTTAAGTGAGAAAAACAAACGACCCCTAAATTTAAATTAAAGCACACTAATCACATTAAAACAATAATTCGGGGCGTTACATTGGTGGTAGTGTCATATATACCTCTTCAGTAAGATCCCCATTAAAAAATATATTTTTCAAATCTATTTGAAACAAATTCAATTGTTTGATTGCAGTGACTGCCAATAAGCTGTGGAATGATATAAGTCTAGCAGCTGCACAAATGTCTCCTCATAATCAATTCTATACTCCTAGTAAAACCTTTGGCCACGAGACGAGTTTTATGTCTTTCAACAAACTCATTTGACTTTCTTTTGATCTTATATATATATTTGCACCCGATGATAGATTTATTAAGAGGAAGATCAATCATGTCCTAAGTGTAAGTTTTCTCAAGAGCTTACAATTTTTCAGCCACAGTTTGCTGCCAAACAAGGTTAGTGCTAGCCTGTTTATAAGATTGAGACTCATACAATGAAAGAATGGTAGAAAAACAATGAAAATCTCAAAGAGTGACGGATAGTTCTCTTACTCGGTTAAAGCAGCGGGAAGGAGGAGCAATAGATGAAATTGGGTAAGAGGACTCTGATACAGGATGAGGAGGTGCAACATGTGAGATTGGGCAAGAGGACTTTGGTGTAGGATCAATAAACGGGTAAAATTGTTCAAGAATCAGCCGAACATCATTAGAAGGATTTGTTTGAGTCTCATGGATACTTGAATCTCTTTCATTAAGAAATAAAGGAACAGTGGGATCTATAAAAAGTTTATGAGGAGAATCGTGTGATGTGTGAAATTTGAATATCGATGAAAACATCTTACGTTCCTAAAAGACAATTGACGAGAGATGCGAAGACGATTTGAGATAGGATTCCAATAACGATAACCCTTATGTTCAATGGCATACCTAAGAAAACAATACAAACGGGCTCTAGACTCTAATTTAGTTCGTTCGTGAGAATAAAGTAGAACAAAGCAAGCACATCCAAACACTTTGAGATTTTGATAGTTTGGAGGAGTGTCATAAATCATTCATAAGGAGTTTGATTATTAATGACAGAAGATGGAACACATTGATAGTGTATAGTTAATGTAGCTTCTCCCAAAACTTTTCAGGACAAGAGGTAGATATGAGAAGTGCACTAACAGTTTCAAGAATATGTTTATGTTTGCGTTTAGCACAACCATTCTGGTGCGATGTACTAGGACATGAATGATGGCATATGGCACCCATTCGACTCAATAAATTAAGAAATTTAGTATCCCGATATTTTATGACATTATCAGTATGTAAAACTTTGATAGTTTTGGAAAACTGAGTTTGAATCTTTCAAATAAAATTAGAATAAATTTTAGATAACTTAGACCTATTATGCATAAGATAAAGTCATGTATAACATGAATAGTCATCCATAAAGATAAAAAATACTTGGATCCTCTTATGGTAGTTGTTGGTGAGGATCCTCGAATATCTGAATGAATTAAGTCAAAGGGTGTCTGAAAAACTAACTCACTATTATGAAAAGGTAATGCATGATGTTTGGGTAATTGACATGATAAGCAATTAATATGATCATTAGTTACAGAGTCTAAATGCCCACTAGACAATAAAGAACGCAAACGACTAAATGAAGTATGACCTAACCGTGAGTGCCAAGGACTCAATGGTAAAGATGAAGAAGTAATGGCAAACTGATAGGGAGATGAGACCTGTGAAGATAGTTGAAGATGAATGAGCTTAAACAAAAGTTCGACTTTATGGTCGATCCCATGAATCTTCCTCGTTTGTGGATCCTGCACACGACAACTAGAAAAAGTAAAATGGACATTGTTATGCCTATTTTTGGGACTACAAAAATGGGCTGGTAAAAGCCTAAAGAACCAATCAAATAAGCTAGCCCAACTCTCAGCTCATCAGCCTCTAGCTCGTAGGCCTCCAGGTCGCAGGTCGCAGCTCCTCAGCTAGCTCAGCTCGTAGCTCCTCATCATCCAGCTTGCAACTCCAGCTCGCAACTCTCAGCTAGCTCAGCATCCAGCTCCCAGCTCTCAGCTTCAGCTCTCAGCTAGCAGCTCTCATGTCTCGTACCAGCGAGCTCTATGTTATTCCAGATCCCGAGGAGCAATTAATGCAGTATGACTATGACAGAGTTGTTAGTCAATGCAATAAATGCTATGTCAAAGTAGTTAATTTCTTTACGTGTACATCACTCAAGTGTAATCACCCTTCCTCTATAAATAGGAGGGGGAAATTCATTGTAAAAAGAGAGATTTTTTAGTATTACAGTCACTCTGAAAAAATATATTGAGAGTGACCCGTGGATGTAGGCACCATTGCCGAACCACGTAAAAATCTGTGTGCAAATCTCTTGTTCTTCCTCTCTCCTCTTTTTGGTGTGCTTTGTGATTGCAGGTATTGGGCTTGGGATCTTCCGTCGACCATTTTCGAACGTCGACATTTTGACGCTAGAGGAAAGGCCCAGGCTGTAATCTTGAACTTTCAGCAACCATGGCGAAAGGAAGAGCAACCAGTAGTTCAGACCCGGCAGTTGATCCACCTGAAAGGCAAGCAGATCAGCAGGAGCATGATTTCCAACTGAGGGAGAATGCTGTTGTGCCCATATCAGGCACATCTCACGCCCCCATGACAGGTGTCGCTGTAGGTATGCCTCCAACAACCTCTTACCAGCCAGCGGACTCTATGGTTGGGGGGCTGCATGTATGGCATCAACGACAGAAGCATTGGAGGGCACAGTGCAGCAACTCGCTGAGGCAATCAGGGCGCTGGTATAGGCCCATGCATCAGCTCCTGAAAGACAACTCAGAGATCAGCCACAACCTGCCAACTCAGTTCATTCCTCCAGCTCGCATTCGAGAACTGAAGGTCGTCAAGCTCATGGAGCTAAGAGCCTACAAAGGTCTCGTCTGGAAGGTACCCCAGATCGCAGCTCTCAAGGTCGCGAGCTCGAGGGAGACTATAGCCCTCAGAACCCAACTATAGAAGAACTCCTTCAGAGAATTCAGCAGCTGGAGGAGCAACCTGGACCCTAGGATCTGAAAGAGCAGTATGAGGAAAGAACCCCTCTCACTAGGGAGATCGAGATACAACCTCTCCCCCTCAGGTTTAAACTCCCCAACATTCCACCTTATAATGGAGACAGCGACCCTTACGATCATCTGGACGCATTCAATATCCAAATGGATCTTCAAACGTCCAGCCCCTTGGTGAAATGTCGTGTTTTTCCAACCACCTTGGGCGGCGTTCCGCGAGCTTGGTTCTAGCGTCTCCCAACTCGCAGCATAAATAGCTGGGGGGAATGTCAACTAAGATTCATCAACCAGTACCAGACTCTGAAAAAGCAGCTCGCACCACCCTGCCACCTCGCTACAGTCTTTCAGCGGCAGGGCGAGTCTTTGAGAAATTACATTACCAGGTTCAGACATGAGGTCGCTAACGTGGAGAGTCCCTCAAATGACAGCATCCTAACTGCGATCTCAGCTAGGCTTCGCAAGGATAAGAAACTCTATGAGAGCATATATAAATCCCCAGTAAAGGACCTAGGTGAATTCTATGAACGAGCTGCAAGAGAGATTAGATGGGAAGAAACATTTGGCCTCAAAATGTCTGACCAAGCGGATGGACCAGACAGTCCCAACCAGCTAAAGAAAAGAAGTAATGGTGAGGACGAAATTGAGGGTCAGAATAAAAGCTCAAGGCATCAGGTCGCCAAAAAGGCCAGAAACGAGCTCAGAACCGAGCAACCTCAACATCAAGGGCGTCATGAAAGCTATAGCGTCTTGTCAAATAAGCAAGACAATATCTTTGCAACAGAAAGGTGTAGATAAGACTTTGGGAAGCCTAACCCCATAAAGACCCCTGCTAAGTTCAGAAGCAAGAATAAGTTTTGTGTCTATCATGATGAGGTCGGGCACAATACTTCAGATTGTTGGAAGCTGAAAGATGCTATCGAGGACCTGATCAAACAAGACCGTCTAAGAGAATATGTGGTGCATAGCAGCAGCCCTAGCAGGCTCCCAAGCTAGACATGAATCCTCAGTGCATCCACATTGCAGCTGCTCCAAACAGGTTATGTACCTAATTTGTAACTCAATTTAAGAAATCAATAGAAAATATGAATTTTCTTCAAGTACTTTATATTTCAGCTGCTTTATTGATTTCTTAAAATCACGCCATAGAAAAGCGCTTACGCGACCTGTTAGCTGAGGTCGCAGCCCTCTGGACAGCTCACTAGCTCGCTATCTTAGCTAAGGCTTCGATCTACTAGAGATAGCTAGCTATAACATTATTAGCTGAGGCCGACCTACTGAACAATTCGTAAAAGTGCGTCGCTATGATAGGAGAGGTTACGACCTACTGGACAGCTCGCTATCTTAGCTGAGGTTTCAATCCACTGGAGATAGCCAACGCTGTTAGCTGAGGTCACAGCCCCCTACGTAGTTCGACAAGTTACTATGGCAGGCGAGATTCCGACCCTCTGTATAGCTCGCAGCAATGTTTTTATATTATGCTGGCTGAGTTCCTGAACCGAGTTATGATTTGGAACCCCAATCTGTGATGGTCAAGTGACCTTTCAAGCTCTTATAAGGTGTCTTTAACCTTGAACAATACGTTGATTAACACATTGATCACCTAGATGTTTCTATTCGCAGGAAAAACCAAGGGAACAAAGCACAATCATAAAAGGCTTCAGAAAATGTATCAAACTCAGCAGCTTCAGTAGAGTCACCACAAGATGGGACGAAATCTGAAAAAATGTCAAGGTAGGATGAGATACATTAGCTTTTACCAATGAGCTCGAGCTCCCAGTCCGAAAATTGCACTAGGAGCTGGGGGGCTTATGTTATACCTATTTTTGGGACTGCAAAAATGGGCTGGTAAAAGCCTAAAGAACCAATCAAATAAGCTGGCCTAGCTCTCAGCTCATCAGCCTCCAGCTCGCAGGCCTCCAGGTCGTAGGTCGCAGGTCGCAGGTCGTAGCTCCTCAGCTCAGCTCAGCTCGCAGCTCCTCAGCATCCAACTTGCAGCTCTCAGCTAGCTCAGCATCCAGCTCCCAGCTCTCAGCTAGCAGCTCTCATGTCTCATACCAACGAGCTCTATGTTATTCCAGATCCCGAAGAGCAATTAATGCAGTATGACTATGACAGAATAGTTAGTCAATGCAATAAATGTTATGTCAAAGTAGTTAATTTCTTTACGTGTACATCACTCAAGTGTAATCACCCTTCCTCTATAAATAGGAGGGAGAAATTCATTGTAAAAATGAAAATTTTTTAGTATTACAGTCACTCTGAAAAAATATATTGAGAGTGACCCGTGGATGTAGGCACCATTGCCGAACCACGTAAAAATCTGTGTGCAAATCTCTTGTTCTTCCTCTCTCCTCTCTTTGGTGTGCTTTGTGATTGCAGGTATTGGGCTTGGGATCTTCCGTCGACCGTTTCCGAACGTCGACAGACATCAAAACCAAGTTCACACAATTGATCCACAGAGATATGATTTAAGGTAAGTTTAGGAATAAAGTATGCATTTCATAAGAATAAGTTATCTGTAGAGATGTGACCCATATATTGAACAGACATGGATGAGCCATTAGTTGTAGAAATGACAGGTAAGGAGGAAGTTGATGTTTGGACAGAAAAATTTCTAGGATCAGAAGTCATGTGATTACAACATGCAGAATCAAAGTACCAAGAAGAATTATCTGTGGACACAAAGGAAGCAGAAGTGGATGAATTACCAGATTTAGAAATGATTTGATGGAGCATGGATGCAAGATCGTAAATTGAGATAAAAGAGGAACTAGCAATATTTGATTTGTTGTCAGCTATAGCCGTAGGAAATGGCTGATTGTTTTGACAAGGCTTGAGAGAAACACTCTTCGATTTGGTTGAGAATCTTCTGTTTTTGGTATTAAGAGAACAATCTTGATTGTAGTGCCCTAGTTGAATTTTGTGGCAATGCTTATAGCGTCTTATGGGGCAATGAAGAATACCATGTCCCGGCAACTTGCAATAATGGCAAATGGGTGTTTTTGATGAATTCTCCATAAAGAACCCGAATAAATAAGACCAATAAAATATATATCAACAAGTCCAAGAAGCACCCCAATTAATGATAAGCCCAATCAACAAATATGCAGCCCAATAAATATCAATTTGAGACCCAAATAAAGGTCTGAAAAATCAAAGCCTGATGAAAGTGCGTGATAACAGACCAAATATGGTGGCAGAGCAGCTTGTGCGACAACAGGAGACAGACCAGTGTAGTGTACGAGGCGTTTGTACCAGGAGAGCAGACCAGGGTCCAAGATGGCAGGTGGTGCGATGTGTGATTTGGTGGTGCGATAGTGATGAAACGGTGGACGGTGTGGCTATGCGATGGAGTTTATGATGAACTAGAATAGAGACAGCGATGTCAAACGGACCAGGAGAGTGTGACTACGTGACAACCAGACCAGAGACAGGTGATAGACCAATTGCTAGTTGTGGTGATAATGACGCTGTGCTGCGCGACCAAACCAGAGATGGAAGATCATCGTGGTGCATGGCAGCGAGTGGAACAGAGACGACAGTGCAACAGCACTGTGGTGATGATTGCCGTGGTGGTGATGGTGCAAGTGTGATGAATGGCAGATCGGTGGTGCTGGCGAGGTGCGTGGTGGGCAGCGAGAACGGAGACAGTAGCGAGCGTGAATGGTGGTGGTGCAATGATGTGGTGAGACTGTGATGATGATGCGATGACAGAATGAAGAGAGCAGCGATGATGTGGTGCGCTGACAGAGACAGTAGCGGCTCGGTACAACAGCGCACAGTGATGGTGTGACTGAACGGAGATGGTGCGATGCAGCAGTGTTGGGTGAACCGAGGTGGAAGGAGATAGCAGCGGAACAGTTTTGTGATGATAGCAACTGGTTGGATGGTGTTTGATTGTGGTACGATGATAGTAACAGTAACAATGGTAAGAGATAGTGAAATTATAAAAACCTAAGCTCTGATACCATGATAAAGAAGATAAATGATATATATTTCACTATATTATACAATGTACAACATAAAACCTATTTATAGGCTAAAGAGAAAAACAAATAAGACAAGAAAATAATCTATATATGAAAATAAAATAATATATTATATAAATGGAAAATATTGATTTGATTGATCTGATTGGTTGTCTTTTGCATATATGTTAACACAAACAACCATAACATTACCCAATTGAGAATCACCCAAATCCCCAGCCCTAAACCACCACCTGAGAATCAAACAACCAAATCCCAAAAATACTCAACAAAACCTTAAATGCCAACCTAACATGAGCGATGAAAGTGGAGATGGAGTGATAGCGTTGGAGATGATGGACAAGTTGAGCAACGTGGTGACGGCGTTCTCTTGACCTAGATGAGAAGTGATGGTATTGGCAAGGTAAGGGATGGTGTTGGCGTTAGCGATGGTGGAACGATAGTCATTGCTTGTGCAAGCTTGGTTGGAGACAGAGCCAAGCTTGTACGAAGATGGAGACACTGCAAGTTTGATCGAAGATGGAGCAACGGGTCTGGTCGGTTGAGAGAAAGAGAGTGGGGTTGAGAGATTGTGAGAGAGAGAGAGCGAGAGAAACAGATAGGGCATGGGGATGACATATAATTTTTTTTTTTTATACAAAATTATATTTAATAAATTTGTAACACATGGCAGCAATAGATTGATCCATTTTTTTAAATTTTATTTAATAATTGAAAATTTGTTTCTTCCATCTAACTGCTCCTCCGTCACGTTTTCCATTTACTTTTATACCCTTACACCCTAACATAACCATTAATTTACTGATAAAAATAACCAGGCCTTTAACAATTGGGTCATTTTAGCTAACCTTTTCAAAATCAGAGCTGATTTCACATTGTTTTTAACTCGAGAGGTATTTTGATAATATCATTTAAAAAAACAAATAATTATGAAGTACATAATTTTAATCAAGGGTATTTTTATAATTTAAAATTAATTAATTTCTATTTAAAATCAAAGTAAATATATTAATAGGAATACTGTTGATTTCGATTACGATTTATACAATTAAAGTAAATAACTTAGTCTGATTCTGATACATCATTTCGATTGTAAACCAATCTGATTGTAAATCAATTTCATTTCAGATCATTCTAATTATGTGCAAATAAACACAACATTAACGAATTACTTGTTGACACGATTGTTGATTTTTTGCATATTAATTCACCTGCAATAATCACTAAATCAATAAAATAGCCAAAAACATGGCTCCGAATTCTAGTCAAATTAATTGCAAAACCAACTTCCCAAAGCACATAAAATTAAAAATAGATTAAAAAGCGAAGGAAAAGTTGAGAAGGACTTTAAGGTTAGTAATAGTTCATAGGAGACATCTCTTCCTATAGTACCAAAATTTTTGAAACAGAAGAAAACTAAAGTGCTATCACACGTTCTCAATTAAATGGCTCGTTGTTGTGGATTGGAGGCTTATGACTACCACCTCCATCTCCTGGATAGTCTTTATTCATCAGTTCCAGGAGTTCATTAGCGGAATCAAGAAGCTTCTCGGATTCGAGATTCTGATGAAAGCTATCATTTTTACTAGAATTTTGGAATATTGGTTTTTCAGAAATTGGTGAACTTCCCAATCTACCTTTTCTACTTGAGTTTGAAATGAGCTTGGAACTTTGTACTGACATATACCTCCCTGAAATTTCCATGCTTGTGGAGTTCTTTGTCCTTGACTTCAACAATCTTCTATTGATAGCATTCTAGTGAACATTAAAAATTTTAAAAAATTAAATTTCAGTTTTAAGGGACATATAAACAATAGATAGAAAGTGGAAGGCTGGTAGGTAGAGAGAGACCTCATCTTTCAAGTACTGTTCTCTTGAATTCCCTTTGTGCTTCTTTAGGACATAGATCTGCTTTCCTGCATCCAGACATCCAGCTATAGTTCAATTCCTGTATGACACATAATCCGTCGTTTGCTTTTGCCAATTTCAAGTTGGCTTAACAGAATATATGTTCCAAATCACATATGTCAAAATGTTTATTGTCATATCATGACATCTTTTTGGTGTATTCTGGCGCATTCTCTACACAGAAAATTAACACTCTCTTAGTCTTTTTCCTTAATGATACAAATAGTTTTTTGTACAGAGGACTTAGAAAAAAAGCCTATATATTTGATAATAACAGCATTTTCTCCTATTTAATTTAAATATAATGAATGATTAAGATTAATAGTCCTAACAATTTAAAAGTTAAGACACATTTAATTATCATAGAAGCTATATATATACATATATATAAAAGAAGAGAGAATAACACGTACCAAGTTGCAACTCAAAAATGAAATATTTTTCAACATTAAGTTTCCTTTTTTGTTTACATACAAGTATGCTATTCCGCTCATGAACTCATTAATACAACACCTATTAAAATTAAACAGAAGAAGAAGAGGAAGAAGAAAGAACTAAAAATTAACTAGTAACAAAATTGGATAATCGGTTAATGTCACCGAAAATCTCTATCTAAAGTTTGCTATCATACCATTTCCCTCAGTTATTTCTAGGTGGGTGAGATTTAGGGACATGATAATCAGCACTAAAAGCTGTGAAACCACCCTTTTTGACCTTCTTAGAAGAAGAGGAACTTCTATTTCTCAGTTTGCATTCTACATTCAAAATTCCTTTTCTCTTATATTGGTTACAATTTCCAACAGAATGGGCAGCACCTGAAATTGCAGAATCTTCTTCATTTGAGCCTTGCTCTTCAATCTTCTCCTTTTCCAAGACCTTTTTAACCATCATTTTCCGTCCTCCAAGCACAGTGTTATCATCTTCAGCTGCAGTTGGTACTCCACTAAACTGTTCAACCTCCACCAAACTCCCAGCTCCTATGTCATGAGCTGCCACGTTATTCTTCATATCTACAAAATTCAACAAAATTTTTAATATAAGCTTTTATGCAATCTCTTTAATTAGCGACATAAATGATTTGTAAAGAGGTTTACTTGTTATACCTTGGTGGGTATATGCACCGGCGTCTCTTAAACTTAGAAAAACCAACACAAGTAGAAAGTATGGAAGCCTTATCGTCACCATTTTTTGTCTTCCTTTCCTTCTTTGTGTATGCTTGTTCAACGACAAGACAACATAGAGGAAATCAAAGTGAAAGAAAAGAGGGTCTTTATAGAGTCCAAACTCAAGTCAAAGCTGGGGTTCCAACACTTGCTTTCGTGCCAATTTCATGATAAAATAAGATTATTGGCTGGCTAAGCTAGCTATACGATTACCCTCGAGAAACTCAAAAAAAAAAAAAAAAATCAAAACAAAAACAAAAAGACAAGGCAGTGTTGAAAGCCCTTGAATTCAAAAAGTTAAAATGGTTTCGATGGGGTTGGGCTTGTCAAAGTGTGTTTGGGAAAAGACCGCGATCGCGTGGAATGGAAGATACGGGTGTTAGTGCTTGTCTCCCGCCATGCATGCAACGAGGAGGATTTGTCTTCGGTATTTTTTTTTTTTTTTTAATATTTTTTTGCAACTCCAGTCCCCATACAAAGAATTACTTTTTGTATGTAATGTTAGTGATGGCTTTAAAAGAAATGAACAAACAATTTCACCAATATCTTTGCTATTTAAATAAAAGGTAGATTACATCAATTAAAATTTTAACATAAAATTGTAAGATCAACATTCATTCATCAAATTATTTTAAATACAAGGTTTGGTATTTACTAAATCATTTATTATTCAATATCATTGAATTAAGGACAACTGAACTAATAAATATTTAAATTGTAAAGCTTAGTTTTTGTTGTTGTTGGTTTTTTTTTTTTTTGGTCAATTTTTGTTGTTTTTTGATCTGCATAACAAAGGCCTTTGATGTTTCAATTTCCTAATTCATAATAACGAACAAACAGTTCCTAAAATATTGTTTTAAGTTCATCAAAATAGTTCATCTAAAACTTTCCCGTTGATAATTCCAAAAAAAAAAAAAAAAAAAAAAGCATTTCTGGTTGAGTTTCATGTAAGTTAATAAAAGAAGTTTGCTACTTTAACATTCAAATAAAGTTCATGGCCTTTTGTAATTTTAGATGAGGGATTTTCCAATTATAGGAGTTTTATTGTAAAGTTTAATGGAGATGAGATAATCAATTTGCTTTTAAGTAAAATATATATAGCGGCATAATAATCATTCTGAACAAAATTTCATAACGATAACCATCTAGAAGAAGTTGCTTGATACAAACTGATATAAAAGAAACTATTTTGATAATAAAGGAATCAATAAAGACTAAATTATTTTATTTTTTTAGGACAAGAATTTTCTATTTATATTGATATGGTGCTAATATTTTTATGAGAGCAATTTAAATTGGAGCAATGTATGAGAGATAAAAAATCTATTAATCTTGATCATCTATTTTTTTAAATGCTGATATGTCACTAAATTATTAAAAGATTAATAAAAATAAAATTGATGGTAAATAATCCTTACTTATTTTTTGAACCCTTGGATTAATGAAAACAGGAATAATTTGAATATTTTCCTTTTTAAGGGAATTGCTATCAAATGTTAAAATTTAGTATAGGCATAAGTGTCATCTATGTTGTTAAAAAGCTATCACTTAATAATTTTAATAGAGCGATTATTCGATTTTGACAATATTTTTAATTTGAGTTGATATATTGCATAAGTTATTTGAAAATAATAATCAATAATAATAATCATCAATCCTTGCATATAAAAACCATTACAATCAACAACTTTAATAATTTTATAGTTGCAGCTGTTGTACCGTCAAGCTGAAAACATTGTAAAGTGTCTTTTAACAAGCAGAAACAACTTCACAAAAAATTAACATTTGCAAGTCTTCCCTATCGTAAAATTATATGTTAAAATAAGTTGTTGACCAAGTTTGACAATTAAAAACACCACTGAAATTATCAAATTACCCTTAAGTCAAACAAAAACAAAATAATTGACAAAGTAAAAAATGAAAAAATAATATATTAAAAAAAATGAAATGAAAAATAGTAAAGATCTTTGTTGGATCTCCATTAGGATGTGGAACCTATAATGGATATATATCTAGATATGGGAGTGGAGAGAGTAAGGATCTTCGTCTTTTTTTTTTTTTTTTTTTTTTTAAATTTGGGTTAATTTTTAATAATCTAATAATATATCAATATAAAAATCAGTAAATGATTAGGATTGTTTCATTTTTTCTCTCTCATACATCATTTAAATTTATATTCATCTTATAAAATAATTAGCACAAACAAAATTTCCAAGACCAATCTTTTCTTTTCTTTTTTTTTTCATTTCTTTATTTTTTTTTTTCTTAGTTTCCATTTTCTAATGATCTCAATCATTCCTATTTGAGATACACCGTACACGATAGAGATCTAAAATTTTTGCATTTTAAAATTTTAAAATAAAATACTACAAATGTATTGAAAGATGATGTTACCCTTCTAGCAATTAAATTTGACCAAATTTTAACTAAAAAGTACAGATGATCAACATCAATTTGTGGTGAAATCGTTTCCATTTATAGATCTGCAAAACTCAAGTAAGTGACGGAAATTTGTTCTGTACCATAAGATATATTTTTAATGATATTATAAGGCTAGTGTAAAAGATGTGAAATGGTGAAACGAGATTTACAGGCTACAACTGCCAGCTGAGAGTTGGGCTTTGGCACAGTTTCATAAGGTAGTGAAAGCTACCTTGGCTAACTACAATTAGATTAATTGTTAATTAACACTGAGTATAAAGAGACTTCATTTTAAACTTAAATAAACCAGTAGCCCTTGAGGTTTGACCGCTGATCAGAAGTAGAACATGGGAACAAGTGCTCTTGTAGTCTGGCTATGCAGAAACTTACATAAAAGATTAGCTTCACTAGCTAGGGTTTATAACTCTTAGACCACGCCTCACATGCTAAGCAGAGGCATAGGCATAGTAGCTCACTTTATAAATTGTTCACACTTTCAGGGTTGCATGTGATTTTGTTTTTCTTGTTCTCATTTCCATTTTATATTTTTGATACTTTGGCCCACCTAAAAAGTCATAATAAATGCTTTAAATCCTTGTTAAGCCTTTTATTGTTTTACAGTTTCATCATGATTAAATAAAAAGTTTGACTACCTTACTAGTTAGATAAAATTATTCATCAATAACAATTATTGAATTGATTGTAAGGGTATTGTTATTAAAAAATATCAAAGAATTGTTATTAATGGGTAATCTTATCCAATCAGTAAAGTAATCAAATCCTTAAACTAATAATAATAATATCTTTGCAAATATATTAGCTAATGTATAATGAAATAATAAAAACAGTTAGCGACATGGTTTATATTAAACTGCTCGATCAGAATATTAAAATGAAAAGGGCGATTGGTGATTGCAAAGTGTAGATACCAAGAGATCAAAGTTAACAGTTTGACGCATTGAATCATGCACTAACTGGGACATGAATATGATTAACAATTAATTAAATTTGTAGTTAAGGTTAACAACTTTTAGAACACGACGGTGTGCTCTCCAACTTCGTTATCGATCAGTGAACATTGCCTGGAGAATTGTGTTGTCAACCCAAAACTCTCTCTTCTTTGTTTTCTCTGTTGTCGGTGGTGAGTGACTGGCGGTGAACAAGAAGTAATGCTGAACTCGTATGAAATTTAAAACGTTTTCACATTTTTGTTTTATCTAGGAATCGAAGACATGTTACGCACGGCCGATTGATCGAAGAAGACCAATTGCATCAATTACCTTACCAACCGCATAAAATGTTAATTTAAAGATTTAATGACTCTAAATGTTAATCAGTTGGTCTAATATTTTTTAATTTTAAAATACCACTTATGATTGAGTAATTTGAATTTAAAATATTGTCTGACAAATTTTTTTTATAATGCTGTACATATGCACATTCAATTAATATAAATATTTTAAATTTATTTGTTTAAGTAATTAAATATAGTAGGAGCACTTCAAAAAGAAACAGTTGCGTTTTTATATTGTTTACAACTATTTGGTTATTATTTTCATATCAAAATTTGATATTACACTTCCTTTGTTACAGGAGAAATAGCTGATGTTTTACTAGTGTACAAATTCTTTCCTAACTCGGATATTTTTTGTTGGATTTTTTTTTTCCTTAATGAACGTTAGATACCACCAAAGCATAATTAATTTAGGACAGCTTTGAATTAGAAGTTGATTACATTATCTAGTGGAGTCAGATGTGATAGTACAAATAGTATTAGATGAAAAAGATCATATATTTGTGCTTGAAACTATAATGCATTGAAGGCCTTAGATTCATTATATAAGAACATCTTCAATGTTATGCATTTTTTTTAGTTTCTATGTATAATACATCAACAATTTTTTTAATATGGACCGACTTTAGTAAAAAAATAATAAAAATGCGTATTCTCTTCTCTCATACAATTATTTAAAGCAAAATAAATATCACCTTTTAACCAATTACCATAAAATATAGGGATATTTGTAAAAACCCCCCTGAAAAATAAAATAATAAGAAAATACCTCCACTTTTTAAAATATTAGGTAAACTACCCCCTACCGTTAAAATCCGTACAAACCGTTAGAGATTTCCATCCACAATTGTTTAAAAGTCCAAAATACCCTCAGTTTGGGGGGTATTTTCCAATTATTTTGCTTTTCAGGGGGGTTTTTTTTATAATATTTTTCTCATCAACTTATCAAAATTGAGGGCATTTTGGACTTTTAACAATTGTGGATGGAATGTCTAACGGTTTGTACGGATTTTAACGGTGGGGGGTAATTTATCTAATATTTTAAAAAGTGGGGGTATTTTCTTATTATTTTGATTTTCAAGGGGTTTTTACAAATATCCCTAAAATGTATGTTTTTTTTATCTTTTTTTTATATATTTATAATTAAGATGAGAGAGAATAAGACAAATTTCATTATTTTTAATCAGTTAAAAAGAGTGAGAAATCTTAATAGCATTTTTAAAAGAGATTCTCAATTGAAAAACTCATATCCATATTCTTTAAAATTCTTTTTGCCACATCAGCTCTATATTTGGGTTAAATAATTATATTGGAACGGATTTTTTGGCCTTATTATCTATCTATTCTATTTGGCAAGAAATTTAATCTAAATAGATCATTGCATTGGATATACTATAACAACTATTTTCAAAAAAGATTTTGTCTCCATCAACATCCCCACCCCTACTAAAGGGAGGGTTCTCACCTATCAGAACCTCCTCTCCAATGGGTCTTTCTCCCCTTATTTTTATGATTTTGATTCAACAATTATTCCATATGTATATGTTAAAATAGTTTCCCACTCATATCTAGATTTATGGTAGTCTTTATTTTACTTAGATATAAATCTAAAGTGGTTATATCTATGGTGGTAGATATCCACTTAGATATTGAATCTCCGGTGGTCTAGAATTGGAAATCTATGGCTTCTAACACATGTTTTATAAGACGTTCAATCGGTATATCAATTGAAAACTCCTATTGCAATAGTGAAGAGTTTGATGAACTGACTCAAAAAAGTTCTCGATGAAATTATGAACTAGAATGCTTTTAATAGAGAAACTCATGGTTTCTCTTGTACACTTTTTTCCTCCTCTACTTCAATATCTATATGGATGTATTTCAAATTTTATATGATTAAATATTTGTATTAAAGCTGTACGAAACCATTGTATATCATTGTATTGCTTAAATTTAGTTGAATGCAATTTATTCCTAAAAAAAGAAACAACTATTTTAAAAAAAATAAATCGTGTTAATATAAATTATATTTTAGATATAAATTGTATCATAAAATTAAAAAAAGGGACAAAAAATAAGATAATGAAGAACTTGAACTGGCTTTTAGGATTTTTCTAACTATGTCCAATATTTTGATCCAAGTTATCCGACAAATTTTCATCTTTTTTTTTTTTTTTAATTGTATTTAGACCATGAACTAGATACGTTATTAACTTCTAAGTTTAGCTGAATGTAATTATCTTCGAGCAGTTCATTCTTCGTTTCTGATAAATTAAAACTTACAAAACAAACAAAGATTTAAGTCTCAGCTGTTGGACCCTTATCACATTTCTGGGGCAAGCCTTTCATGAAAATGGTCTTTATATCCTCAATTCATTTTAGTTAGTTTTAATTGTAATCAGTTCTGCTTTGATAATTCATTCAATGATCGTGATCAAAACTTAAGGTCTTCAAAGTATTAAAATTCGATGAACACTCGTCAAGACGGTGATCATATTTATATAAGCTTTCATATGGAATTAAGACAAAATTATATATGTTTTTCTTTAAAAATAAATAATAAACTCAGGATATATATTAGTGATGAAAAGTACTTGCAGTTTTATGAGAGAAGATGTATATTAATTTAATTAGGTTGGTCTTGTATGATATCGATATTGTGTTTAAAGGTACCCAAAGGAGAAACTGCGTAGAAGAACTGCCATTGTCATTATATGTTTTCTTTGCTTTTTTCGGTTTGAGAATTTGTACCATTGTATGTACTGTACGGGAAAGTTGTACATGTCCTTTCTAGGGTTTAGGGATTCTAAATTTTTATTTGGATTTGAGTATCTGCAAGTGCAACATTTTCGAGTTTAAAATGAAGTGTGTTTTGGTTTACGAGTTTGGAATTCAAACTCCGTTTAAAGAAAGAGAAAGCCGGTTCACCTTTAGACAACATGGTCACATGCAAGTCTTGTTATTTGTCATTAAGATATTAGAACCAATGTTTGTATGACCGGCACTCATGAACATTATAGTAATTCACCACACACTTCTAATTAAGAACTTATTTTTTTGTACGTATAAATATATACCTCCATATACATATTACAAGACTATCAGTAAAATGATTAGAGCGGCAAATTCATCAATGCTTTTCCCACAGGACTTCAAATAAAATTAAGAAATTAAAATTGGAATTCACTAAATTACCAATTACAACGACACTTAATATCCAGTCTATAAGAGTTGTCCAAGACTCCAGAAGATCAAAAGGCCATTTACGAGCTCTTATTTGTCAGTGATAGAGCTTGTTATACATTATATGATCTATTGAAGTTGTATCGTAAGGCATAAAGAACATGCCATTGTGTAACACAGAAATTATATAAGATGATATTTGTAAGATAAGGTTTGTATAACAGTATACTCTTCACAGTTGCACCTTTGAGGTTGTGAGTTCAAATCGTGTCTTTCCTCTAAATCCTAAATTATTATGAGAGTCAGTTTAATAAATAAAATTCGTGAAAACTTTTATTTTTTTTAAAAAACGTGAGATATCCACCGACTATGGAGATTATTATTTTTAAAAAAACAGCATTATGCCTTCAGAATTTTAGTCAAATTGATCAAAATAATGCATTTCAAGTTTTCACTAATTTAGGGATCACACCAGAAAAAATAAAAAAAAATATTGATAAAAATTGATAATTTCAAATTACCAAATACCAAAATTTATTTTTTATTCAAATGAAAAATGAAAATCCAAAGGCGTTTTCAATGGAGTCTTCAAGTTCTCCTCAATGGAATCTTCGAGTCATCAATCATTCGTTGAATAAAGTTCATTATTAGTGGATCTATATATCCTAGTCATTGGCATCCTCCTCCCACAACTTTCTTGTATCAATAAGTCTAGAAGAGAGCTGGAAGATATGGGATTGTAACATTGGCTAATGTGGATTTAAAAGTTTTGGATTGTGTTTTTGAGATGGACATCTATTTAAGACCCACATTGGTTAGAATTAGTTTTGATTTGAGATGGTACGCACGCTCATTTGAGAGGTTTCTGATGTTATGGATTTTGATTTTGATTTTAAAAGATGATTAAAGTTTGGTGTTTGGATAACTTTTGTGGGTTTTAGGTTAGACTGGGTGAATTGTTGTAACGGAGGAATAGATTAATTTGGTTTGAGGTTGGCAAAAATGAAGCGGTCATCCTCTTGGTTATATATTTTTCTATGTTTTTGTTATATTGTCTCATTGTATTTGTTTTATTTTTTCCAATTAATTTAAGCTATAAAAGCGGCACCACGGAAGCTTAGAGTATCCTCTGTTCCTTCCCTTTCCATCTTACATGCCTTTGAGGAAAGCTCATCATGAGGCAAGCTCTTGAATTTTCAACCAAGTTCTTCACGATTACTTTTTAGTTTTTCATATTTATATAAGTTTTATTTTTTAACATTATATTTAAATTAGCTTGTGTTCTTCATTTGTATTTATTCCAAATAATAGGTAAAAATGACATTTTAGGTTTTTTATGCCACATCAACACCTTTAACAAACACCTTATAGTAGAGATATTCATCCAAATCCAAAACACGAGGTTTATTTTTGGAGATTGTTTAAACCTTAGGAAGTTTTTAACAAATCTCCTTTATGAATAACCCCAAACTTTTTTTTTTTTTTTGAGGAATTCCAAACTATATTAAAGTTACAAGATATAGGAGTTGTACTTCAACCCTATATAAATAATGAACATTTCATATAATTTTTTTTTCAAAGTAAAAAATAACCATAAATAAAATGAAATAAAGATAATATTTGATTGGTTTACTTTAGTGTGGAGGAGGCCATAAAACCTTGTTTAAGAGGCATATGATCGAAATTGGAAGAGATCAACAATTACGTATGACAATGGGTTGAATTGGGTCTTAGGTTGGCCTGCCCTCAAACCCGATTTGAAATTTTTGAGGCCCCAAACCTTTCTCTACTTTTTGCCCATCCGAACTAGATTAGAAGAACTTACTTCAAACCCAACCCATTGCCCCAATTTAATTTTTAACTAATAATATAATTAATATCATAAAACAAATAGCATTTAAACTTTCAATAGTTCAATTTAACTATAATATAGAATCATATCTTTATAATTATTAATATAATTTCATAAAATGTAAAAAAAAATTTAAATACAAATATATTAAAAAAAACTTTAAATACAAATATAACAGGCATGCTACATTATGGATATTTCATTACAAATAACAAAAGACTTGCTACATTTATAATTAAATTTCATTACACGCAATCCAAAATATTATTGATACATAGTTAGTCTATGGATGGTAACAGATCGGATCAAATCGAGTTTGATT
Source organism: Litchi chinensis (assembly GCA_019925255.1). Taxonomy (NCBI): domain Eukaryota; kingdom Viridiplantae; phylum Streptophyta; class Magnoliopsida; order Sapindales; family Sapindaceae; genus Litchi; species Litchi chinensis. The sequence goes on along the minus strand of CM034470.1, from coordinate 16,543,506 downwards.
CGATCGTCCCAAACTTGACCTAGAATTGTTGAGGGATGCCCCGAACCCAACCCATGCCATAAAGTGGTCATTACCTTTTGCTCCAAACCCATCCCGAATAGATCAAGGTCCCTCGAGTTTGGATTGGGTCGGGGTGTTTTTGCCACCCCTATCAACAATCTTTCTCAAAGAAGTAGGCAAACATCCTCTTATAAGAGAGGTCTTACCCTTTGCATATCGAAGGAGGTTGGAGGCTCATGTCAATGTCTTATTACCTTTGCCATCCTAAATCCCTATCTATCATGGAGATTTAGTCATTAAACAATCCAAACTCTTTGAAAAGAAAGGTGAGATACTAATATTTTCACTCACAAATATGATTTTCACACTCAATTCATAATACCAATTATAATAATTTAAAAATATAATCGTTATTATAAGCACCCAATCTAGATTCAATTGTAATCTTATTCAGGGCTGTTTGATATTGTTATAACTTTTATAATAATCACCGTTAGCTATACTGAATAAATAATTTGTTGTAATATTAGTTAAGTTAGTGTGTGACTAATTCTACTATTAAAACTGTTATAAACCTCAAAAGTAGTATATATTTGGTAAATTTTATGTAACCTACTATGAATTTATAATATATCTAAAATAATATATAAATGGAATATTTTAATTTATATTTGATATAAATATAATTCCATATATTTAAGGTTGGGATATAAGTTTCTCTTTATTAAAATTAATAAGGATAATTTGGACATTTAAAAAAATTATTAAATCTAACAATAGATGATTTCATAATTACTTCGCAATATTAATGTTCCATATTTTCCATAAAACTATTATAAACTGCAGTCAAATGATTAAATAATCACTTTCGGAAGTTTTACTAAATAGCTTTTTATAACAAATTATTACATACATAGATTTTAAATTCTCAAAGTTTTATGATATACTCAATTGTATATTGTATTTATAAATTCAATTAAATTATAAATACAGCTAATTTGACTATACCAAATTAAGTAAATTTTTTTAGTATCTTCTCGGGAAGCTATCAAGTGCTGAAATTTATTCGATAAAATTTGCTGAGTGGAGGGTTATAATTGCTTTGTAATTATATTGGTTTATTAGTATTTGTTATCCTCGCGTTACTATAGTTTGAGTTCCAATAATATATCTTCTATAGAATAGAATATAGGTTGCACATGGCTATGTGGTGCAATGGCATACTCAGCCCATGAAGTTTGACCCGTTTCAACCAAACATTTATGGTTCAATATGCACCAAGGGCTCTTGAATTGATCGAGGGTAATTTTCCTGTGTAATATGGGTCTTTCCTCCCGCTTTTGGGAGCTCTAGTTCCAGATTATATTTCAGAGACCCTGATCAAGAGTGTTTGATAAGTTGCATAGTATATAATACTCGTAATATGTATGAGTAATAAAAAATATATATATATAGAATATAGGTTTGTTATCCCCCCCTCCAACAACAATTTTCTTGTATAAATATTACAAAATTTGTTATCCTCATGTTAGATGGAGAGTGGTTGCTATAGTTCGAGCTCCAATAATATACCATTTATAAAATAAATTATCGATTTGCTATCCCCACCTCGATCAACAATTTTTCTTATATAAATATTACCAAATTTGTTATCTATCCCCTCACGTTAGATGGAGAATGGTCACTATAGTCAATAATATATCTTTGACAGGACCCTTCCCAGACCTTATCTAAGCTCTCGTCTGGAGGATCCTGTCGGACACTTCAACAGACTCCTCGAAATCGACTCGTCGAATCGAAGACATTCGGAAAGCGAACCCTAACTTTCTGTACCGGTTTACTCATTAAAACTTATCAATTTGATTTTATCTATAACTGGTTAGGAGTGTTAAACCTTTTCTTTGATTCTATTTCAAATTCATTTTATAAAAATTTCGGCAGCATAACGGCTGCGTTTTTAATAAAACCAAAATTTAACCTATAAGAAAATGACACTTCGACTATTTCTGAACACCTCTCAACTTCTTTATTCTCAATCATGCATCATTCATCACACTTTTATAAGCATAAACAATGAGTTCGAATTCAACATGTACATATATGAACTATATATTTAGAATGCATGATTATATTTACATTTTACAGTCCCAACATCATTCAAATTCAAAATATACATGATTAAATACATAATACAAAAATGTATATACACGTCTTGCGCTATCGCCCACCTATCAATGTATATGCATTTTTGTATTATGTATTTAATCATGTATATTTTGAATTTGAATGATGTTGGGACTGTAAAATGTAAATATAATCATGCATTCTAAATATATAGTTCATATATGTACATGTTGAATTCGAACTCATTGTTTATGCTTATGAAATTGCGATGAATGATGCATGATTGAGAATAAAGAAGTTGGGAGGTATTCAGAAATAGTCGAAGTGTCATTTTCCTTACAGGTTAAATTTTGGTTTTATTAAAAAACGCAGCCGTTATGCTGCCGAAATTTTTATAAAATGAATTTGAAATAGAATCAAAGAAAAGGCTTAACACTCCCAACCAGTTATAGATAAAATCAAATCGATAAGTTTTAATGAGTAAACCGGTACAGAAAGTTAGGGTTCACTTCCCGGATGTCTTCGATCTAACGAGTCGGTTTCGAGGAGTCCGTTGAAGTGCCCGACAGGATCCTCCAGACGAGAGCTTAGATAAGGTCTGGGAAGGGTCCTATCAAGTTGGTATCAGAACCCGATTCTCGTTCAGTTAAGAAAAAGTTTTCAGAGAAAAAGTTTTAAAAGAAAAGTTAAGTTAGTTCGCAAAAATCATGCATCAGTAATGCATAAACTAAAGTATGAGTATTATCCCTCGATTTGAGCATGTTATGACTATGCATAAGAGTTTAAATTAATATTGCATGAAATTATCATGCCAGACTTTATTGAGCTAGTTTGCTAAACTTGAATTTTGATTTTTGGCTATCAGTGTATTAAGTACATCTATAGTCATGCAGCGTAGAGATCGTCCAAGGACGAGACAGGTTGCCGCAGAGGCACCTACACCCGATAGAGAGCAGGTTGACGAGTCCGTCAACGTGTCAGCTAGTTCCTCACACCCAGGGCCGTCACAGCCAGCAAGATCAGAGCCTGCCCCAGGACCTAATCCGAGGCAGATGGAGCATATGGCCCAACTGCTAGCAGCAGTTCTTCGGCAATCGCGGGAGACAGGAGCGACGTCAGAGCGCGCCATCAGGTTAGGCGCTAAGCAATATGACGGGACCGGAGACCCCGAGATAGCATGGTCATGGCTAGTGACGAACGAAGAAATATTTCAAGTTATAGGCTGCACAGAGGATCAGATGGTCGTCTACTCAGCTTTCCTATTGAAGGATCGAGCCAAAGATTGGTGGAAGGCGTATCAGAGAGCGCATCCAGCTAGAGTATCGTGGGAAAGCTTTAAGAAAGAGTTCATAGATAAGTTTTTCCCAAAGGTTTACAAAGATAAAATGATTGAGGAATTTTACAGGTTAGACCAGAGGGACTCTACAGTGACCGAGTATGAAAAGAGATTCTCCAAGCTAGTTCGTCTAGTTCCTCACATTGCTGAGAATGAAGAACAGAAGATTAGCAGATTTATGGCAGGCCTCAATCCTACGATCAGAACCATAGTAACATCCGCTACACATACTCGGTATGGACAGTTGGTAGAGGCAGCCACCAGAGTAGAGCAGAGCGCCCAGATCGCCTTGAAGTCAAAGGCGTAATTCAGTCAAAAGCGAAGCTGGACCGGTAGCCATCAGGGAGAGTCCAGTAAAGTACCCAAGAGTGGTCAACGCCCAGCATGGTCACAGAGTCGGTAGGAGGGTCAGAGACCTCCGACGAGTCAAAGCTCAGTTCAGTCATCAGCAAAGCCCAAGAGCCAACAGAGCTGGAGGAGTCGACCATTGTGCGCTAGATGTGGCCGGTTACACCATGGTGAGTGCTTTCAGGGCAAGACCGGATGCTTCAAGTATGGACAGGAGGGCCACTTTATGAGAGACTGTCTCAGTGCAGTGACGTCAAGTTCATCTGAGGCCAGATTAGCCGTCCAGGGGCAACCTAGTGGCGGAGCAGGTAGAGGCATACCCCCCAGAGGACAGCCTAGTAGACCGCCCAGAGCACCGACAGGTAGACCTCGCAGTCAGGCTGCCAGAGTATATACGGTGACCCAGCAGGCGGCAGATGCGACACCAGATGTGGTCACAGGTACCCTTTCTCTCATTTATACTGATGCTCATGTATTGGTGGACCTAAGAGCCACTCATTCTTTTATTTCTCGAGAGTTCATAGATAGAGTCGGGATAGAGTTGAGTCCAACCCAGTGTAGCATGGTAGTGTCACTTCCCACAGGTGATTCGCTTATTACGGATAGAGTCTATATGGGAAGTAAAGTGATGATAGCAAGTCAGGAGTTCGAGGCTAAATTAATAGTACTCAATATTCATGACTTTGACATCAGTTTAGGCATGGATTGGTTATCCAAGCAGCGTGCGACCGTAGATGGTTATAGAAAAGAGGTTCAGTTCAGCAAGCCTGGGGAACCAGATGTGATCTTTTGTGGAGAGCGGAAAATACTCTCTACAAGTTAGTAAGCATGATCCGAGTGAATAAGATGCTCTGTAAAGCATGCCAGGGGTACTTGGTCTATGCAATAGAAGCTAGCGGTAGTGAGCTACAGTTGACAGAGGCTTCTGTGGTGAATGAGTTCTCTGATGTATTTCCCAAGGACCTTCCAGGACTACCTCCGGATAGAGAGATCGAGTTCGAGATTGAGCTAGCACCAGGCACAGAGCCCATCTCTATAACTCCATATCGGATGGCACCAGCTCAGCTAAAGAAATTGAAAATGCAAAGGGATGATGTTCCCAAGACAGCCTTCATAACTAAACATGGGCATTATGAGTTCTTGGTGATGCCATTTGGCTTAACCAATGCCCCAGCAGTCTTTATGGATCTGATGAACCGTGTCTTCAGATCATATTTAGACAAGTTTGTCATAGTCTTCATTGATGACATCCTGGTGTATTCAAGTAGTAGAGAGGAACATGCAGAGCACTTAAGGATTGTATTGCAGACTCTAAGAGAGCATCAGTTGTATGCAAAGTTTAGCAAGTGTCAATTTTAGCTAGACCGCGTGGCATTTCTGGGACATGTAGTATCGGTAGAGGGTATTTCAGTAGATCCCCAGAAGATAGAAGCTATTGTAAATTGGAAGCCACCCACGAGTGTAACAGAAGTCAGAAGCTTCTTGGGTTTAGCTGGGTATTACAGAAAATTGTAGAAGGATTCTTTAAGATAGCTACTCCACTAACCAAGTTAACAAGAAAAGAAGAGAAGTTCATCTGGTCAGAAGCCTGTCAGAGCAGTTTTGATAAGTTAAAGCAAAGGCTGACTACAGCACCAGTGCTTACGCTTCCCTCAAGAAGTAAAGGATTTACAGTGTATTGTGATGCCTCCAGGCAAAGTTTAGGTTGTGTGTTGATACAGCATGATAGAGCGATAGCTTATGCTTCAAGGCAATTAAAGAAGCATGAAGTGAATTATCCAACATACGACTTAAAGTTAGCAGCTGTAGTGTTCGCTTTGAGAATATGACGACACTATCTCTATGGAGTACCTTGCAGGATCTTCACTAATCACAAGAGCCTACAGTACTTGTTCACGCAGAAAGACTTGAACATGAGACAGAGAAGGTGGATAGAGCTTATTAAAGACTATGACTGGACCATTGAATATCACCAAGGCAAGACAAATGTAGTAGCAGATGCGTTAAGCAGGAAACCCTCTGGTTCCGTAGCCCAGCTTAAAGCAGAGTACTTGCAGATGCTAGTAGAGTTGAGATCTATGAGGGTCAGTTTAGAGACAGCAGAATCAGGTGCTCTAGTAGCAGCTTTCCATGTTTGGCCAGTGTTAGTAGACAGAGTTAAAGAATTTCAAGCTCGTGATCAGTACTTAATGAAATTGAGAAGCAAGATTGAGGCTGGACAGCAAAGTAGCTTCACTTTGTGAAATGATGGAACGCTAGTATTGGGCCAGAGACTGTGTGTCCCAGATGTAGCAGAGTTAAAGAAAGAAATCATGGAAGAGGCACACTCCTCTACATATGCTTTGCATCCAGGGAGTACAAAGATGTATCGGACTCTGAGAGAACACTACTGGTGGAGAGGCATGAAGAGAGAGATAGCAGAGTTCGTATCCAAGTGTCTAACTTGTCAACAGATCAAGATTGAGCATCAGAAACCCGCAGGTTTACTACAGCCTTTATCCATTCCTGAGTGGAAATGGGAAAGGATCACGATGGATTTCATGATAGGACTTCCCAGGACACAACATGGACATGATGCCATTTGAGTTATCGTGGATAGATTGACGAAGTCGGCCCACTTCATTGTTGTTAATAATATTTATTCTCTGGAAAGATATGCACAGTTATATGTAGACAAGATTGTGAGGCTGCATGGCGCACCAGTGTCCATTGTATTAGATAGAGATTCTCGCTTCACTCCTCGATTCTGGCCGAAGCTACAAGATGCTATGGGCATCAGATTACACTTCAGTACCGCGTTTCACCCACAGACAGATGGCCAATCAGAGAGAACCATCCAGACTCTTGAAGATATGTTGAGAGCCTGTGTGATGGAATTCAAGGGAAGCTGGGATAATTACCTAGCATTGATAGAGTTTGCCTACAACAATAGCTACCAGTCGAGTATTGGTATGGCACCTTATGAGGCATTGTATGGCAGAAAGTGCAGAACCCCAGTCTGTTGGGACGAAGTAGGGGAGAGAAGATTAATTGGCCCAGAGATTGTCCAAGATACAACCGAGAAAGTACATATGATCAGAGAGCGGTTGAAGATAGCAAGCGACAGACAGAAAAGCTATGCGGACAATCGAAGAAGAGATTTAAAGTTTGAAGTGGGTGATCAAGTGTTTCTACGAGTCTCGCCCTGGAAGGGTATTCTGAGATTCGAAAAGCGTGGGAAGTTGAGCCCTCGATACATAGACCCCTATGAGATAGTAGACAAAGTGGGTGAAATGGCTTATCGGTTGAGGCTACCATCAGAGTTAGCCAACATCCATGACGTGTTCCACGTCTTTATGTTACGCAAGTACATAGCTGATCCTTCTCACATTCTTCAAGAGCAACCAGTTCAGTTGAAGGAAAACTTGACCTACGAGGAGCATCCAGTAAAGATTCTAGATCAAAAAGATCAAGTGCTGCATAACAAGGTGATTCCGCTAGTGAAGATGCTATGGCGAAATCACGAGTTAGAAGAGGCTACAAGGGAGCCCGAAGCACAGATGCGTGCCCAATACCCTCAGTTATTTGAATAAGGTACGCAATTTAAATTTCGAGGACGAAATTTTTATAAGGGGGAAGAAATTGTAAACCCCTAGTTCCGACTTCTAAAGTCCCAACATTAGAAATTAAGTTAGAGAGATAAAATATAACTCTCTACGTTTAATTAATTCAATTTCATAGCCTCCGAAATACATTCATTTAGAATACGACGAAATTCATCGTATTAAAAAGTTTAGTAACGTCCCAATGAAAATCTAAGTCCAAAAATCCAAGATGTTAGTAAATGATAATCGAATTAAAATTAGATTAAAAAGAGAGTCAAGATTAATAAAATAAGCTTAGTTTTTTTTATATATAATTCAAGCTTGACGATCGAAGGAAAATGTTAACGAAATGAGAATTAAAACAAGTATAGATGGGCCAATAGGAGAATCAAAGAAAGGAAATGAGAGTTAAATAAAATTAAAAAAAAATGGGACAAGATGCAATTAGTAAAAGTTGTTTATTATATAAACATCACTTAGCTGAAATTTTCAGCACAAAAACACAAACAAAAACAGTCAGTCAGCCGAGAGTCGAGAGAGTTCGAGAGAAAAAGAGCAGGGGCTGTTAGCGTGAACCAAGGAAGAGAGAACCAGAAGAAGAAGAAGAAGCCAAGTGAAGAAGGAAGTGATCAGCAGCAGAAGAGGGCAAGAAAGCTGCAGGTCAAGCGAGATAAACAGCAACGCAGAAGCAAGATCGCAAGCTGGACGCGAGCAGATTCGTTCACGCGAGAACGGTCGCGGATGAGGGGCTGTTGACTGCGAACTGCAGTAGCTGGACAGCCAAGGACGAGGAAGGAGGTGCTCTAGCCATTGCTGGACGTGAGAGGTACGAGCAGGAGCAGAACCAGACGAGCAGAACGTGAGCTGGTCGAGAAGCACAACCGCGAGCAGAATCGCGACGAGCTGGTCAGCCAGGGAAGAAAGAACCTCCCAACCAACCTCTCATCCCCTCAATCCACCTCTTAGGGTCCCTAATAAGTCATCCAAACTCTCCAAACCAGCCCTAAGCGAGATTACAACCATTTCTCTTTTTATTTTTCTACTGAAACAGAACAATATTGATGACAGCTCTTGTTATTGTTGTTGTTGTTGATTTGGATGATAAATTGCTTTTAAATCTTGTTAGAACCTTATGAGATTGTTATAGAATCATCAATGAGGAGTTTTGGGTGTAATTGATGCCATAACTTGATGTAAAAGGGTTGTTACACCCTCCCTCAAAATAGAAACCGAAAATGATTCTATATGCACATCAAGTGCTTGAGAAAAGTTTTGAGTGAATTTTGAGCACTCTAATGATCAAGTTAGATCTATATATGTATTAGAGACTTGAAAGGCAGTAGTTAGACCTTAAAATTTGATGGTTTTGAAACCAATTTTAAGCCTCAAAGAGGATAGAAAAATTTAGAGAAGTGTTTAGAGATTTCAAAGGCATTGTTATAGAAAAAAATGTGATTCCCGAGCTCAAATTTAAGTTAGAGGAGACCTGACCATATTTGGCTTATTTAGGGGTGTTCTACACCTCAAATGATGCCTGGGAACCATAGAAAATCATAGGTTTTGGAACAGATCGAATCCGATAAAAATTGTGCAAGTTATGCACAATATAGTGCCGTTAGAGCTTTGAGAAGTGAAACGGTTAGCTTAATGCAAATTTTATGGCTCGAAATAAGTTTAGTTAGTCATTATAAGTTAAATGAAGCTTAGTTATGAAATAAAATCTAGCGTCGTTAATCCGAAACCAAGAGTTTACAAAACGTGCATTAAATTGCACCCAAAAGTGTCCAAAACTGACGTTTTCATTAGATTTGACATAGCAAACGATAATATTTCTCAATGAAATTTGTCGTGTGACTAGAATGTGATGTAAGTGAGTCATAGGAAAAAGAACGAAGGAAAGCGGAGCCCCGAGTAGTAGGTTATCGCTTGTTCTGTCAAGGGCTGTCCATTTTAAGTAAAATTATGATTTTTTCGTTTTAAGCCTCCGATAAGTAAACGGACCGTGTGGGGATATCCCTAGGAGTCCAAAACTAAAATTTTTCCACAAAAATCGGGATTTAAGAGTCTCGATTGATTTAGAAATGAGTTAAGAGCTATATAGAGAAAATTTGGCATAGTTGGGAATTCCTAGCATATAGTTAAGAAATGAAGGTTTTTGTTAATAGTAATGATGAGATCATGTTGTGTAGGTGACGAGCGCGTGAGCGGCGTCCAGGAGCCTCGTCAAGACGCTTGACGCGGCTTTGAGGTAAGTGGTTCGCCACTTGTAGTTGCTTAGATTCCATGTCAATCTTTTAATGTCAAAATGAATATATTAGCTAAGTACTAAAGAAAAATGAATGTGATTATTATTATTGAAATTTAAGTTGAAAGTTTAGATTCCTATGGGATCTATCGCAGTTGAGATGAATGTTAAGTTGTCAAGAAAAGAATTTGAAATGAGAAAATTGCAAGATTTTCAAACTAGTGACATTTGTGCTTTTGCACTTAAAGAAATGTACTATGAAAACCCATGCGTACACCTTAAAAGCTATGAGATTTAGCGTTACGTGACGACGCAGAGAATTCCGTCCGTAATCGCTCATTTTATAGAAAAGTATAGCGCTACGTTGCGATGCATACAATTCCGTAACGTAGTTGGTTAGTTGACAGTTAGCGCTACGACACAATGCAGTAAATTCCGCTCGTAATCGTCAAGAGATTTAGCACTACATTTGCGATGCAGAGAATTCCGCATTGTAGTTGTTCAGTGAATAGTTTAGCGCTCTACGTACGGTGCAGTGAATTCCGTAACGTAGTGGTCGAGACACTTTAGTAGCTTCACGATTGGCGTTAGTTATAATCGTCCGTGATGGTTAGAATGAGTCAATGATACACATGGAAGAATTTAAAGAAGTTGTAAAACTCGAATAAATAATGAATTCTTATGTTGGTGTATGTGATATTATATATCCTTATTGCACTAACCTCTGATTTATTTTGTAGCTCATTTGTTTTTATTGCGTGTCGCCGTCGGACGAGATCGAGACTTTTTGCTTGCATATACATTGATAGGTGGGCGATAGCGCAAGACGTGTATATACATTTTTGTATTATGTATTTAATCATGTATATTTTGAATTTGAATGATGTTGGGACTGTAAAATGTAAATATAATCATGCATTCTAAATATATAGTTCATATATGTACATGTTGAATTCGAACTCATTGTTTATGCTTATGAAATTGTGATGAATGATGCATGATTGAGAATAAAGAAGTTGGGAGGTGTTCAGAAATAGTCGAAGTGTCATTTTCCTTACAGGTTAAATTTTGGTTTTATTAAAAAACGCAGCCGTTATGTTGCCGAAATTTTATAAAATGAATTTGAAATAGAATCAAAGAAAAGGTTTAACACTCCTAATCAATTATAGATAAAATCAAATCGATAAGTTTTAACGAGTAAACCAGTACAAAAAGTTAGGGTTCACTTCCCGGATGTCTTCGATCCGACGAGTCGGTTTCGAGGAGTCCGTTGAAGTGCCCGGCAGGATCCTCCAGACGAGAGCTTAGATAAGGTCTGGGAAGGGTCCTGTCAATCTTTTATTAAACAGAATATAGGTTTGTTATCCCCGCCTTCACCACCAATTTTTCTTATATAAATATTACAAAATTCGGGCATACTCAATACTACACTTCTATAAATGTTGGAAATTACAAAAGCTCGTCCAAAGTAGACAATTAGGCTTTGGGTTATAGGTAGGATTTTGCCCAAGATCCAATATCTAATTTGAGATTGGATAATGGATGACAATAATCAACTGCCAGAGCAGTTTGACATCAGTTAAAACAGCTTCAATAGTTTATTGCAAAACATGTTATTTAATGTGATGCCGATATATTTCACAGAGAGAATTTCTGCTTTTTCTTCCCAGACAGTATACAAACACAAAAATATTTTATTTTAGGCTTTTACATTGTGAACAGTGTCTGCTTTCCTTTTTGTGATTGCTCACCAGACCTGTAGCATTGTTTATTTTGATCCTACTGCAATCAAAAGGGTATGTACAATAATATCTCTCAATTTATTTTGTTCTTATAGTTAATTGCTTTATTATGTAGTTGTTTGTTTTATGCCTAAAAAAAAAACATTGGTATCAGAGCATGGTTAAAAACAATGCTCGGTTTTATACATACATATTTTTCATGTTTTAGTTTCATTGCTTTTGAATTATGTAAAACTTAAATCTTGACGTATGAGTTTTATAGGGCATTATAGACTTGAATACTGCATGAAAGTGAGATTAGACACTAATTGCTGAAATTTTGTTTGACTTAAATGGGTTAGGAAATTAGAAAACTTAAAACACTAATTTCATGAACAAACTCGTAACCCCTCTTTGAATATTGGTGTTTTTATTCATTTTTTTCCAATACGATTGATATACCATTGGATAGGGCTCAAAAAGAGCTTTCCAACGGTATATCATAAGACCAATTTCGATAAAAATTGAGTAAGAAAAACAAATTTCATTCAAAACTAAATATATTGAAATCTAGATGAAGTATTTGAAGGTTGAAGACAATGAACAAATAATCAAGGACACATGTCAAGTTAGCATAGGCCTAGACTACGTGATCAACCACGTAGCGACACGTGTCAATATCTGGAGAGTCTATGCATCATACAATGTGGCCTCATAAAATTAAGTCACTCGTTACATGATGTGGCAGCTTCTGGATTGACCACGTGTCAACATCTTGAACGGTTGGGATAGTGCCATGTGTATCAATACGTAGCAAGATAGTGCCATCTGTATCAATACGTGGCAGCATCCGGAGTGACCACGCCTCATGAACGTGTGGTTGTCCCTGAGGCTACCACATGTCGTACCAACGAAAAACGTGTCAGTGCACGTGTAAGGTGCACATGCATCGCACGCGCGACCAATATGCCACAATCGCCAACACAGTGGTCGTGACGGCTGCCGACGCGTGTGGCCCACACACTGCCGACGGCAATAGATTCCTACAAAAATAAAATAAAATAATAAAAGTAAAAATAAAAATAATAAAATTTTAAAATAGAAATAAATAAATAAATAATTTTTTTATTTTGATTAAAATTTTATCAAATATTTGCTTCAGTGGGCGCTGAATTGTATGCCCTAATTTAATAAATTTTATTTATTTTAGTTTAGTTATAATAGATTGTTTAACATACTTAACATGATAAATAATTTTGCACATTGTTTATCGTGTTAATTGTTATTATACTGATTCTAATGATAAAATCAAAGAAGTCATCGAAATAATAGAGAGTCCTGACATTATTTATATTTCTAATGATCCGGCCGATATTATAGTTATTTCAGACTACGAGAAGGCATCGGACCTTTAGACTATGTGCCTTCTGATGCTTTGATTGATATTATACTCATTTTAGATGACGAGGATGGCGTCAAGCCTCCGGATTATATACCTTCTAATGTTTTGGCTGATATCATAATTATTTCAGATGATGAGATGGACATCGAGATCATTGGCATCTCGGACGATAAGCGGGATATGGAGATCATTAAGATCTCCGATAACAAGATGACCGATGTGGTTGGGACTCCTGACGATGAGGTGGTAGAAGTTATAGATATCTCATCAAATGAGGAGGACCCCGAAATGGATGACTTCTGGCATTATGATGATATGGATTACTATCATTTTTAGTATGCTTATCTTATTTCTAAATGTTATATGTATTTAATTTCATGACATTTCTTTATTGTTAATTTATTTATGTTAGTTAAATTGAATGTAAATATTTAATTTTATTTAATATAAATGTTTGTCCATTTGATTAAATGACTATTATATTTAACTAAAAGTAGGTGTCCTTTGCTTAATACATGGATAGGCCAAGATTGCGTAAAACCATTTACTTATATACTATGTTTGAAATGCTTAGTAGTTGACAATGATTAAGTAGCTTGATTGTTTTTTCGACTCTACTCCTCGCTTTCACATATTATATTTGTAAGCGTACATTTGTTGTAAAGATAATATGAAATAGTATAGTGTATGCTAGAATAGATATCTTTTACTTGTCTCTAAATAAGATAAATTTCAGGAAATGATTTCAGCATTAAAAAATATCATAGTTGAGCTTAACAAGGGTGAGAAACTGAATGGTGACAACTATAACATATGGCATTGCAAAATTCAGTACATCCTTGAAGAGCAAGATACTCTTGAGACTCTTACAAACACCATGATACCACCTCAGTCGGGTATATCTGCTCAAGGTAGGAGACTCTTGCAAAATTTGTCTCTAAATAAGATAAATTTCAGGAAATGGCTTTAGCATTAAAAAATATCATAGTTAAGCTTAACAAGGGTGAGAAACTGAATGGTGACAACTATGACATATGGCACTGCAAAATTCAATACATCCTTGAAGAGCAAGATGCTCTTGAGACTCTTACAAACACCATGGTATCACCCTAATCAGGTATATTTGTTCAAGGTAGGAGAGACATGGAAGTTTATCAAACTTGAAAAAAGAAGAATAACATTGCTCGGATCACGATCCTGAGTAGCATGGATGATGACCTCATGTGTATGTATGAGAAATATGAGACGGCCTAGGACATATGGATGGCCCTCAAAGACAAATATGGTGGCACTTCAACCACCAAGCTGAGGAGGCTTACCATTAAGTTTGACACCTACAGGAAACGCCAAAATCATACAATAAGGCAGCATCTTAGAAAAATGTCAAACATAATTCGTGAACTCAAGTTTATTGGGCATAATCTCACTGATGAGCAGCAAGTACAAACTGTAATCGGTCTCTTCCCTCTAGCTGGAAGAGTATAAAGATCAACATGACTCACAATGACAACATCAAGACTTGTGATGACATTTCATGTCATGTTGAGTTGGAAAACAAATGCTTGGAAGCGACTAAGACATCCGGTCAACTATACATGGCTGAATCCAACAAATGTAAAAGCTCAAGCTTTAAATGCAAAAGAGGGAAAAAGAACTTAAAGAAAGGGAAAGGTAACCCTTACTTTAAGAAGAATGAAACCAAAAAACGCAAGAGGGGCAAACACTTTGGGGGTAAGAAGAACAAAACCAAGATGACCTGTTTCAACTGCGAAAAGTTGGGTCATTTTGCTCATGAATGCACTAAGCCCAAGCAAGAAAAGTTATATCATTACTCCAATTTGTCTAATTATGTTTATGTTTCTAGCTCAATATTATTTATTGAATCTCGTTCTTTGTGGATTGTAGACTCAGGAGCAACAGACAATATAGTTAGAGATAAGGCAGTGTTTGTGGAGTATCGTCAAATCAATCATTAAACAAGATGGATCTATGTAGGGAATAATTCACGCGTTGAAGTGAAGGAAATAAGCACATGCAAGCTTGTATTATATGGTGGCCAAACATTTTATCTCCATGATGTACTTTTTGCTCCAGATATTCGACGAAATCTGGTTTCTGTTCAAAAACTTTTAAAGTTAGGATATTCTTTAAATTTTTATGGTGATTGTATGGATATTAAATTGAATTCTATTCGAGTAGGTACTAGTTATATGTTAGATGATTTTATTGTACTAAATATCGAAACAAACGGTTTTAATTATGATGATGATTGTTTTTCTCTAATTACTTCTTTTAATGTTGATGTAAATGTTTGGCATGCTAGACTGTGTCATATAAGTCATGATAGAAGGAATAGATTGACCAGAAAAGGATTATTAGGCCCATTCAACAAAGTAGATTTATTTATTTGTGAAAGTTGTCTAATTGAAAAAGCAACTATAAAACTATTTGGAAAAGGAACTGGGACTGATCATCCATTACAATAATTCATTCTGACATTTGTGGTCTAATGAATGTTAGAGCAAGACATGGAGCTTCATATTTTATTACATTTATTAATGATTTCACACGCTTTCGTTATATCTATTTGATTTCTCACAAATTTGAAGCATTGGACTGCTTTAGATTATATATAAATTTGATAGAGAATCAATTGGATAAAAAAAATTAAAGTTTTGAGAACTGATCGTGGATGTGAGAATACCTCTCCAAACAATTCAAGGAATCGTGCAATGAAAGAGGTATAGATAGACAATTAATAATTCTTGGAACTCCACAACAAAATGGTGTTGTAGAAAGAAGGAATAGAACTTAGTTGGAAATGGTTAGGTCTATAATGGCATGAGCAAATCTCTTAATATCCTACTAAGGAGATGCATTATTGATAGCCATATATATACTAAATCGAGTTCCCACAAAATCAGTTACTTCAACACTTTATTATTTATGGACTAGCAGAAAGCTTAACCTAACTCACCTACGACCCTGGGGATGTGTCAGTTATGTACATGATTTGTGTAACAAATATGGAAAATTAGGTGCAAGAGGTAAATTTTATTGAGAATGAATTTCCTAGTATAGGTGAAATTGATAAAGATGTTCAATTTTATGAATTGGATGATAAAAAAAAATAGTGTACATCAGAATGCTCCTACAAAGATAATCGAAAATTTAATGGGACCTTCGATCCCTAGTGGGAACAACGTCAAAATTCGCCATCTTGTAAAAGCAATCGTAAGATAATTCCACATCAACGATTTGAGATTAAAGGGGTAGCGTTTATAATTGCTTCACATGATAGTGATGAGCCAAGAAATATAAAAGAGGCTCTCAACTCTTCTGCTAAAGCGTTATGGATGAAAGTCATGCAAGAAGAAATAGAGTCAATGAAAATCAACCACATTTAGAACTTGGTTGATTTACCGCCTAATCGAAAAGTCATAAGAAATAAATAGGTCTTACGAATCAAACGAAAGGCAGATTGCACAGTGAAAAGATATAAGACGCGATTAGTTGCTAAAGATTATACTCAATAAGCGGGTATAGACTATAAGAAAACTTTTTTACCAGTTGTGAGATTTGCTTCCATACGTCTTATCCTGACAATTGTTGCACATATGGATTTAGAATTACATCAAATTGATGTAAAGATAGCATTTCTTAATGAAGAACTGGAAGAAGAGATTTATATGGAACGACCTAAGAATTTCATCACTAACAAAGTATGCAGGCTCAAACAATCCATATATGGATTATAACAATCTTCCATACAGTGGTACCTTCGTTTCCATCAAGCTATCATGTCTTATGATTTTACAATGACCAAAGAGGATCATTATGTGTACATCAAATGATGCAATAACAAATTTATAATATTATCCTTGTATGTGGACGACATTTTATTAGTCGGGAATGACAAAAAGTTTGCAACAATCATAAAGAAATGGTTGTCCTCAAATTTTGAAATGAAAGATATGGGTGAGGTTGTCTATATATTGGGAGTCAAAATCGTAAGAGACCGTTCAAGAAAACTACTTGCTCTATCACAAGAAACTTATATAAAGAAGATTCTTAAACATTTTAATATGGCTAATTGCAAGCTAATAGATACTCCCATATCAAAATGACAAACTCTTAATCTTAACATATGTCCTAAAACTCCACAAGAATGTGAAAAGATATAGAAAGTTCCTTATTCCAGTGCTATTAAGAGTCTCATGTATGTCATGATATGTACAAGATCATATATCTGTTATGCGGTTGGACTCGCAAGCAGATATGTTTCAAATCCTGGACAGAACATTGGATTGTTGTTAAAAGAATCTCGGCGTATCTCAAGAGTGCTGCAGATTACTCCCTTTGTTATCAGAGAGGTGATATTCATTTAATCGGTTTCACGAATACCAATTGGGGAGGTGATTTAGATGAACGTAAATCCATCTCGGGTTATACATTTTTACTTAGTCATGATGCCATCTCATGGTGTAGTAAAAAGCAAACATGCATAGCTCTATCAACAATGGAAGTCGAATTTGTGACATGTTCGATGGCAGTACAAGAAGCAGTTTGGCTTAAGAGGTTCTTAGAAGATCATAAGATCATTACTAATGTAGAGCAACCAATAACCGTTTATTGTTATAGTCAAGCTGCAATTGCATATACAAAAGATTTCAAGTATCATAGCAAATCCAAACATATAGAGATAAAGTATAATTTTATAAGGGATATTATAATGAAGAAGGAAGTGAAAGTTTAATATATTTCTACACACATAATGATTGCGGATCCTTTGACTAAAGCGGTGACTAAAGATGTGTATAAATCACATGTTAAGTCCTTGGAATTGCGTAAATTGTAATATGATTCATATATATTGAATTATTTGAATTAATTTGTTCTTCCACTTATGAATATAAATATCAGTTCAGTTTACGTATTTATTTTTTTAAAAACTAGCATATATATTTTATATGAGAACTAGTCAAACATATGCGTTAGGTAGAGACTAGATTCTTACATATACTGTCACCTTGGTTGTTTGAGAAAAACAAACTGAGATGAAATACATATATCATTGAACATTGTAAGTAATATAATTTTCTTAAAGCTCAAATATATGATTTTATTGTCTTAACCTGATCAAGATGAGGTTTTCTTTATATATAAATAAACTATGAAAACCGATCAATGATAATTACCCCATTGTCAATGAAACCTGATTAAGCCAGATGTGAGATCTTAATATAGCAATTTGAAAGTAAGCAATTGAGAACTCAAGTTGAATGCTTCAAATTGCATTTGAACTTAGATTCGTACAATAAAATAGTTATTAGACATATGCATTCTTAATTTAGAATGAAATTCATTGTAACACATGATTCATACCATGTGTGCTTAAATGACCAATATGAAAAATGAGAGTATAAATCACTACTTTCTCATTGTGTAAGTTTCATTAGAGTTGTAAAACTTCAAATTGTATCCTTAAAGACTATTGGCTTTGCTTTGAAGTCACAAGATAATGTTAGTGCCTTTAGCATATCTTTCTACGGTCATGAAAATCTAACCTATATAGTATATCTATAGTGGTAGTTATCCTTGTGTACCAAAGGACGAAAGCCAAATGGGAAGATTCGATATTTCTTTCATCAAATAATGTATTCATCGATCAACTAAATTATGATCAAAGTTGTGATTGCAATTATGAATACATAGAATCATTAAAGTCGAGTGTAGCTTCTTTATCAATTAAAAGAGGGATTAAGTATACTTGTGCTGATGAAATTTTGAAATTGAATCTAGGATACATGTGAACAGTATGTGTTATTTCATCATTGAAATATCAAACTACAAGCTTCAAAAACAACAATTGTTCAAGAGTCACATAGTGTATCTACTTGTATGAAATTTGAGAATAGACTTGTGTTTGAATGTTGGCCTCCATTTTATAAACATTGTTCTATTCTGTGTGAGTGGGAGATGTTGGAAATTACAAAAGCCTGCCAAAAATAAACAATTGAGCCTTGGGTTATGGGTCGGATTTGCCCAAGACCATAATCCAATATCCATTATCCAATTTGAGATTGGATAATGGATGATGATGATCAACTGCCAAAGCAGTTGACATCAGTTAAAACTGCTTTGGCAGTTTATGGCAAAACACGTTATTTAATGGGATGTTGATATATTTCACAAAGAGAATTTCTGCTTCTTCTTCCCAGATAGTATATAAACACAAAAATCTATTATTTTAGGTTTTTACATTATGAACAATGTCTGCTTTTCTTATTGTAATTGCTCACCAGATCTATAGCATTGTTTCTTTTGATCTTACTACAATCGAAAAGGTATGTACAATAATATCTCTCAATTTATTTTGTTGTTAGACTTAAATTGTTTTTATTATGTAGTTGTTTGTTTTATGCCTAAAAAACAACAATAAAAAATTTATTAAATTTTAAAAGAAGCTTAGTATTAACATACCAAATATATATACTCTATATATATATAAAGTTTGGGTATTTAATAATTAACTATTCAACAAATCTAGGAAAGCAATTAATAATAAATAATAATGAAAACTAGGTTTGAAAACTTTTTTTTTTTTAATGATAGGGAAGAGGGATTAAATTCAATGAAAACTACCTACACCTTGTTTTTAGGACAAGGTTGAGACTTGAATATTTAACCTTTAATATTAAGTTAAATATTCAATCACTTCTATTAAAAGGCAATGTACTTTAATAACCATAATAAATTTTGTAGCTTATGTCTTAATTTCTATTAATTAAAATATATCTGTTCATACTATATTCATATATAGTAATTAAAAAATATATTGTGTATAAAAATATTAAATTATGATAAAAAAAAATTAATTGATTAAATATTATTACATGACTAAAAAGTAAATAGGTTTGGGACGGGATAGCTAACCCCACACCTACCTTATTTCTTAAATGGGTTTTAAAATTAACTCCAAATCCTTTTATTGGGGTGGGGAGGGGTAAGGAATGTCCCTGCCGGTTAGTGTTTTTTCCCTAGTTATGATTTACTTTTTATTAAATTAATTTTAATGTACTTATCGATCATTTAGTTTACGAAGGCTTTTGTAATAAAAGTATTTAATAAAATATGGGTGTGTAAATTGAATATTCAAATGGCAAATTCTTTATGCCAAAAACATATCCAAAGTCTTTATGCTTAAAAATATCAATCAATTTTTATGTACTTATCCTTAGTTTAGATATTGAAGCTATGCAAATAGTAATTGAACTTAGCAATTTTTTGTTGACTTTTGACCGATTTAGTATTATGTCATCATGGAAAGGTCTCATGCCCTTACTTTTTATCTTTATTGTTTGTTGATTAAATGGAGCTTGGAAATTTATTCAGTTAGGCAGTGCTCATATTACGCTGCTAAGTAGGCTTGCTATTATCGCTTAGGGTGCATTTGGGATACGGGCAATTAGATGGGATTAGCAATAAAGAATTGCTAACTCACTATTAACTGTGTTTGGGCCGAAGAAGAAAAAGAAAGCTTTCTTCCGAGCCCACCAGCGGCCATAATTTTCACATTCCAAATAAATGAGATGTGAAAACCCATCCGAAATGGTGGGTTTTTCAAATCTCATTCTTTTGGAATTTTTTATTATATTTAATGTATTAAAATATGTTATTTTATTAAAATATAAAAGATATTATAATTATATATTTATTTAAAGTAATTTTGTGAAGTTTATAAATAAATCAATTTGAAAATAAATTTTATTTTTATTTACATTAAACATATTTAAACACTAATTTATTACATTTTATTCAAAAATTAATTTATACAAATATTATATTAATTTAGTCAAATTCAATTTAATACAATTTTAATCTCAATTACATCAATCACGGTATAATACTAATTTAATCTTATCCAAATTGATCTTAGCAATTTTTGGTTGACCTTTGGCGAGGTTAGTTTTATGTCATCACGGAAAGGTCTCATGCCCTTACTTTTGATTTTTATTATTTTGTGATTTAAATGGAGCTTGAAAGTTTTGTTAGTTAGGCAGTACCTATATTATGCTGTAAGTAGGCTTACTATTATCTCTTAGGGCACGTTGGGAGATGGGCAATTTTGATGGACAAAAAAAATTTCATAACTCACCATTGCCCGTGTTTGAGCTCAAAAGGAAAGGAAAGCTTCATTCCTGACTCCACCAGCTGCCATTTCTCAAATCTCAAATAAATGAGATGTGAAAACCTACCTGAAATTGTGGTTCTTTCAAATCCCATTCTTTTGGGAATTTTTATTTATATTTTATGTATTAAAATATATTACTTTATTAAAATATAAAAATATTTTATAATTAGATATTTACATTTATGAAGTTTATAAATAAATTTATTTTAAAATAAATTTTTATTTATATTAAATATGCTTAAATATTAATTTATTATATTTTATTCAAAAATCAATTTCGACAAAAAATTATATTAATTTAATCAAATCCAATCTAATTTCAATCCTAATTATACCAAACGCAGTATAGCACTAATTTAATCCTATCCAATCCTATTCCATTCATCTCATTCAAATATGTTTCATCTCATCTTATCCAATCTTATATATCAAACGAGATCTTAAAAATTCAAGGCTATAGGATTGGCACTTCTTAGCTAAGCTAGGCTACATATTACTCTTTTTGAGAAACTATTCCTTTGGTTGAAAAGATTGCTATTAATTGGATAATTCTCTAATAAGCTCATCTTGCAATTTTTATTTCAAAATCATAAATTATAACCTCATTTTCAGTAGACCCTATCATAATGATGAGATCAGTTAAAAATATGTGGTTGTTATTAGTGGTTATAATATAAAATTTCATAATGTCCTTACCATGAAAAGATCTTAAATTAATTAATTATAAAATTGAAACCAAATTAACAAAACTTGCAATATTTTATTACATGAATTATATCATTAATTACTTTCATTTCCTACGGTCCAAAGTCACTCGGTCTTTACAACGTTTATTTTAGTTTAACCTGGACTCACTTGGGGTGGGGAGGGGCAGGGTATGTCCCTGCCGGTTTGGGTTTTGTTGTCATCCTAGTTTTGATTTACTTTCTATTAAATTAATTTTTACCTACTTATCAGTCATTTTGTTTATGAAGGCTTTTGTAATAAATGTATTTAGTAAAATTTTAGTATGTAAATCAGATATTCAAATGGTGAATTCTTTATGCCGAAAACATATCCAAAGTCTTTATGCTTAAAAATATTAATTAATTTTTATGTACATATCTTTAGTTTAGATATTTAAGTTGTACAAGTAATAATTGACCTTTGTAATTTTCGGTTAACCTTTGACTAGTTTAATATATGTCATCACAGAAAGTTCTCATGCCCTCACTTTTTTTTTTTTTTTTTGAATACAGGAACTGTAACTGGGACAAGCCCAGAGAACAACCAGGACCATTGAACCGAGATATTATACTGTGCTCATGCCCTCACTTTTGATCTTTATTGTTTTGTGATTTAAATGGAGCTTGGAAGTTCAGTTAGGCGGTGCCTGTTTCATGCTACTAAGTAGGCTTGCTATTATATCTTAGGGCGCATTTGGGAGATAGGCAATTAGATGGGATTGACTAAAAAGAAATTTCTAATTCATCACCATTACCCATGTTTAGGTGAAAGAAGGAAGGGAAAGCTTCCTTTCCGAGTCAACGAGCCACCACTTTCAAATCCCAAATGAATAGAATGTGAAAACCCACCCCGAAATGGTGGGTTTTTCAAATCCCATTCTTTTGAGGTTTTTTTTTTTTTTTTTTTAAATTAATGTTTTGTGTATTAAACTATACTATTTTATTAAAATATAAAATATTTTATAAGTATATATTTATTTAAAGTAATTTTATGAAGTTCATAAATAAATTTATTTAAAAATAAATTTACATTTATACTTATATTAAATATATTTAAAGATTAATTTATTATATTTTATTCAAAAATAAATTTATACAAATATTCTATTAATTTAGTTAAATTTAATCTAATGCAATCCAATTCTAATTCAAATTATATCAAATACGGTATAGTATTAATGTAATCTCATCTAAATTGATCTTAGCAACTTTCGGTTGACCTTTGACCAGTTTAGTGTTATGCCATCATGAGGTCTCATGCCCTTACTTTGATCTTTATTATTTTGTAATTTAAATGGAGCTTGGAAGTTTAGTTAGTTAGGCAGTGTCTATATTATGCTGCTAAGTAGGGTTACTATTATCTCATAGGTTGCGTTGAGAGATGGGCAATTGGATGGCATTGCCCAAAAAAAAAAAAAAATTCTAACTCACAATTGCCCATGTTTGGGCAAAAGAAGAAAGGAAAGCGTCCTTTCTGAACCCCAGTCGTACTTTTCCAATCCCAAATGAATAAGACGTGAAAACCCATTTGAAATATTGGGTCTTTCAAAGTCCATTCTTTTGATATTTTTTATGTATATTTTATGTATTAGAATATATTGCTTTATTAAAATATAAAATAGTTTATAATAATATATTTATTTAAAATATTTAAATGAAGTTTATAAATAAATTTATTTAAAAATAAATTTATTTCATATTTATATTTATATTCAATATGTTTAAAAATTAACTATTATATTTTGTTCAGAAGTCAATTTAGGCAAATATTATATTGATTTTTTAAAAAAGTATTATATTAATTTAGTCAAATCATCCAATCACAATTCCAATTATACCAAATATAATATTACGCTAATTTAATCTCATTCAATTCTGTCTCAACCATCTCATCCAATCATGTTTTATCTCATCTTATCCAATCACACATACCAAACTAGATCTTAAAAAAAGACTATAAGATTGACACTTCTTAGCTAAGTTGGTTTACATATTACTCTTTTTGAGAAACTATTTTTTTCGTTGAAAAGATTGCTATTGTATTGTATTGACTAGATAATTCTCCAATAAGCTCATCTTGGAATTTTTATTTCAAAACCATAGATTAAAACCTTATTTTCAGTGGACCTTTTCACAGTGATAACATCTATTGAAAATATGTGATCGTAATTAATAATTTTGAAATAAAAATTTTAGAACGTTGTTATCATAAAAGGATCCTAAATTAATTAATTATAAAATTGAAAACAAATGAACAAACTTGCAATATTTTATTACACAAATGCTATCATTAATTACTTTCATTTCCTGTGGCCCAATGTCACTCGGCCTTTGTCATTTCCTACAAGTTTTCTTCATGACAAAATATATCTTTAATATCCCCTAAACTCATAGCTAAAAACTTCGAATAGTTATTGTACCTCCATTTCACATATAAGATAAGGATTTGAATCTAACTTGTGTATTTACTCCCATATATAAAAAAATTTCTCCTTTTATTATGAAAGTAAATTTCCAAACTCCTACATGTAGTGTTTAATCTTAATACTTTTCAATAAAACTCTAGTAATTGTTGTTAGATTATCTCATAGTTATATATTATTTAATAGTAATTTTTCTCCACTAGATATATGAATCTTAGAGCATTTCCAATGCTCTCATAGATTATGAAAAAATTACATACTATATAAGATGAATAGATAATGAGTTAAAATAAACCTCTTCCGTATAATTATCACTCATTAATGTCAAGTTGAGGTGGTATTAAAAAAAAAAAATATAGACATTGTCAACATAACTATTTATTTTCATAGGATATGTTAGACAATCATATTAGTAACTCAATAATATTTAGTTCTAATTTTTAAATCTAATTAAAAGTCAAAAAAATATGGAATCATTAAATGAAAAATACGGAGGCATAAAATGGAAATACATTGATGCATCAAATGATAATACCTGAAAGTATTAGAGAATAATTTTTTAATTTGATTATCTACTAAATGATACATATATCATATAAAAAATAAATCTTTTGACATTGATGACATGACACTTTTTTCAAAAGATAATCCATGAAAGTATTACATTGCGAGGGAGGATTCAAGTTCCTTTTCCAACAAGAACTTAATCCCTGATTTAGGTATGAGATTAACGTAATTTAGTTCCTATAAGTTTCAGTACATATATGAATTCACATATCAGAAATTAAATTTATTTTCCTTCTTTAGATTCCTTATTAGTAAATATGTCATCCTTATAATACATTCCATTTTCTTAACCAAACTTTCCTCAAAGTTCTTATAAATACTCTCAAGTTCTGTCTCACAACAGTACTTGTTTTTTCTGTCACGGTTTCGATTTCAACCATTTTGTTTGTAAAATGTGGCCAGCTGCAGTGCTGATTTTGATCTTGTCAAGTTTGGTTTATGGAGCACCGCAAGTACCCTGTTACTTCATTTTTGGAGATTCCTTGTGTGACAATGGAAATAATAATGCTCTGCCAACAACGGCAAAAGCCAATTACCCTCCATATGGGATTGATTTTCCCAAAGGTCCGGTGGGAAGATTTTCCAATGGTCGAAACATGGCCGATATTCTAGGTCAGTTTCACAAATTTCTCACATCTTATTTAGAAAGTCTCTGAGTTCTATTAAAATTCAGTTTACACACTTTAAACCAAAAAAAAAAAAAATCAGTTTACACAATTTTGAATTTCATTTTTACGTGGGAAGGTCGGATCGGACTGAATTTTGGCTGCTAACACTTGCTATATGTCTACAACAAATTGAACCAATCAGAACTGTCTTTTATGAGATGGACCATATTGATTGCTAAAACTAATTAAAATCAATCGGTTTGGGTCATATTTGTTTATTCAAACCATTGAAATGTTGACAATACGGCTTAGCTTAAGTCGAAATGCTATCATTATTATCGATTAATGTTGAATGTGACTGAAATGTTGTTATCATTACAGCTGAACTTCTAGGATTTGAGAATTATATTCCACCTTTTGCAAATGCAAGTGGGCAAGCCATTTTGCAAGGCGTTAATTATGCATCTGGAGCAGCAGGAATTCGTGATGAATCCGGAGCAAACACGGTAATTAAATTAAACCTAGTTGTTATATTTATCTAGTTAATAAGATTATGTTTAACACGTGGCATTTGAATAAAATAAAATAGATTGAATTTGAATGAAATGAATTGATTGGAATGGAAATTATTGTCCCATTTTAGGTAAAACTTGAGATTGAATTAAAAATATCTCATATTGTATTTGGTATAAGTTAGGATTGAATTGAAATAAAATAATTTGAATACTTTATTACATACTGAAAATTAATTTTATAAAAAATCTCAGAAAAAAAGAGAAAATATATTTTATTAATTTAAATACATGGATTAATTTTAAATACTAAAATGTAGGTTAGGATTGGAGTAAAATGAAATTAATTTAAATATTTTATTATATAACCTGACTTATATTATACATAAAGTTAACAATGTTTTAAATAAAATAAATCCTATAAATTATTTTCTAAAAAGTTATACTGATTTTTTTACAATTATATTATTTTAAAATATGAGTAAATAAAGATTAATTTTGAAATAATTCTCATTTAAATAATAACATTATTTCTAAATTTTTGTTTGCTTATAATAAAATTAATTTCACAAATTACATGAGAAGCAAATTAATAGGATTGGTAGAAGAAAGAGAAAGAAAAGTGTACTGAAGTTAATAAGAAGCAAGATAAACAATTAATAAGCTAGAATCTCATTCTATTGAATCCCATGGTGGAGTTTGGGAATGGTCATTCCCATGACAATGAGATTAAAATGAAGATGCATGGAATTGAGTTTTCATTCCTAAGTTGGTCTTTCTAAACATGAGATTTAAAAGTTTGAGATATTTTGAATATCAAATTTACCTCAAATCTCATGTTTCAAATATAGTTTAATGGTTTGACTATCTTACTGGTTTGATAAAAATTTTCATTAATAACAATTCTTAGATATTCTTCAATAACCATCTTTATAATCAATCTGTGGATTGTTATTGATAAATAATCTTATCTAACCAGTAAGTTAGTAAACTCAAATAGTAAATATAAAAACGGCCTTTCTATATATTCAAAATGTTCTCTTTGTTTTTAATTAAAATAATCTTATTAATTGTAATTGCATTAAAGAATCTATTCATTCAACTGCAGCATGATTCCTTTTCTTTCGTTTTGCTATTATCTCTACGCATGTTTAATATGTGATTAACTATACAGTAATTTTAATTAAAACACGGTGCTGTTATTTTTCCTTTTTATAAATATATTTTAGTGGAAATTGTAAAAAATACCCATTCAAAAAGGGTAAAATTTGTTTTTACCCAATATTTAAAAAAAAAATTATTTTTAACCCCTCAAACAAATATATTGTTTGATATACCCAAATTACCTAAAATGCCCCTGGACAGTTTTACAAAAAAACTCTGAACAGTTTAAAATTTACGAAAAACCGAATGGTGAAATTATCATTAAGCCCTCCCATATATATAGCTGAAAACCGATTGGTGGAGAACAGTGCCATCGATTTCTCACTGAAAAGTAGACCGGTTTTTGCGGAACCCCGAACCCGATCATGACCCCACGACGTTTCTGACCATTCCCCACAACGTTTCCGGCCATTCCCACGACGTTGCCGACCTTCCCCAAGCAGCTCCTACCGCCGGCGAACCTGTAGAAAGTGTGAAGGTTAGATTTTGATATGTTTGTTGTATGTTTTGATTGAGATTTGGGATTTTGAAATGTGTGTTGTGTTATGGATGTTAGTTTAGGATAATTAGGTTTAGAATAGGTTGGATTTAGTGTGTTTGGTCGTTTTTGTGTTTGAAAATGGTCGATTCCGACGAGAGAAGAGTTGTCGGGATCGATCGGATCGGTTTTCACGATCGGTTTTTGAGATCGGTTTTCCACAATCGGTTTTCCACTTTGGTTTTTCACCATCGGTTATTCATTTCGGTTTTCCACGATCGGTTTTTCATTATCGGTTTTCCACGATCGGTTTTTCATTTGTTACCAAAATGAAAAACCAATCGTGGAAAACCGATCGCGGAAAACCGAAATGAATAACCGATGGTGGAAAATCAAAGTGGAAAACCGATCTCAAAAACCGATCGTGGAAAACCTTAGTGAAAAACCGATGGATTTCATTAACCGGTTTTTCAGATACCTTCAAAAACCGATCGATTTCATTAATCGGTTTTTCAGATGCCTTCAAAAACTGATTCAGTTCAAAAACTGATTCTGCTACTGATGATTTCTTTGCTGTTTTTCTTTCCTACAGATGAATTTCAACTATAAATATAGTTCACAAACAATTGACAAACATACGAGCGGGAACACACATATTGGTCAAAGATTGGTTAATAAGATAATTGCAGTTATAAATAGAAGAAACCTATACGACCGGTTCATAGCAGAATGTCCGTTCGGACATATTTTGAGGATAATTAATCATACGGCTGCTGGTTCTGTGATTTTGTGGGTGCTTGCTAGAGAGATAAAGGTCGCGGATGCACGCCGTGATGAAAGGTGGTTTGAAATTGGGGAGAGAAGCTATAGGTTTGGGAAACAAGAGTTTCTGTTGGTGACCGGACTTCCTTTTAGGGGCATCGACCGTAAAATCTTCGAAATAGCTCCAAATGATCCAAACGGTCTCCTAGAGCGAATGTTTAATGAAGTGTCGCCGGAGGTGAGGGAGTTGGTCACATTTCTTGAGGCAAGAAGTCATAGAGGGCAAGGAGACCGTGCAGGACAGGATCCGTTAGATGATGAAGATCTTTTAAAGTTGGCGAATGTAGGGATTGCTTTCCATCTCTTTATGAGACTAGATGATAGAGCTAGCATTTATCCATTTATGTGGGTCCTCATTGAGAGTACAGAGAGATGGAAGACATTCCCTTGGGGCACATTATGCTATAGTGTCTTGTTACACTGTCTCAACAAGGCACTTAATGAAGAGCGGGTCAGAAATCCACCAAAGACCATTAATATTTATGGCTATGTGTTAGCATTTCAGGTATAACTAATACTTTCAATATTTATTGCTTCCTTCTATTACATTAACTATATATGGTTATATGTATGTTTTAATCAATTTTGCATTATATATTATCTGACCATTACTAACTATATGTATGTTTTTTGTTTAATCATTGTTATATTATAGTGGTGGTTAGTGGAGTTGTTCCCAGTGTTACGGGAGAAGATATCAAAAAAGACCCGGAACCTGGAAAGCGATCTACCAAGATGTATGAGATGATCACTGAAGAGAACACCGACAAATATACACAGCCTAGATGATTTCCCCCCCGTAAGTGGCAAACATAACCTAAATTTGTGTCAATTATTTGTTTGTTATAACTATCGTTATTTATATTAAGTATATAATTGTAATATAACTAAATATATTGATATAATGCAGATAGTTGGCATTAGGCAAATCTTGGAGCCTACTGACGCCGAGAGGGAGATGGATTATTGGAAATCGTTTAATCTGAATCATATAGTTCATGATGAAGTACATAAATATGGCGGCGGGGGGAGTGATGATGATGATGATGATGATGATGACGATGATGATGACCATGATGATGGTGTAGGGGATGAGGCTGAGATAGAGGATGATGATGAGGTGGAGGGAGAGGATGATGATGAGGAGGTGGAAGGTGACGATCAGCCACTTAAAGACGTCCGAAGCGTGCAATCCAAATCAGAGGATACCTTATCAGAGTTTCAGACAAAGAATGCACATGATGTACAACACGTAGATTATGAGGTACAAATATTCTATTTATATAATAAAATTATTCAATAAATTTCAATTGTAGTAAATGCAAAAGATGTGGACATTTTATGTAGTAGTACGGAGTGTGAAAAAGAGACGGAGTCTCTAAATATGATAGACGAAGTGTAATTTATTTAAATATATAGATTGTATTTTCTTGGATACTCAAAAAACAGGGGAGACTCTGTCAAATTTTTTTTAAAATTAAGGGTAGTATGTAAAATGATATATATTTATGATTCTATGAAACAGGTGAAGCGGTTGTTTGAGTTTATTGTAGATTTACAGAAGACAATCCATAAGAAGTTAAGTAAAATGGATAGGAGGCAAAAGGCAACCTTTCAGATGGTAAGGGAGATAGATAGTAGGCTGAGACGAGTGGAAGAGCATTTACATATTCCCAGGCCTCCGGTTGGTGGGCATGATCCAGACGACGATGATGACGATGATGATGATGATGGTGGGAGCTTTCACATGTATTACCCATCACCACTACCACCACCACATCAAGACGAGGGTGTCCGTCGATCGCCTATTGATGTAGGCCAGTCAGCCATCCATAAGGAGGAGGAGGGTGATCATCAGCCACCTCAGCAGTCACCCCATCAGGAGGAGGAGCAGGGTGAGTAGCAGCCACCTCATCGGTCACCCCAGCAGGAGGAGAAGCAGGGTGATCATCAGCCACCTCACAGTCACCCCATCAGGAGGAGGAGCAGGGTGAGCAGCAGCCACCTTATCGATCACCCCAGCAGGAGGAGGAGCAGGGTGACCAGTAGCCACCTCATCGGTCACCCCATCAGGAAAAGGAGTAGGGTGACCAGCAGCCACCTCAGTAGTCACCCTAGCAAGAGGAGGAGCAGGGTGATCATTAGCCACCTCATCGGTCACCCCAGGAGAAGGAGGAGCAGGGTGACCAGCAGCCACCTCAGCAGTCATCCCAGCAGGAGGAGAAGCAGGGTGATCATCAGCCACCTCATCGGTCACCCCAGCAGGAGGAGGAGCAGGGTGACTAGCAGCCACCTCAGCGGTCACCCCAGCAGGAGGGGGAGCAGGTGACCACTCCCATACGGACTTAGGAGGTGTATCTGCTGCAGACACTGAGCGTGAGCATGACCAGGTAGACTTTGTATCCCTATTATGTTGCATTCTGAAAGATAATTGTTAATATTAATATTATACATGTTTTTAATTTACTTACAGCTGCAGGATGAAAGCATGCACGAACGAGGCAAACGAAAGACAAAGCCAACAGCACCTCTACGGACACCGTACACGGATCCGGGGCCAGCGAAAAAGAAAAAGAAAGTGGTCCAACAGCAGGGGGAGGAGGTGGCAGAGTTTATAGACCCCGTAGAAGTGGTCTATAATGAATATAAAGCGGCAACCATATTGGATCTCAGGTATATTTAAACAAAAAAAAAATGTTTCTAATTTTTGTATCCTTATTGGTAATGTAAGAAAATATATAATAATGTTTAATACTTTTTTTTTTAATTGTAGGCATTCGATTGATCGTTGTGGGTGGTCTGTGATACCAACCACATTTGTCACACTCGAGAATGTAGACAACTGGTTGACTAATAAGCACATCGATTTTTATTTGATGTGCCTAAGAAAAAAAGGGTGGAATGAGATGGAAGATCGTAAATACGCTGTCCATGACACTTCTTTATTTGTAAGTATTTACATTTAAGTTAGTTATGCATTTATAATTTCATATTACGGTCGGTTGATTGGTAGTAACATGTTTAATTTTTATCATGCAGGCAATGATGACAGCGCATTATACCGTACATTACGTCCGCAAACAAAGAACATTTGATCCAGTTACAGTTGATGTACCCTCAGAGTGGCTTGCGTATGGTCGTGGGCATATAGACGCATCAGTCCCGTGGTGGCGGGTTGATAGTGTAAGTGTAGTTCGAACGTTAATATTTATTATATGATTATCTCTTCTAGTCCTATAGTACTAACATTTTGAAATGCAGGTGTTGCTACCGTGTAGCTTGAATCAGCAACACTGGGTCCTTTGTGAGGTGCGCCTTAAAGAGCAAAGAATCATAATGTATGATCCCTTGGCAAATGTTGACATAGCCTATCGACGAGAGCCACTTGAGCCGCTGGTATGTTTTATGCCTATTTTGTTGCGGTTCGTGGGATTTTACGAGGAGACACGGGTAGATATGCCACCCGTGGATGTCCGGTGGAAAGTTCAGCGTCTTGGACGATCAGTTGTGCCCCAGCAACCTGATGGGTGAGTAAGTTTATAGGTTAATTAATATATATATTAATGATATTTAATTATCTTTATGTTAATATATTAACATAAACATAAATTAATATAATGTTAATATATGTTAATATAATTATCTTAATGTATATAGTTTAACATTAATATAATTATATATTATATGTTATGATTAACATTAATATATAATTATAGCTTAATTATTATATATAGTTTATATATTATGATATTTAATTATGTTAATGTTAATATATGTTTATATTATTAGCTTAATGTATATAGTTTATATATTATGATATATACAAGACAAGCTATGGAGCATATGTGGCCATCTACGTGCGCAACCTTGTGCAGCGGAGAACGAGTACATGGAAATCAAGAAAATGCGAGACCGTTGCAGATGTCATTGCACTGAGGGCCGAGATGGCCAGAGACATATATATGTGCTCAAAGCCAATATATAAAGTTAATAATTTTGGAAAATGGTTTGTAGACAGTGATGGAGAAATTGTATATAAATAAATTTAATTATTCTTTTATTATTACTCATTATTTATTTGATGGTATTGCATTCTATATTTTTAAATTGCCAACAAATCATTATAATTAAACATTATAGTTAATAATATAATGTTAATATAATATTAATCTAATGTTAATATAATGTTAATCTAATGTTAATATAATGTTAATATAATGTTCATATATTAATATAATGTTAATATAATATTAATATTAATATAATGTTAATATAATATTAATCTAATGTTAATCTAATGTTAATCTAATGTTAATATAATGTTAATCTAATGTTAATAATATAATGTTAATATAATATTAATCTAATGTTAATATAATAATATAATGTTAATCTAATATTAATTTATTAATATTATGTTAATATAATGTTAATAAATAATGTTAATATAATGTTCATATATTAATATAATGTTAATATAATGTTAATCTAATGTTAATCTAATGTTAATATAATATTAATCTAATGTTAATATAATGTTAATATATAATGTTAATATAATATTAATCTAATGTTAATATAATGTTAATCTAATATTAATATAATGTTAATAATATAATGTTCATATATTAATATAATATTAATCTAATGTTAATCTAATGTTAATATATTAACATTATATTAACATTAATTAATATATTAACATTTTATATTAGATTAACATTATATTAATATTATATTAAATTATATTAACATTAGATTAACATTATATTATTATATTAACATTAGATTAATATTATATTAACATTATATTATTAACATTAGATTAATATTATATTAACATTAGATTAATATTATATTAACATTATATTAACATTAGATTAATATTAGATTAACATTAGATTAATATTATATTAACATTATATTAATATATGAACATTATATTAACATTATATTATTAACATTATATTAACATTAACCTTAATATTATATTAACATTATATTAACATTAACCTTAATATTATATTAACATTATATTAACATTAACCTTAATATTATATTAACATTATATTAATATATTAACATTATATTAACATTATATTATTATATTAACATTAGATTAATATTATATTAACATTATATTAACATTAGATTAACATTAGATTAACATTATATTATTAACATTAGATTAACATTATATTAACATTATATTAATAATATATTAACATTATATTAATATTATATTAACATTATATTAATATATGAACATTATATTAACATTAACCTAAATATTATATTAACATTATATTGTTAACATTATATTAACATTATATTATTATATTAACATTAGATTAATATTATTAACATTATATTATTAACATTAGATTAACATTATATTAACATTAACCTTAATAATATATTAACATTATATTATATAATCTAATGTTAATATAATGTTATATTAAGGTTAATGTGAATATAATGTTATATTAATGAATATATTAATATAATGTTAACATATATTAATATAATAATATCTACATTTGTATTATATATATTATTAATATTATATCCATATAAGTTATAAGCCATATTAGGATTATAGTTATAATAATTGTAAAATGATATGAAAAATATTAACCATATTAATATGATATATCAAGATAACACATATTATAGTAAAGGTATATTTATTAATTATTACTAATATTATATGAATATTAATAAATGATAAAATTAATATTTAATGATTTTAAAACAACCATATAGTTTGTAATAAAATTATACGCTCCCTAATCTATATAATATATTTAAATATAACGATTTATATAAATAATTCATGTAAAGGGAAATAAAATGAACATACAAATAGAAATAAAATCAACTCAAGTAAAAACCGGTTTTTAGGAGTACATGAAAAATCGATACCGGTTTTTGAAGACCCCTTAAAAACTGATCCACACTTGGCGTGCTGGAACAAGTGGTGGCAGTGGATCGGTTTTCGAGGAGGCATGGAAAATCGATACCGGTTTTTCAAAGTTACTCAAAAACCGATCGACATACCTTTACGTTGGGGAAACGAAAGGCAACTTGATCGGTTTTTCACCATATTTGGAAAACAGGTACCGGTTTTCCAGGCTCTGTGAAAAATCGATTTTAATGGTTCTGAGATGATATGAAATGAGCCAAAAACAGTACACATGGAATAATAATTTATACAGCTGTATTAATACATAATTGAGTAATTAATATAAAAATGTTTACATAAACATACATAAACAAAATGTCAATCAATTGCTAATCATCATTTCCGTCAGTAGCCATTTCTGGATCGGGAGTAGGAAACCGTAATACACATCGACGTTGGTTGTGTCCAGTCTCATGACACAAGCGACATCTTCGAGAGCGTGGCTCATTTTTAGTAGCATTTGAACTCATTCCAACATCCGCATCCACTTCTGTGCTTGTCCCTTCACTTATAGAAGTTGGGGGGTTAGGGCAACGAAGACGGTTGTGTCCCCTTTGATCACATCTTCCACACTTTTTTCGACGAGGATCTTCCCCAGCTGAAGGAATCCGAACCTCCTTCGGCCTACCTGTTTGTCTTTTACCTTTCGGTGGTAATACAACCATACTTCTAACTTCCGCTGAAACATTCCAACTGACCAATTTAGGGACGGGATTAATCGGACGTGCATATGCAGCTTTTAGCCACTCCACGCTATAGTACTGACTGCAAAGTGTATCACAACTGACGCCCTTGAACCTGACATGTATCAACAATTTAAGTGTTATGCTATGACATGAAATACTAAAAAAAAACAATGTATAATTACCATACCTGGCCACAGCACATGCATGAACACATGGCAACTGATCAAGGTTCCATTGCTTACACGTACATGTGTGCTGTTGAATGTCAACCATCGCATCTCTTTTGCTATAATGTATGACACTGTAATGATACGGTTCTGCAATGGGATATACGCTACCTTCCGTGGATAAATCTTTTGCCAACATGATACGATCGTATGCTGCGGTAGTAATATATGTTGTAAGCTTCTCAGCAGCAACACATCTATTATTAAACCATCTCTGCAATACATTTCTTTCATATTCATGTGCAGTTGTTATTGGCAAATGACGTGCTTGCATCATGCAATTGTTAAGCGACTTTGCAATATTGGTAGTCATCATTTCATATCTTCTTCTTGGACAATGTGCTCATGACCACCTGCTCACTCCAGCCTTAACTAAAGCTCTATGTGTGGTCGGATGCAATGCACGCATTTCTTCCAATATTCTGTTGTATTCATCGGGCACATAACAGTATGCTGCATTGTAAAATGCATTTTCCACATCCGAACGCTTTTTACACTGTTGCTTAAGGTTTTGCCACAAGTGGAAAAAACATAACACATGTGGGACTTCAGGAAAAGTTGCTTTCATCCCATTCGATATGCTCTTATGACAATCCGATACGATCACCAACTCGTCTGACACCCCGATTGCTCTTCTCAACCTTTTTAGGAACCAAGTCCACGAATTGTCTGACTCTCCGTCATCAAATCCAAAGGCGATGGGATAAATCATCTCCGACCCATCTTTGCACGCAGCAAAAAAAATCACCCCTTTATATTCACCTTTCAAATGAGTGGCATCAATAGCAATAACCGGTCTCATATAAGATCGAAAACCCTCAATAGAAGCTCCAAGTGCAACGAAGGAATACAAGAATCGGTTGTTTTCATCTGTCTTAATTGCTGTCATTGTGCCGGGGTTTGAAAGTTTTAACATCTCGAAGTAGGACGGAAGCTGTTGATATGATTCATCCGCTTGCCCATATGCTAGTTTCTTTGCATATTGTAAAGCCTTCCAAGCTTTACTATATAAGATTTGCACTCTATATTGCTCTAGCATTTCTCCAACCAAACGATTAGGTGTATAAAGATCTCTTCCCACCTTTCCTGCATAATTTTTCGATCACAATAGCCTTCACACTCTTCATATGTGATTCCATGGCTGTTTGACGACACGTGTGTTCCGCTACATAATTCAACACAAATAACATTGAACAACTCTTTCTGCATCTTGCACGAACACTAAAGCTACAAGTTTTATCTTTACAACCGGCTTCAAATCACTCCGTGTCCGAACATCTAACCCGATATTCAAACTTAGTTTTCAGAGCATATTCGCCAATAGCTATAGTCATTTCTTCTTTACTAGTAAAGAATGCTCCTTTATACAACGTACCACGTTGGTAGACGGTTGACGTAGCGCTTGAAGTAGCTTTAATATCCCTCAATTCTACACCAGGAACAATCTAGTATGGTTGTGAAGGATTGTTCTGAAATTATAAACCTGAAAATCTTATTTCTGGAAACTCTTCTTCTTCTGCGACATCATCAAATCGAGTTTCCTCTTCATCACTATCTTCGGTTTGCTCTTCATCACTATCTTGTATTCCATCACCATTATCATCTGTGTCTTCATCTTCATCATCAATACCATAATTCGTATAGTCATCATTAACGTCACGAATGGGACTTTCAACCGATGTAAATAGGGTGATAGAAGTATCAACTTGATTGCTCCCAATGCCTGAAGTGAGATAAAAATGACTTTCAACCATATGTGGATTTACTGGTCTATCCATATTTGCCTCGTCATGTCTTATGTCTGGAATTGAATTAGTGACAAATGGACGAACGGTACGCCTACTAACCCCAGCTCCAAAATCTCTGGCAATCTTATCGATATAAATCTCTTTAACATCAATATTTTTTATCGCCATCAAACCAACAACACCAAGATCGGACATGATACGTATCTTTTTAACCTGACCATTTGTTGTACTTTATAGTAAATAATATATATGGATTTCCCACCTTCTTTTATCAATAGCAGCCTCTCTGTATACAACATCCACCAATGATGAAAAACTACTATTTTTGTGGACCCCACACATGATCGACTCCCCTCCAATGTAATTACATCTATTCCACTCTCCGTCAAAGTTGATTACAACGGTCTCTTGAGCCATTCCTGCAACATTCAAATCAAATGATAATTAAATCTCATTTCAATAGGGTAATATTACAAAATATAATCATATCGAATCATATTCCATACATAGCAACACAAACATATAAAAAAACCATAAAAAATGTGTTAAATTCAGTTTTCCAGTGAAGTTATCGGTTTTTCATTCTTTCAAAAAACCTTAATTCGGTTTCGATTTTTCAGTCACTGGAAAATCGGGATCGATTTTTCAGTCACTGAAAAATCGGATCAATTTTTCAGCCCGATTTTTCAGTGGATGAAAAACCGATCTCGGTTTTTCAGTGGACTGAAAAATCGATTCCTATTTTTCAGTGGACTGAAAAACCGAGGAAAACCGAGATCGATTTTTCAGTAACCGGGGCTCTGAAAAATCGATCCCACAGAATGGAAAACCGATTATCGGTCACGAAAAATCGATTTCATCGCAGATTTTGCAGATTTCGTCACAGATTTCATAAACATTTAGATCTCACAACCAAATCATTCTTATAGTCTTTTAGCTAGTAATATGAACAAAATAACCTAAAAACCAACCAAAAAAACTCATAAATTACCTTTCAAACTCAAATGGAAGAATAATCTTCAAAACTTTCAATAGTGTAAACCTTTAATGGATCCAAAAACTTCAATGGTTGAAGAAATTCGAATGACTAATCTCCTCAATAAATTGTTTTTCAGCTGCAATGGATCTCAAAAATCTTCGTAATTTTCATAATTTTCAACTGCAATGGAGAAGATGGAAAAGGGAGAATATTGGTAGGAGGAGGAAGAAGGTTATTTTCGTAATTTCATATTTGGGCATTTTAGTCATTTTAACTTAAGGGTATTTTGGTAATTTCATATTTGGGTATTTTAGTGATTTTAACTTAAGGGTATTTTGGTAATCTTGGATATACAATCGAAATAGTTTGTTTGAGAGGTTAAAATCAAATTTTTTTAAATAGCTGGGTAAAAACAAAAAAAAAAAATTGATTTGGGTAAAACCAATAAATTTCCCTATATTTTATAGTGTAACAATTTAAATTGAAGATGTTTTTCAATCGAATGAACATCTACTACCAACCAAACCAGATCATATAGTGGCTCACTGTTTTCTTATTTAATACCCAGTTTAAATTACCATTTCCACACTTCTTGATACATTATTATTAACCATAGCAGTTACATAATTAACACATATGTGTGTATGTATGTATTATCTCTCAGGGTGCTCGACTCAGCTTTAATAAACAATTAATCAATCATCAAATTACAATCTCACGCGTTCGAAGCATTATTTCAAGGAATCAATCAGCAGCATATAACCTAAGCAAGTGCATATATACGGTTGGAATCGGCAACAATGACTACATCAACAATTACTTTTCATCGTTTTACCCTACAAGAAGAATATATGAAAAACAAATGAAAAGTAAATTGATTTTTCTGTATATTGATTTACAAAGAAAAGGAAAACACATATTTATACAATACATCAAATAACCTATTCTAGGAAAATAAATATACATGATCAATTACAATAAAAGAAATCATTGACTTATATATAATCCCTATAATTAGTGAAATCTGTTTCCTATAATTGTGCAAATCTTCATTCCTTTTCTGTAAATGCAAATATTCTCTTTCCTGTAATACTCCCCCTCAAGTTGGAGCGTGTATGTCAATGACGCCAAACTTGCTGAGAAGAGAATGAAACATTGATGACCCAAGTGGCTTAGTGAACAAATCAGCAAGCTGACAAGTTGAGGGAACATGAGCAGTTACAATGGCACCTGACTGAATTCGTTCTCGAACAACATGACAATCGATCTCTATGTGCTTGGTACATTCGTGATAAACTGGATTAGTAGCAATGTGGAGTGCTATTTCACTATCACAGAATAGTTTGGCCAATTGTGGATGGTCTACCCGTAGATCATTCAACAAATACCTGAGCCATGTAAGCTCACATGTAATGGATGTCATGGCTCGATATTCTGATTCTGCTGACGACCTTGACACTGTCATTTGTTTCTTGGTTTTCCATGAAATAAGAGCTCCTCCGAGAAAGATGCAATAACCAGTCACAGACCCCCTTGTGATCGAACATCGAGCCCAATCTGCATCACAAAATCCTTTTAGAATTAAATTTCCTTTGGCTGGAAAATATAATCCTTGTCCAGGTGCACCTTTAAGATATCGCAAGAGGTGATGGACAGCATCTAAATGGGCTTTCTTGGCTCTTGCATAAACTTACTTAAAATGTGAACTGAGTAACTTATTTCTGGCCTTGTAATAGTAAGATAAATGAGTCGTCCGACTAATCTTCTATAAGTGGATGGATTCTTCAATAAATCTCCTACTGTAGGCATGAGTTTAATGTTTTCTTCCATAGGAGTTGATAATGGTTTGGCCCCAAGCAAGCCTGCTTCATCTAGGATATCAAGAGTATACTTCCGTTGAGATATTGAAATGCCATTAGTAGATCGAGCAACTTCAATACCAAGGAAATATCTTAATTGGTCAAGATCCTTGATGCGAAATTTGGTGTGAAGAAACTGTTTTAATGCAGCGATTGCATTGTCATCATTGCCAGTTATGATCATATCATCCACATAGATGAGCACGACTGTGAAGGAATTACCAGAGATTTTTGTGAAAAGTGAATAGTCAGCCTTAGATTGATGAAAACCATCTTGTTGAATGATCTCAGAAAATTTATGAAACCAACTACGAGAGGCTTGTTTAAGTCCATATAATGACTTGTTAAGTCGACATACCATAGATGTCTTCCCCTGTCGACGAAAATGTAGTTGCATATAAACTTCCTTAAGCAAATCACCATGAAGGAAAGCGTTTTGAACATCCATTTGATGAAGTGACCAATTTCGGATAATAGCTACAGCAAGTAAACAACGAACTGTAGTTAACTTGGCTACAGGAGCAAATGTTTCCTTATAGTCAATTCCTTCACATTGAGTAAAACCTTTCGCTACCAACCGGGCTTTGTATCGCTCAACTGTGTCATCAGAATTATGTTTAATCTTGTATACCCATTTACATCCAATTGGACGATGACCAGAAGGAAGTGGTGTGAGTGTCCAAGTGTTGTTT
The DNA here is from genome assembly GCA_019925255.1 of Litchi chinensis. NCBI lineage: Eukaryota > Viridiplantae > Streptophyta > Magnoliopsida > Sapindales > Sapindaceae > Litchi > Litchi chinensis. Next base: position 16,503,094 of record CM034470.1, on the reverse strand, counting down.
TGTTCAAGAGCATTTAATTCTGTAGTCATTGCTTCTTGCCATTTCGAATCTAACACTGTTTGCTCATAAGTTACAGGTTCCACAAGTGTGCTAATTGCACAAACAAAATTTTGATGTTTTAGTGAGAGTTGTGCATAAGAGAGATACCTGGGTAATGGATGACGCGTGCCTAATGAGGACGAAGATTGACTAGGAGCAACCATGGTTGTATGATAGAGGTGGTAATTTCGAAGTTTGACACTTGATTGTTTGATACGATTAGAACGACGAATGACAGAAGGTGATGATGGCACAACGTTGTCGTGATTAGGTATGGGCTCATTTGTAATAGGTAATAGTGATGGAGGCAAGGCCGGTATGGGAAAGGAAGTGTCATCAACTTGTGGATCACTTGTCTCTGTGTTGATTGGTTCTTCTGAGGTATATGGTAAAGGAAGGACAGCTTCATCATGTTGTTCTTCTTAGGGATTAGCATGAAATGGAAAAATGTGTTCATGGAAGACAACATCGCATGAAGAAAAGAATTTGTTAGTTGCAAGATCATAAACCCGATAACCCTTTTGACCAAAAGGATAACCCATAAATATGCAACGACGAGCTCTTTGATCAAACTTATGTGTGGGTAGAAGATTGGTGGCATAACAAAGACATCCAAAAGTGGGAAGATGATTATATGTAGGTGACTTGTTATAGAGAAGTTGATATGGTGATTTATAAGAAAGAAGAGGTGTGGGTAATCTATTAATTAAATAGCAAGTTGCTTGGACACTTTCTTCCCAAAATTTTAATGGCAAATTTGCTTGAAAACGAAGAGTCCGTCCCACATTTAATAGATGGCAAGGTTTCCTCTCAACCACCCCATTTTGTTGAGGAGTCGAAGTACATGAATGATGATAGTTTATACCCTTAGTTTCTAAGTAGTGTTTCATGGAAGAAATTTCGGTACCATTATCAGTTCGAAGAGTTTTAATGCGACAATTAAATTGTGTTTCCACCCAAGAAATGAATGATTGCAATATCCCTTGTGTTTCAGATTTAAAACTCATGAGATGTATCCAGGTATATCGAATATAATCATCAACAATTGTTAAGAAATAGCAAGCCCCATAATGAGATTTTATTCGATGTGGTCCCTAAATATCACAATGTATCAAATCAAAAGGTGATTTAGAAGAAATTGAATTAGATGGAAAAGATAAACGAGTTTGCTTAGCTAAAGGACAAATATCACAAACATGCTTCGAATCAAAATAAATTGTAGGATTAATTTTGATAAGAAATTGAAGAGGACCAGATAATGGATGCCTAAGACGCTGATGCCAAAGATTGGAATGTTTGTGGACAACATAGGCAAAGGCCGGATTTTGGTCTTGTTCTATGTAGTAGAGGCCATTATGTTGCTTGTCCAGGCCAATCATCTTCCTCGTAGCAGCGTCCTGCACAATACAAAAATCAGAAAAGAATGTTATTGTACATTTTAATGTCCGCGTTAGTTTACTAACGGATAATAAATTAACTCGAAATTGTGGAACTTTGAGAACTTCATCTAGTTTAATATGAGGTGTGAGATGCAATGAACCAATTGACTCAATATGTGTTTGACCACCAGCTGGTAAACTAATCGTAATTATTCTAGACAAACTTTTCGGGTTCAATAAATCAACTGAGGAGGTCACATGATCCGTGGCTCCACTATCAATGATCCAACAAAAATTTGAGTATGATGTTGTCTGATTAGTTTGAGATGATGGCATGATTATACCTGTAGCATTTGCAAAGTGTTGTGAGTTACCATCATTGCTTTTTCTAATCATGGCCGTCAATTAATTATATTCTTCAGTCGTGAGCCTTGGTCCGTTATCTGTTGGAAGAGATTTGGATCCTGTCTCCAATACTTTGTTTGTTTCCACCTCTACATTGTTTGCTTTGGTGTGACGTTGATTAGGAGACTTTATATTCTTCCCATGGAACTTATGGCCTATTGGAAAACCATGTAGGTAGTAGCATTTCTCAATGCTATGATAATCATGATCACAATAAGAACATTGTAGTGGTGTCTTTTGCTTTTGAACCTAGTGTGCTTGAGTCGACTTGGTGTTATGATCTGCAAGCATGGCATGATGGTTCATGTTTTCACGATTAAGAGAGACTTCAGCCTGCTTTTCTTGTTGGAGGATAAGTGAGTAAACTTTACGTGTATCGGGTAGTGGTTGCATCATCAAGATTTGTCCTTGAGCAGTGGCATAACTATCGTTCAATCCCATGAGGAATTGCATAACTCTCTCTTTCTCATCCCTTTTCTTGAGTTTCTCTAACCCGCCACATGAGCAGGATAGTGTTTCATGATAGGAAGAAAGTTCATCCCAAAAAGCTTTAAGCTTTGTGTAATAGACTAAAACTGACTGTTGCCCCTGCCTGTGTTCCACAATGTCTCGTTTGATCTCAAAAATTCTTGAATCATTGCCTTGAGAGAAACGTTCTTGTAGATCTGCCCAAATTTCTGCTGCAGTTTCTGCATAAATTACGATGTTTGCTATGTCTAGATGGATAAAGTTCAATAGCCATGAAATCACCATATCATTGCATCGTCGCCAGGAAGGAAAATTGTCATCTGTTGAAGGAGGTGACTGGATTGAACCTGTGACAAATCCAATCTTGTTCTTAGCACTCAAGCTAATTCGTATAGCCCTACTCCATGTGCTGTAGTTGTCTCCTTCAAGTACTTTGGAGACAAGTATAATACCCGGATTGTCTGAATGGTGTAGTGAGTAAGGGTCTGAGGCTTCTATGATAGCCTTAGACAACATAGTGATGGCTGTAACAAGAAAAAAAAAAAAAAAAAAAAAAAACTGAATTGTGGAAGCGTTTAGAAAATTACAGAGTACCAAGATTGATGCTCTGATACCATGAAAAACAAATGAAAAGTAAATTGATTTTTCTGTATATTGATTTACAAAGAAAATGAAAACACATATTTATACAATACATCAAATAACCTATTCTAGGAAAGTAAATATACATGATCAATTACAATAAAAGAAATCATTGACTTATATATAATCCCTATAATTAGTGAAATCTGTTTCCTATAATTGTGCAAATCTTCATTCCTTTTCTGTAAATGCAAATATTCTCTTTTCTGTAATAATATACACACCAGACCAATATGCCACAGGTCTTATTAACCAATTGTCTCAACAATTAAAGGTATTGTTTTTGTCTTCTTTTATATTTTCTTTGTTAATATATTTCGAACTAAATTTTAAAGAAGTATTCCAAATTAAAACAATTTTTTTTTATGTATAACCCACGAAATATTTCTCAATTTTAACATATTTAATTTCTGTACATATTCCTTGTTCTTCTATTTAAATCACAAATCGAGCATGCACAGGCTTCACTCTTCTTACATTCAAATCCAATCCAATATTTAATCGGAATCATCTAAATCAATAAAAAACTTAGTTTTAATTTGAATCGGCCAGTTTCGATGGTTGATTTTGATTATGAAAGCCCTAAATTCATAGTTAATTACTAGCATAATCTATATATTGTACATATTTTATATTTCCTATTAGTTTTTATCATTTTTTTTTTTTTTGGTAACTAGATTTTGTACAAATCGGAAGCCAGGAAGGTGGCTGTATTCGGTGTAGGTGCAATTGGGTGTACACCGGCAATGATAAATATGTATGGCACCAATGGATCTTCATGTGTAGATTTCATTAACAATGCAGTTCAATTATTCAATGCTAAGCTTACACCGCTAGTGGACGATTTGAACAAGAATCTTCAGGGTGCCAAGTTTATCTATGTCAACTCTTACGAGATAGCTTTAACCCCGATCCCAACGACTGGTATATCATTTTCTTTTAAGAACATACTTAATTTTAATTAAATATAGATAGATTTGGATGACATAAAGTTCATGAGAGACTTCTTTAATATAAGTGGTTTTCGCAAAGTTTCGACAAACATAGCTGGAAAAATTTTTGAGAAAATTTTGATGGATTTTTATAACACAATGGTGTTAACATGTTTTCCCGATTCATAAACTTGCCTGCAATTAATCTAAATATGCCCCAAAAGAATATTGAAATATATCAAAAACATTTTTAAATGGGTCTACTTCAACTTTTATTAAAAATCTCCCTATAAAGAATGCTTGTCCGACATAAAACAAATGCCTCTAACAAATTCTAGAACTAATTATACTAAAATATGCACCAATATATATCCCAAAAGTAAGGAAAGCTTAAACCTTTCTTTTTAGTTTTATATATGTGTGTGTGTATATATATATATACATATATATTCAAAGAATATGGTATGCCTATTTCAGGAATCACTGTTGCCAACGTGACTTGTTGTGTGTCAAATTCCAAGACATTTCTATGTATTCCTTATGGGACGCCGTGTGAGAACAGAAGCGAATATGCGTTTTGGGATGCAGTTCATCCGACTGAAGCCGCCAATGTGGTCGTAGCAAGAAGAGCATACATAGCTCTACGTCCTCAAGACACTTACCCCATTGATATCCAAACCTTGGCTCAGCTTTAATTTTAAATATGGGAAGTAATATTTGTTCTATTAACAATAGAACAAAACAACAATAAATCATATATATCGTTATTTATATATCTCATTGGTGTTATATTTAAAACAATGACGCTGTTCTTGTAAGGAGATAATAATATTGAAAATAATTTCCTTTCCAATTAATATAATATTGATATTATAAATTAGTTGTTACAATAATTATGCTACTTTTCCCGGTTTTATTATTTAATAAGTTTGTTAATTTATTGATTAAATTACTTTTGAGTTTTCAATAAGCAGAGCTATTGAAACGCTGGTAATCAGAAAAGTTTTGAAAGCATAGTTCATGATGTCATAATCCTTTGTTGAGGCTCGCATGCATTGGCAACTCGACCTTCTAAATATAAATTAGAAGCTCTTCGGTATGTATGTCTAGACTTCATATAAATCCAGACGTCCGACCACTAAATACGATTTAAGGTAATTGGAATATATTCACCTTTTAAGGTTGGAATGATGACACACACCTCTCAATTCAAACTGTAAGGCCCGAATGGATCCAAAAAAATTATTGAAGCCCAATTTTTAGTATTAAAAACAAATGAAAAAGAAGTCTGTGAGCCAAGTGTCCACCAATTAGCTGGACACCAAGCAAGCCCAATTAAATGGGCTGATATCAAGCAAACAAAATGCCATTCGAATTGAAAGGGTCAGGCGTTTCAAAAGCAAGAAAAACAAACAAAAGTATATATATATATATATATATATATAGTAATTCTATCATCAATACCTTCTAATTTTTTAAAGTTAGGATGAATCGATCAAATTTATCTATTGCATTTGAATTAAATATGAGAGAGAATTTATTTTAGAAGAGATAATACAATAGCTAAATTTAATTGGTTTGCTTTAACTTTTTAAAATTATGACACACTGATGATAAACGCATTATATATGTATATGTCAACGTACAAATAGAAGAAAACACAAAATTTGAGATGGCAATAGACACTGAGCTTGAAATTGACAGTAGAAGAAGAAATAAATAGAGAAGAAAATTCGAATGGTTAAAATGGAAAAATTGGTGTTTGATTTATTCAGATTAGTAATTTTATTTCAATGGAATTTGAAATTTAGAGAATTTTGTTAATTTTTTTATAAGTTTGAAATTAAGTTTATGTAATTTTAGGATGGATCCAAACTTATGAAGAATTAGATGAGAACCCATTTTAGATCCAAATTTGAGTAAAAGAGTTTTGTGAGAGGAAAATTTTATTTTTAATCAAATTGATTTAATCATGATTATTTACATTTCAGCTTTTATTATTTATTGGAAATGAATAATTGATTCTTTTAATTAATATTTTAGACTACAAATTATGTCTTACGATTAAATTATAGAATATTGATTATGTTTTTGATAAAAGTATTTATTCAGAATTATACGTATATTCGAAAAGAGAATTACTTATTAAATATATATGAAAATTGTTTGAGATTTGAAATGAAGTAAAGATATTTTCAAAACACTAAGGTTGTACTCTTTCCTCTAATAGTTAGACTATATATATATAAGTCTTAGAGTCACCCAACATATGTATGGTAGATGTCAGGAGAGTTATTAAGTCACCCACCACGTGTATGACAGATGTTATCCCTCGCTCTATGTGTGTATTGAGTATTTTCACCACATATAATAGATTTCTCTATGTACCAGTTGATGTAGATTTTCATATTATAAATGTTATATAAAAAATATGGTCAGTAAATAAAGAGATTTCAAATAAGTTTTATCAGCGGCCTGACCCCTTTCTTTCTTGGGCTGGACCAACTTTGAGGGCCCCCAAAGTATTCACGGGTCGAGTGCTATACAATCGTACTGTTCGCTTTAGGCTGGATCGATTCCGAAGGCCCGCATGGATTTCTTTTGTGTACCTTCGTTCGAACCTAGCATCACTCTACTTAAGTAGTGCCAGACTCTAACTTGTTCCCTACCAATTCGACTAAAGGGCCTTCGAAGTCAGTCCAACTCAAAGCGAATAGTACAGTTGAACAGCACCCTGCCTACGAATACCTTGAGGGCCCTCATAGTTGGTCTAGCCCAAGAAAGGGAGGGGTCAGACCGTTACAACACATATATAAGAGCTATAAGTCCATGGACAGAAATCCAATACAAACTTGAAGCATGGTGGTCAAACCAAAGGAACTTGTGTCATTATTTGAAAGAGATTTAAAAAAGGTTTGGATCAAATACCCGGCTTATATTTTATAAACCAGATTCAAAATGATTTCCTATTGCATGTTAGTTAATTATCCATAAAGAATTTTAAAGATGGGAGGGTAAATAGGTAATTCATTCTAAATTTTAATATTTTATTCCTATAATAAAATATTATAAAATCATAATTAAATTGTCATAATAAAAATAAAATCTCTCTCTTCCACTCCTCTCTCCTCTCTTTACTCATTTTCTTTTTCTTTTGTGTCACTCTCTAAATTTTACACCGACTATTTCTCTCTCTGAGCTAATTATAGCTAACCTTGGTAAGGCAAGTTATTAAATGCACGGAGACAAAGTTTGGTTTTTAATTAAGAAACCCCAACTTTGACGATAAAAAATGAAGGGCTTTCATCTAGTTTCATACTTCAATTTAGTTTCCAACAAAACTAGACCGTTATGGTAAAGTTGAAGGTTTGATGTCTAGCTCCGTCTCTTGTTTGTTATGATTTATCTTCAAATTTTGAAGATCTAAGGTTCAAAAACATCTGGGTTTGATCCAAACCTAAATTGTTCAACATTTAAGTTCATTCGAACGCAGTTGAACATGTTTATCCAGGTTTATTCGAGCCTAATTGAAATCTTCATCTGAATTTGGCGAATTTAGATTTCTTTGAACCCAAATGAACATTTGAGTTTCATCAAATGAACATCTTGATTTTGAACTCAGATCTAGTGAACCAAATTGAAGATGATCTAAAACTAAATTGACTAGATTGTTTTTGATCTGGTTCATGACCTAGTGGAGATCCACAATCACGATGAACCTTTAAGAATGGATCAATGGTGAAGATCTACTGTAGATCTCCACCAGGTACAATTTTTTTTTTTAATTTTTAAAATATAATTTATTATTAGAAGTATGAAAAATTATATTAAATGTTCACCCCAACTAGATTGATGGTAGAGATCAATTTTTTTAGTAAAATTTAAATTTCTTTTAATTTTTATTAATTTTTTAATAATATATTATTAAAAAAAAGTTTTGTTTAGTGTTGACATGTGTCCAATTTATGTCTAAAGACAATAATACCTTTGGAACCACTAAATTTGACTAACGATCAACTAATGGTTGGACTAAATTGATGTATTTCCTATACTTTAGGGGCCATGTATTGAGTTTCACGATATGCAGAAAATTATCAATTTCTTACACTTTAGGGACCTAGATAAATTTTTTTCTTTTCTTGTTTTTAAGTTGATACTAGACGAGTCAAAGGCTTATTAAAACCTGTTAAAATTCAATACTATTTTTTTCGGCCAACATATGATCCTATAAACAAGAGAAAACTATTCCCACTATAAAGGGAGAAAACTATACATACAAGGCTTAAAATGTGTTTGGAAGGAAATGTACCCCCAACATTTTAGTGAGTATGGAAGTGCTTAGCCATATAAGTTAAGAGATAATGTGCTATTATCTATTCATATTTTATGAAGGTAAATGGATACTATATCTTGAAAGAGAAACTGAGGCCAAAAGTCATATACAACTTTAATTAAATCACATGAGTTTTTCTTGTCTTCTCTTCTTAAATGGAGTTTAAATTGTTTAAAATCAAAATAAAGGTAGAGACTTTTGCATATTTTGAAAAGGTCAATTATCCTTACTATTCAAAAAAATTATTAATCGAATCCAAAGATCTTGAGAATTAGGTAATTTGTGTTGGGTTCTGGGTTTATGCTAAGACAACCTAGAGGGGGTGAATAGGAGTTTTCAAACTCTTGTAAAATCAATTAGAACCCTAAACATTGGCACTAGCCTTATCGACTCATACTAGAGTTAAAACCATAGGATATGATCTTACTTCTCATATACTCGAGTTGCCTAGCTTAGGTTTTAACTTGAAGCTCTAAAAATGGTCTTACTCTGACTAGCTATGCTTGTGCCTCAATTAATTTGTAACCTTTGACATTTCTCTCCATGTTGGATTGTGAATAGATAATTTCACGAGTCTTTAACTAAACTGCATCCAGATCTCTAGATCTACCTCACTAGTGCATTTTGGAAGAAATTATTTAGGTTAAATAGAACCTTTTTCAATTTCTGTTCTAGTTACCATCCTTAAATTGATAGGCAAAGTGAAATGATGAACAAAACATTAAAAATGTATCCTAGATGTTTTACTAGTGTTAGGTCAAGGAAATGGATTATCCGATTGTCATTTACAAAATTTGGCTACAACATAAGGTGGCATTCATCAATTTATGGAACAACCCTTCCTAATCTGCTAGCTATACATCAGGTACAGCTTAACTCAATATGATAGAACAAGAATTGATTATGTAAGATCAAATTATCAAAGAGGTGCAACTATGTATTCAACTAGCTCAAAAGCGAATGAAAATGACGTATGATGCTAAACATCATGAGACAAAATTTAAAGGTAGGGATACGATATACATGTCAAGCTGTAACCATATAGATAAATGTCAATGGCTGTGAGAAAGAGTTTCAAACTTTTAACATAGTTTTATAGTCGTTATAAAGTTTTGGAATTGCTTTCATCATCAAAACACATCTAGGGTTCAACTCTCAAGAAAAAAATTAGAAAAGAAAAAATTGTTCAAGAAAAATTTCCAAAGTGAAATCCATAAGCCTTGTCAATCGCCACTACTCAAATGATGCTATATCAAAAATTTAAGAAGAAAGGAAAAGTTTTGGTCATTGGAAAAGGCTACCTCTTGCAAATGCCATATATGAAGGTTTGAACAATTTTAAAAAACAATATCTATATGGCAGAATGGTAGTTCCAAAAGGAAGGGAGATGCTTCAATAGTTCCAATTATAGAAAGACTCAAACTTTACTATCATGGAGACCAATCACATTGTTTTGAAATTCAAGTGTTATTAGGAGTTAGATTCCAGATCATTTTCAGATCTAGTCTTTTATTGTTATTTATTCGTTGTTTTTAGCAAATAAGCATGAGATTATCATTCAATATTAACCTCTTCTTTTTAATCATTTTCTTTCTCTTTATTTGTTATTTGAATTGTATTTAATTAGAGCCACAAGAAATAAAAGATACTAGTGAATTTTGTTGTCTCATCATTGAGCAATTAGGAGAAGTTGAGCCATCGAATTGTTAACATCGATGTTTTGTTAATTTATTTAAACTACTTAATTTTACTTGTAATAACACTCATGTCTAATCTCATCATCATCCTAAACACTTGTTTTAAAACTTTATACCCTTTTCAATTTAATCTAGCTTTATATCCAACCATCCAAATGCATGCTTAATACACTCTGGGTAGTCAACTAGAGGAAAGATTACTCTGATACTATTTTTTTATTATTATGTTATAATTATTTTATAAATTATTAATTTTCTTATAAATATAAATTATTAATTTGCTATGTGTTTTTTTTCTAAAATTAAAATAAATATATATTAAGTAATAAATGGGGTATCCATATATATTAAACTTTCTTAAAAGTTTTAGATGTATATACAAATTTTTAAGGGCATAAATATCACATCTCTTTTTATTTCTTAGTTGCTTCATTGGTTTAATAGGCCCTATCAAAATTTTCATTTTGTAGCCTACTAATTTTCGTCCCTATATTTTTTGAATTTATCCTTTTTTCAACTGTGAATTCACTTTTGATTCGCGTCATCCCTTAGATTTTAAAAATACATTAAAAGTTTTAATATCAATTCGAAACCACATCCTAAAAAGGGGATGAGCAGGTTATAGTAATTTTGTATGGATCTTCAAAGTTTATGCACAAACAGAAACATGAACAAAAGTAGGAGAAAAAGAAGATATACAAAAGATTTTTATATGGAGAACTCAACAAGTTAAAAAGCATGGGACTGGTGACTCTCTTTAGCCACTTTTGAACAAAACACCACTATTATTAGATGGATTATAAATTTCTATTTTGGTATCTCTTTCCCTAGAAATATAATCATTCTTTACCTATTAGTAGTCCCCAATCTTATCTTTCACAAACTTGAAATGATAACTTCGTTTATCTTTCAAATCCACTATGTTGCCTAGAATTCGCTTTCTTGACTCATGCACAAGCTTGACAAATCCCCTTACCTCTTATCGTACAAGGAGTAAGACCTCAAGCATTTTAAAAAGTAAGGCTTGAAGCATTTAAAATAATAATAATAAAGAAGACCTCTAGTTGATCACCAATCAAGATTGATGCTCACACATAAAAGATGTATGTGAATCAAATAAAATGTTCGATTAAAATACTTTATGTGAATGTAGATGCAATTAAATCTCATAACAAAATACTTAGATTTAAGAAACAAAAAACTCTCATACGAAAAGCTCATAAATAATGAATCATTAATGAGAGAAATAGCTACCTATACATTGTGTGTAGAAAAATAGAGTTAAAATCAATTTTAAAAACTTTATCCTTGTTACATTCCTGAACCAACTAAGTTTGGACTTTGAATTCAACCAGGAATGTGAATTAAGAAATCTTAAAGAGTGTTGTTATCTAACATGATATTGACATATTTACCCTTCCCAAAATGTGTATGTCATTTTAAAAGTCTAACAAAAAGTGAAAATATGTAAAACACAGCCGAAATGAAAAAATAAAATAAAAACGAAGACAAATCAACTAAAAGAAGACCTAACTGATCGCTCAACTAGTCTAAATGGTCATTCAAGCAGCCACCCAACAACAATAATTGTTAGGGTCATCGCTCAAGTAGTGAGGCCAGCAAACACTTTGCTACCTCTGTCTAACCTTGTGTGCCTTTACGGTTTTACCAATAACTCTCTTGTTTGATCTCCAATTGACTTGTAATTTTTATTTTTTTTATTTTTAATTATTATTACCTTTATCTAAGGCTATATTTTTCGTGAAAAAGCTATCTTCATAAAATATCAAAAATGATAAAATTGTCCCCTCTTTCATACTCAAGCATTGAACTTCTAAACAAATTATACAAATACATTTACAAAGATATAAATACACTTTTGTTGGTCCACATGAGATACTAAATGTATGACATGATGCACATTAAATCATGATTGATCATCAATAAATAAGAGCTTATATCTTCAAACTTTGATAACCAACTTGAATCACATTGTCTTAACTTTTTGAACTTCAAGCTTCATCATAGAAGCCTATGAAGTTAATGAATACACATAAAGAGCATTTGGATATAAAAAAAAAAAAAAAAAATTAATACAATGATAAATACAAAAAATATAGCAATGAAATGAAATTCTCCCTTAAAAAAAGGGGCAAACATCATTTATCTCCAAGTTTTGACATATAATCAAATTTTAAACTTTGTTTTGGAAAAGAATCAAATGAACCTTAAAGTTTCGAAAAAAACATCAAATTAGTCTCTTTTGTCAGTTAACTGACGATTAAAACTAAAAGAAAATATAAAAAGACTCATTTATCCTTGGGCTCAATTAAAACGAATAGATAGATCGTTATATTCTTATCCATAGTTAAATATTACAATAGTATTTATTTATGAAAATAGCCTTGATGGTTTTATATATAATTTTTGTGAAATTATAATTTTACCCTTAAATCCAAAAATTAATATAATATGTATTTTTAATTAAATTAAGAAATCAATTATCTAATTCTTCATCATCATCATTCATTACCGGTTCAACAAAACCAACACTATCTACATTATCGCCATCCTAAATTCATCAACAACATTATCATCAGTTCATTATCATTATCCATTCATTACCAGTTCATCAAAATTTCCACCATAACCATCATCAATCCATCACCAACATTATCATTAGTTCATCATCGTCATCAATTCATTACTTGTTCATCCTCATCAATTCATCACCAATGTTATCATCTCCAAATTTCAAACACATCCAACATCATTAAGGACAAGACCATATCATAAATCCAATAAAAAATTCCAAAAAAGTTAACCATACAAAAAAAAATGATAATAATAAATTTGTTGGAGACCTAGATTGTCTCTAGTCAGAAGAGGCCATCTAATGATGGTCTCTGATAGAGACTACAATCAGACGGCCTCCAATGAAGACCTTTTAGGTCTCCACGATAGAGAGTCTCCATTAGAGTTGCTCACGGTGGGTAGCGTTTTGGTGGCAGAAATTGAGGGAGAAGATGAGTTGTTGGAAGTAAAAGTGGGTGGTAGACTCGATAATGTGGCCATCAAATTGGGTCTCCATGCGACAAAGAAGAAGAAACAACAAAGGAAAATTAGTGATTTAGAACAACAAGATGCTTGTAGAGGCATGAGAGGTAGAAGCCAGTGAAGTGCTTATCTAAGAGGCTATCGTAAGAGGTGGAGGGGCGGTGAAGATGCTGCAGAGAAGGTGTTTGTGGGTATGTTTTGAACGGGATCAGTTGGTGAGTATGTTTCGAATGAGGTCGGTTTTGAACAACATCAATTTCAAATAGGGTCCTTCATGAGTGACGATTGCAAGTCGATCGAACGGTGGTGGTAGATGGTCGATGGTTGCTGAATGGAGTACAGGTTAACAATGGGTGAACAGGGTGTGGGTTAACAGTGGGTGAATGGGGTATGGGTTAATAATGGGTGAACAGAGTGTAAGTTAACAGTGGGAAATGAGATATGAGTTGATGATGGGTGAATCGAATGTGGGTTAACAGTGGGTGAAGAATTAATAAAGGAGGTGTTAAAGGTCTAAAGTAGGGGCTCTAGTTAGCTAATCAACCTGGATAAATCTGTCATCTGCTTTAATCCAAATATCTTGACTTTACAAAAGGAAGTTTTTCAGACCTATCTAGGCATAAGTAAGGGCACCTCTCACGATGTTTATTTGGCATTATCTTCTCTGGTGGGCAGAAACAAGAAGAAAATTTTTAATGACATTAAAGAGAGGGTATGGAAAAGGCTTATGGGATAGAAAAGCCACCTCTTTTCTCAAGGGGTTAAAGAGATTCTAATCAAGGCTATCATGCAAGTCATTCCAACGTATATTATGAGTATTTTCCAACTTCCAGTTGGACTGTGCAAGAAACTGAACTCTTTCGCTGTAAGCTTCTGGTGGGGAATGAAGGATGGTAGACTTAAAGTGAGTTGGGTGAGTTGGAAGAAGCTTTGCCTTCCTAAATCCGAGGGAAGATTGGGCTTCCACGGCTTATCTTTATTTAATCAATCTTTACTTGCTAAACAAGCTTAAAGAGTGGCTCTTCATCCAGAGTCGTTAGTTGCTCGTGTCCTTAAGGCAAAATATTTTCCAACTCAGATTTTTTATAGGTCTCTTTCAGAAATAGAGCCTCCTTTATGTGGAAAACTTTGTTATGGGACAGAGATTTATTTCTCAAGGGATGAATATAACAGGTTGGAAATGGTACATATATCAGTGTGTTTTCAGACTGTTGGATTCTAAGACCCAACTCTTTCAAGGTGATCAGTCCTAGCCCGAATAAAAACATCTTAGTGAAGGAATCGATTGATCCTACTAGTCATCAATGGAATGAGTAAAAGCTGGATGACATTCTGCTCCCTGTTGATAAAGAAATCATGTTCATCCTTCTATTAGACCTATTTTTACCAGAGAAGATGGGTTTTTGACAAAAAAGGTATGTATTTGTTCAAAAGTGGGTATAGAGTGGCGTTGAATTTTTCGAGAGCAGACAGATAATCTTTGAGTTCTCCTGGTTTGGTTCAAAATTGGTGGAAGACCCTGTGGAACCTTATCATCCATTCTAAAGTTAAAATCTTTGTGTGGAGAGCTTGTTTAGATGTTCTTCCTACCAAGAACAACTTGAAGTGTTGTTAAATTTTGGAAGATGATCGCTATGACCAGTGTTCAAGTGCAGTGGAGAATGGAGCTCATGCTTTTTTCTGGTGTCAGGAAGCTTTGAAAGTCTGAGACCTCTTTGATCGAAATTCCTTTTTAGTCAATTTCAGGTGTAATGATGTTTTCCAAATCCTATTTGAAGTCTAGCAGGTTTATGGAGTAGGGTTGCTAACTGATATTTGTATGATTTTGTGGAGCCTTTGGAATATTCGTAATGTGGGTTGTGTGCTCTCTAGTAAAAAGGACCCCAAGGCAGTCTTCAATAAAGCCTTGGATCTCCTTTCGGAGTTTCAAGTGACTAAGGCTGTTGTTTTTGTTAAGTCTACTCTTAACACCTCTTCTTCTCCTGCTGTTTGGTCCCCTCCTCCTCCTGAAGCATGAAAATTGAATTCTGATATGGCCATTCAGTCTAGTTCTTCCTTAACAGGTCTAGGATTTGTTGTTCGTGATCATGAAAGAAGGGTTGTGGTGGCAATGGCCAAACCTTGGAAGGGTGCTCTCAGTCCAGAAGTAGGTGAGCTTATTGCTCTGCGTGTAGCCTTATTAGTGGTCTCTTCGTTGAATCAGAAGATCGATTTTATCGAAGTCGATGTTGTGGGAGTAGCTTATGTTGTTCATGCTGCTGATATTACTAATGGTAAAGTTTACTCTATTATTTTTGATATTAAAACTCTTTGTGATGTTGTAGGTGTTTGTAAGTACCAAGTCATTCCCAGAAATGGTAATCGTTTGACACATAGGTTTGTAGTTTTAGCCTTGTCCTCATCAGAGACTCTTTCTTGGTTTGATACCAGTACTCATTGTATTTTCCCTCGCTCTCTGGTTTATAATAGTTTCTTCTACTTCAAAAAAAAAAAAAAAAAAAAAAAAACAGTAGGTGAAGAAGGTATGGAAAAGTGTTTAATTGTGCCTCTTGTGTGTGGTCAAGATATAAACATGTCACAATAATAAAATTTGCTTCCTTTTTACTTTTTTTTTTTTTTTCTCAATTTATATATACCTTATGCATGTCGTAATCCTGAATCACAATTAAAAATGACAATTTCACCCTCACCCACTAGGTCACTATGTTGTTAATTAAGTTTGACTATCAGTTAATTGACATAAGAGACTAATTTAACACTTTTTTGAAATATTAGAGTTGATTTGGTTATTTTTTTAAATATAGTTTAAAATTTGTTGATTTCTTAAACTTAGGGACCAAACTGAGTTTCACCCTAAGAAAATAAAAGTGAAAATTCAACCGGAATAATTTCCCTCCCGCGAAATCCAGAAAAAAGACGTACGAATTTCCCGCGCAAAGCAAAACCAGATCCCTAACACCTAATTTAAAAAAGCAAAACCCTAAGGCTGCTTGCTGCCATCCCATTTTCCTACCAGACCAACAAAGCAGGACGAGACATGAAAGTCCGTTCCTTGAAGCTAAGAGAAGCGCACAAGCCCCCTTCCACCGGCAATGGCTCCTCCTTCTGCTCCATCCTCTGGGACCTACAAGCCCACCACCTGGTCACCGCCTCATCTTCCGAGACCACAATCTCCGTCCACGATTCTCTCCTCCCTTCCAATCCTCCCAAGATCCTCCGCCACCATCGCGACGGCGTCACTGCCCTCGCCCTCAGCCCCAACTCCACTTGCCTCGCCTCCGGATCTATCGACCACTCTGTCAAGCTCTACAAGTTTCCAGGTTTCGTTTTCTTTTAATTATTTGATTTAATTTTAGAGGTTTTATGCTGATTCATGACATTGTTCCTTTAAATTTATATCTAATGATGATTATATGCATAATATTGGTAGTGCATTGTTTTGATTTAGATATGAAATATTGTCAGGTGGAGAATTTCAGACTAATATTACTAGATTTACGCTACCGATTCGTGTCCTTGCCTTTAATAAATCGGGGAGCTTGTTGGCTGCTGCTGGTGATGATGAAGGCATTAAGCTTATTAATACGATTGATGGTTCAATTGCAAGGGTACTTAAAGGACATAAAGGACCTGTCTCTGGCTTAGCTTTCGACCCCAATAATGAATATTTGGCTTCTATTGATTCAGTTGGGACTGTTATGTTCTGGGAACTCCAGTCTGGAAAGGTACTGCACACACTTAAAGGCGTTGCTCCTGATACTGGCTCTGATGTTTCCGTCATGAATGTATTGAGTTGGAGTCCTGATGGGGAAACGTTAGCTGTACCCGGTTTGAAAAATGACGTGGTGATGTATGATAGAGATACAGCTGAAAAGTTGTTTTCATTGAGAGGTGATCATGTGCAGCCTATATGTTATTTGTCTTGGTCACCGAATGGGAAATACTTGGCTACATCTAGTTTGGACCGACAGATTCTGATTTGGGACATTGGTAAGAAACAGGACATTGATAGACAGAAGTTTGATGATAGAATATGTTGTATGGCCTGGAAGCCAATTGGCAATGCATTGGCTGTTGTTGATGTTATGGGAAGATATGGGGTGTGGGAATCAGTTGTTCCTTCGTCAATGAAATCTCCTACGGAAGATATTCCAAATTCGCGATCAAAGAACAGTAACGGGCTTCTTTTGTTTGATGAGGAGGAACAGGAGCCTAGTATGTCTGGGAGTTTGAGTGATCTTGGAGAAGATAGCCATGGTGAGTCTGAACTTCCAACCAGAAAGAGATTGAGGAAACAGTCTATAGTTGATGAAGATCTGGATGAGGACATTAATGATGGGTTGGACTCGTTTCCTAAGACTGAATCCCGGAAAAAGGCATATTCTAGTCACAAGGAATACTCTAGCAAGGGATTTGAACTGAAAAGCACAAGGACATCTAGTGGGACGAAAATGCAGCAGGCGTTTCAGCCAGGAGCTACTCCTGTGCAGCCAGGGAAGAGGCGCTTCTTGTGCTACAATATGCTTGGAACAGTTACTTCTATTGATCATGATGGATATTCCCATATAGAGGTAAATTAACTGCTTACAACATTTGGTTTCAGTCAATCCGTGTTTATTTTCTTCTATGCCTTTTGGTTGCCGCTTAAGGGAATATTTCTCAATATCAGTCTGCTGCTTTTGTTGAAATCTTGGAATCATGTTTATTGGCCAGGATGGCTGTCAATTTGGCTTTTCTTTAATTATGTACTGATAGTTAAGTGATCATGGATACAGATAGATTTTCATGATACTGGCAGAGGTCCACGAGTCCCAGCAATGACTGATTACTTTGGATTCACGATGGCTTCATTAAATGAAAATGGAAGTGTTTTTGCAAATCCTTGCAAGGGTGACAAGAACATGAGTACTCTCATGTATCGCCCATTTAGTAGCTGGGCAAATAATAGTGAGGTCATTTCATTGATGTTTTATATAATTTTCCCTATGCAAATAACACACTTTGTTGGTGTAATGAATTTGCAATTTGTCTGTATACTGACTCTTGATGCATGCTGGAAACACAGTGGTCTATGCGGTTTGAAGGAGAAGAAGTAAAAGTTGTTGCACTTGGTACAGCTTGGGTGGCTGCAGTTACGAGTCTTAATATTCTTCGCATCTTCACCGAGGGTGGCTTGCAGGTTTGTCATATAAACATAATTCTATCTGCTTTTTAGGATATGAATGGTGTTTTAAGATGTATCCATACGGCCCTTCACTTTCCATTCTAGAATCCTTTATAACTTACAATTTTCATGCTGTGGTATTGTTTCTGCAAAGTTTTATTCATTTTCAATTTGTTCCATGTTGACCGTTTTTGTTCTGGGGTCCGGTCAGTCTGCAATGTTAACTGTTTGCATTACGTACTACTGATGCTATGTCTTTCCTGCTGCTACTTGAAAAGTTGAGGAACTTTGTTTCTGTGAATAAGTTGTATAAATTTGCAGTAATTAGAAGCCACCAAAATATAATCTCTGAGGAAGGACAATAAGGCTTCAACTTTGTATACCAGTTTAACTTCTATTTGTTTATTTGCTTCACTCTACATATGTGGTAAAATGATTGGAAACAAAAATTAAAGCTGAAGAAAATAATAATGTACCCATGTATATTCCATCCAGAATTGATTCATGTTGTGACAACTTAAAATAAAAAGGAGAAACAAAAATGATTTTCTTTCCGGTGAACAGTATCTTAAATCATTCATCCAACTGAAAGCATAAATGGTGTCCTTCCACATTCAGCTGTGGTTTTGATATCAGAGAAGCAGATCAGACACAACCAATCCTTATATTAGACCTATTTTTACCTATTTTTCCATTAGATACATGATTTCCTGTGATGCTAAGTACTAACAGTCCAGCCATTAAATCATTTACATGTGTAATGCTTGTGGCCTTTCTCTATGTTGCTAAATACACATCCTTGCAGAGACATATTCTCTCCCTTGATGGGCCAGTGGTGACTGCATCAGGCTTCCAAGATCAACTTGCAGTTGTCTTTCATGTTTCTGATACTCTTCCTTCAAATGATCAGGTATCTTTTTAAATCTTCATGCCGTTAGAATCTGTTAATTGTTTCAAGGCTAAGCTGACTGGCCATTTTGTCAATTTAATAACTAGTACATTGAAAGTACATCACTCAATTGAAAGGCACACTAACATTCTGAATCAACTCTGCTTATTGGAAATTTGTTACGATGGTAGGGCATGGTTTAGTTAGTTATCAGTTTGCTACTATTCCTCATAATATATGCGTTTGCTGAGAAACAGTAGACTAGCTTGAATATGTGCTGTTTGCTGAAAAACAGTAGACTAACTTGGTTTTTAAACTTTGACAACAAGCAGATGCTGGAGTTCAGAGTATTCAACATAGCTAAGGGGACTCAACCCTTGAAAGGACGGCTTCCACTAAGTCCTGGTTCTCATCTAACATGGTTTGGGTTTAGTGAAGAAGGTCAATTAAGTTCTTATGATTCTAAGGTATGCTTTGCCCTCTTCTCTTATCATTTCACTACTCTGAATATGGCTTGATTAATTATCTGAGTTAGTAAGGAAAATGTGTAGGGTGTATTGAGGGTTTTTACAAGCCTATATGGCGGCAGCTGGCTCCCGCTCTTCAGGTTAAAGATTTGTCTATTAAAAAACATGGAATGTTTTCCTGTACTTGCGTACTTGCTTTTTCTTTTCATATATATATATATATTTGTCCCTTGACTATAATTACATCCTCTCACGCAGTGGTATTAAAGAGAAGAAGTCAGATGAAAATTATTGGATTGTTGGGTTGACTTCAAGCAAGTTGTTTTGTGTTGTCTGTAAAAGTCCTGACTTATTTCCACAGGTAGGATAGCTCATTGTGTCTACTGTTTCTACGTTAGTCTTTTATTAATCATGTCATAACTGTTTTCGTTCCCTTTACAGGTGATGCCTAAACCAGTTCTGACCCTATTAGATCTTTCATTTCCCCTTGCATCCTCTGATCTGGGAGCAGAAGCCCTTGAAAATGAGTTTATACTTAATAACATGAATCTATCACAGGTTTATTATTCCCACCTTCTCTCTCAGCCTTCATGCTTACCATTACATAAGCTTTCGAGCTTGTCAATCTTACACTCTATAACATGTGCTATAACATGTGCTTTGCAGATTCAAACAAGGATGGAAGAGATGGCCAGTGCTGGTTTGGACACCAGCTCACTTGATGACGAAGCTTTCAATACAGAA
This sequence comes from Litchi chinensis, assembly GCA_019925255.1. Classification (NCBI taxonomy): domain Eukaryota; kingdom Viridiplantae; phylum Streptophyta; class Magnoliopsida; order Sapindales; family Sapindaceae; genus Litchi; species Litchi chinensis. Next base: position 16,482,878 of record CM034470.1, on the reverse strand, counting down.
GCAGCTCAAGATAGATGCATCTTGAGGCTTATTGCATCTTGCTGCAACGGTGAGTCTATAATTTATAAGAATTCTCATTACTGGAATGCAAATATAAAAATAAAAATTTAAAAAAAAAATGAAGTTTCCAGGTAAATAGCCATACTTATGATGGTTGTTTCAGGTGACAAGCTCATGAGGGCGACCGAACTTGTGAAGCTTCTATCACTGGAAAAATCAGTACAGGGTGCAATAAAGCTTGTTACTAAATTAAAACTCCCTAATTTGGCAGAAAGGTTCAACAGCATACTGGAGGTAAGCCTTTCCATATCAATTAAGATTCACTGTTTATTCAAATTTTAATTTTTCAATTTGGCAGAGGTAGTAATTCCCTTTTCCATGTCAGCCATGGTTGCTTAAATCTTTCTTCTACTCAATAACAGGAAAGGTTGCTCAGTGGAACCAAGGATGTTTTAAATACCTCTTTCCTGAGCTCAAGTGGTGACATTTCTTCAAGAGGCGATGTTGCAGTCAGCAAGACCTCAACTTCAATCGAAAGAAGTGACATATCAGAACCCGTTATTCCATCATCAGTAAAACTGTCTGCTCCTCTGTTTAAAAAGAAAGCAAAGTCTTCAGACAAAATTACACTTGGTATGGAATTAGCACATGACAACCGAACTGCACATTTGGAAAACATCAGGGAGGTAAAGAATAAAGAGGAAATTATGAATGCTGAAGTGGTTAAAAATGTAGGGGAAACAAAAATACAATCACATCCATCTACATCTAATTCATTGTCAAAGTCATCGAACGATCAGGAGAAGGTGAACGTGACTGGGGGAATGAAACCGGGTCAACCTCAGCGCCCCTCTAATCCATTTTTCAAGTCATCGATCAAGTGAACTCTTTTCAATTTTGCAAGAACAACAGAGCAATGAACATGAATTGGAACTACATTCGGAATTTATTATTTCTCGTGGGATCACTGTCAATGTAAGAGAATCAGTGTATGATACCAAATTTCCATAACGACCTACAAATAAAGCCGCTGCTTCTGTAATTATGTATTTACTAAAAGAGCTTGATACATTCTTTAAGTACTACTCATTCCAATGCTGCTTAGTAGAATGACTTTTATCTTATAACTACAAGCTTGTAGCTGATTGAAGTGTAGAAAATGTATTTCCATCTCTTGTATCTTCATCAGATCTGTTATTCAAGCGACCTTTCAAATGAAGTTTTTGTTTTTGTCCTCTCGGAATGGAAAAATATGGTGTTTGATTATCGTTGAGAGCAAGTCTTTTGGAATGTGTCAATTTGTAATTTTGTATACACATCAATTTAATTTCTATGCAAAAGTCTCTAGAACCAAATATATATATACATATATATATATTGAATCTATCACCAGTGTTGTTTCGCCTGAACAAACTTGTAATGGGGAAAGATATTTTTCAGGAATGAAGCCTTGGAGTTTGTAATGGTGACTTGGATTTCTTGTACAACATTATAGGTTACTACAAAGAAATACGATATCAACTGTGGCACTGTAGCTGCATTTGGTATATAGTTTTAAATTGGATTGGACTCAATTTGATTGAATGTAATTAATATAGTACAATACTTTGTATATCATTGACTTAAATTTGGATATGATTAATTTGATCGAAATATTTTTAATAATAATATTTTAATAGGATTTAATTTTTCATTTTTTGGTTAGATAATATTATATTCGATTATTTTTTGGATTTGGATTTATTGCTGATCTGACTTGTGTTAATGTTTTGATGTGAAAGAATGAAGAAATATATATATTTTGTATTTAGAAAAGAGAGAGAAAAAATAAAATGTAAATTAATCTTTTTGATTAATTTGTAAAGTTTGTTGTTATATATTAATGGATCTTTGAAACATAAACAAGAATCAGATCAGCAATGGACCCAAATTCTATATATATATATATGTTGTGTGTATTTTTCGGACTCAGTGGTTGGGCTGGTAAAAGTCCAATTTAGGCCCATTTAAGACCCGATAAGAAGGCCCAATAAGGTCAACGTAGTCAAAGCCCATCAGACGAGGCCCAGTATTGACTCAAAGACCATCAAGCCTTACAGCTGGCATCAAACAGATTTATAAACGCAGCCAGGTCGCAGCTCGAAGCCTGCACAGCTCGTCTCTCAGCGAGCTCAAGCTCGAGACCACAATGACACGTCAGCTCGCTCAGACACGTGGTTAGTTCAGTATCTTCCAGGAAAGGCAGTTACCAAGTTCAACCATGATTCTCTCTCCGAATATGGTAATTGCCCAATCAAACCATGATTTCCTCATCAGATATGGAGATCAATTCGAAGTTAAATTCAAATCAACATTATCTTGAGATAAATATAGAAATTTCCTGATATTATCAGAATATATTAGGAAGTATAATTAATTTATAATTCTTTTCCTTATTTTTCTCAATTATTTAAGGAATGTAATTAATCCAGGATTCTTTTCCTGATTTGCTACAACTAGAATTGTAACCCTTTTTTCCCTATAAATAGGGATTGAAATCATTGTAACATCATCATACAATATTCAATAATATACTGTCACTCTGCAGAGATTAAGAGTCGGACAGTCGTGGACGTAAGCCTATTATTGCCGAACCACGTAAAAAGCTTAGTGTTCCTCGTTTGATTTTCTGTTTCTGTCTTTGTCTTTTCTTGGTATTTGTGCTTTCTCACATTGATTGCAGGTATTGGGCATTGATTACTCGTCGACTGAATTCCAACGTCGACAATATATTTTATATATAAAAAATAAATGTATTTCAAATTATATCTCAATAAAATATACAGTAATTCAATATTCAAATTAAAATTAGATCTAAATATTTTTATAAAATAACATTATTCTAATTAATTAAATATTTTTAAATAAAATAATCAAATTTTAATAAATGAAATCTAATTGGACAAAAAATACTCTCAAAAGTCAACACAAAAGTGGAAATGTGTTATTATAATAAATTAATTAATTTTTAATTAATATATGATGACCTAAGTTCCCAAACCGTCAAACCATGATTTGGGTGCCCAAATCGTGGTTCGATGTCCATGGTCAGTGACCAACGCCGACTAAAGAGATTTTTAAGCTTCCATCCACAAGCCACACACTTTTCAATAGGGATAAGATAGGTACGGTGATTATGGGTTGGGGAAGAAGGCTTTCATCGAATGCTGATCTTAGTGTTTTCATTTTTTTTTTTTTTTTTTTTGAAGATTTTTTTTTTCAAACTTTTATTTAACTTTTAAAACACTTTTGATCTTTACCATCCATCTTAAAGATGGACGGTGGACACTTTCATTTTTTATATAATTTTTATTTTATATTTTTATTCTATTTTTTATTTTATACGTAATCATTTTCATTAAATTTTCTCCCTCCATCACAACTTTGATGGTTGGTTGAGATTTAGAGATCTAAAGGTATTTTTTTTAATTAATTTTAAATAATTAATGCATTAAAAAGACTAAAATACCATTTCAATTGTTAAGTTTGACTAACGATCAATTAATGAAATGATCAATTTGAAGAATTGCTCAAACGTTAAAGATGACAGATACTAAAAATGTATTTACAAGCAAAATGATAATATTTCACCTAAAGTTAGTGATTAAAGTGAAATTCTTTTTAAAAAACTTCTATTGTAATTTTTTTTGTTTTTTTAATAATTATTATTTTTTTGGAAAAAAAGATTAGATTTAGAAAAAACAACTTATACATTGTACTCTAGCACAACGAAACTTGAACATTTAATTTCTTAAAATAAATGAAAGTGTTCGGTTATGGCTATTAATGGGCAGTGCGCAAAATGTTACTGATTTTTTGGCGAGGACAATATTGTGGCTGAGTTTCCCTCAGGTGGTGTGAATATACAATACATGGCGTAACTCAAAATTTACATCTCATAAAAGTAGGCACCCACGTCGCTAGAGTTACGGTTGAAATTGAAACTTCGCAACAGCGACAACAACTATCAAAATGACAAAAAGGTCCTCTACTTTCAGGAAACAGTAGGTGACAAGAGGACAGTTAAGTAATTGCACGCCTAAAAACCTTCAAAACCACAATCTCACCAGCATTTCACCTGGAAACGAAACATTCAAAAACCGAGAACCCACTCAAACGCCCTTTTATTTTATTTCAACTTCAGGAAAAAAAACAAAAATCACAGTAAAAATGGCGCAAGTGTCGTCGTACCTCCACCTCCACCACGACCTCGACGACGAAACCCTAACCATCGACTCTCTCCCTTACTGGTCTCACCACGATTTCGACCTCTACTCCGAAGAACCGGATTTCCAACCGCCTTCCGGCCCCCACCTCCGCCGCCACCGCCACCACCACCAGCCCTCCGTTCATAACCACTTCAACGCATCGGAAACCGAGTCGCTGACTGGCAACGACGACCCAGATCTCCTCGATCACCGCGAGAACCAGGTCAATTTCGTCATGGATCTGTTCCAACAACGCGTGGAGCAATCTCAGGTGATGCGTGCTGACGGTTCGGATCCGGATCCGGATCCGTTGAACAGGTCCGGTTTTGGTCTTATTGATGGGGATAATGAATTAGGTTGTGTCGATAGTCTGGACCTGGAATTGGGTCTAGGGTTAAGTTTTGGTGTTTTGAACAGTCGTGAAAACGAGAATCGAAATAGTAATTCTAATAGCGATAATCGTAATAATATTGATGAGAATAGTAATAGTAATTGTGGTTTTGTTGTTGATCATATTGATAACGATGATGTTGTTGATGATTTCTTTGTTGAGAGGAGAGTTTCTGGTGAGGTGGGGTCGTCAGGGCTTCATGTTGTTGGATTTGGGTCAGATTCGGATTCTGATGATGATAATCAACGTGAGATTGCGATGGGGATTAGTTTAGTGAATTCGGGTGATGAGTATGAAAATGAAGAGGATCATGATGATGAAACGAGCATCCCTCTTTGTTGGGATTCGCTTCAGTTGGAGGATAATAGAGAAGCCAATGAGGATTTTGAGTGGGAGGAAGTTGATGGTCGAGTTGATGAGAGGGAGGTTTTGAGTATGTTTATTGATGATAATGATGATGAGAATTCGATTTCGGTTTCGATTTCACCCATAATTGCACCTGAGGATGTTGTTAGCGTCGAAAGAGTGGGAGGTTATGGGAATTTGGAGTGGGAGTTTTTGTTGAATGCTAATAATTTGGAGGGGACAAACCCTGAAATGGAGAATGATAATGATGAGCCATTTTTTGGTGAACATGATGATTTTTTCCATACTGCAGAGTATGATATGTTGTTTGGGCAATTCACTGAGAATGAGAATGCTTGGATGGGTCAGCCTCCGGCCTCGAAATCTGTTGTTGAGAATCTTCCCGAGGTTGTTTTGACTAAAGAGGATGTGGAGAGTAATAATGCACTTTGTGCAGTGTGTAAGGATGAGATCAGCGTTGGTGATAAAGCAAAGCAGTTACCATGTGCTCATCGGTATCATGGGGATTGCATTGTACCGTGGCTAGGCATTAGAAATACATGCCCTGTTTGTCGCTATGAGTTGCCTACAGATGATGCTGGATATGAAAGAAGGAGGAACCGGAGAACTCCTCATAGTTTGTGATGGTAATTTATGTTCACATATGAATTTGAAGTTTTTTTTATTTATTGAGCAGTAGGTTGTTTTAATTCAAGATACTGTGGGAAAGAGGTTATCTATATACTAGAAGATTATGAGATATCTTTTGGTAATTTTATTTGTTTTGGTGAGAGTATAAGAATGTTTAATTACTGCATTGTACACTTTTGATTTTTGAATTTAATTAATGTTGAATGTATATATTTGTTCTGTTATTTTTTCTGTTTGGCTTGTGTAATTATTTTTTCTGGAACAAGTGTAAAATTGTATCATATGTCCGTTTTAAAGCATAGTTCTGATATATTTTGTTGAAGGGGCTACAAACTGTATTAGAGGTTGAAGGTGGGCCTTTTTGTGCTTGCTAATCAGTTAGTTTGTTGGCAAATAGATTGCAGTATATACCTCTCTGGATTTGGTTAATCATCTCTTACCTTTTGAAGTGTACCATTTCATGTTCTTTAACAACATAATTTTATATATTTTGTTTCTAGGAATTATTTAACTCACCAACTACAAAGAATATGCATGATGCATCTTATCATTGCATCGTGTTTTTGTTATCTGAATATTTTGCATCATGTGGGAGCCAGTAATTGCTCTTCAATAATGTCTAAATGACTATATATGCTTGTATTTGCTAGACTCTCAGATGCTAAATGTAGCTGCTTTTTTTATTTTTTTCATTCATGGTCTTTGACTAATGGAATTGTGTTCAGGTACACATACTAATCATCTATTTATTGTCTTATATCTTCCATTTGTGCCACTGTTGAAGTTTATATTTTAGAAAAGCCTTAATTGGTTAGTTTGCAGTGGGATCTAGAAGATAACATTGGATCTATGATAATGAATAGTTTTTGCTGTGGGATCTGGAAGATATTATTGGATATATGCCAATGGAGTGTTTACATAGAAGTCTCCTTTGTATTTTGTTTATTAATGAGGAAGGTGTTTTGTTGACTATAACAATATTAGGTTCAGTTGTCATTTCAAGGTTGGCAGATACTGACACTAAATCTCTACATATTTTAGTTGAATGTGCACTGAACACTAATTCGGTAAACCCTTAATTTTTTGTCCATCTGGTTGTGTAAGTTTTGCTCAGCCTTGTTCTCTTCAGACATATTCACTATTCAGACTTGGTGAATTAGTGGTGACTAATCTAAATTAGGAATTTTAGCTGTATGGGAACGCCCTTCTATATTTGCTGTTATGATGTACATAAACCTAGTCAAATGCAAGAACTTTAGGCACTTAAATTCTGTTGTTAGAAGCGAAAATGCCAGGAGCTGCAGCTAGCTATCTTTGTTTGTGGATTTTTATTTACTGTCTGCTGGCCTTACTGGAGTCTCTGGATTTTCTCACTAGTTTTATATCCAACTGTGAGTTGGTGAATATGGTCCCTGATCTTTGTGGCAATGACTTTCTATCTATTCATGGAATCTAAATGATATTCAATTGTTGGCAAGTTGCAAGCGCCCATTGCTCGCCTATTTCAAAACTCAAAAGATTAATGGGAAATGACTTTTGAGGTTTACCTAAAATATAGAGGTATATCTAATTGCTTTTGACTTCGAATGCTTTGCTAGTAATGTTTGAATGGATGCCTCTTTTAAAGGCTTTTGTAACCCAACTTTTATATGTTACGTCCTTGCTTCTTTTTAGACGATATGAGATGTCATGAAATGTGGTTTAATTTTGTTGTGGTTAGCTAAAATCACAAGGAGAGGCAAGTGAAATTTAATGGGTTGTTTGTTTCTTTGTCTAATGACTAAATAATCATGAATATTATTAAAGATTGATAATGACTGAAATTTGAAATTTAAAAAACATGCTTTTTTTAATTTCTAAATATATATGTTTATCTTTTCTTTTTTAAGAGAAAAACATCAAAAGAACAAAAGCATCTGAAAATAAATAGGTTTATGTTTATAAATTTTATAATTAACAATCTTTTTGTATTTTTATTTTAAATTATATATATACCTCTGACTAGAACAATTTTTAGTGGACGAGATCAAATTCCTTTGCTCCCATAAGTAGCCAAATGTGTTTGTTGTTTTAGACTGCTTGTGTGACACTTGTGACCGCAATGCCGTGCTTACTGCTAACCTACCTACCCTTCCTCTCTCTGACTCACATTCCATTATTTCATTAGGTTACTTGGAATTATTTTCTGATTGTCTGTTCCTAGGCAAAGCAAATATCACTGCACATTTGGCTATTATAGTGAATTACTTATTTACGTATTGTTTTTTCATGATTAATTGTCAATCTAAACGTCAAATGTGTTTGTATCACTTTTTTTTTTATTAGTTCAATTTTAATCGGTGTGCGCTCCGCTTCCACACTTCTGATGGCAGTGGCAGGACTAGAAGCTGATGGGGGCCAGTTACCAAATGTTCAAACACAGTATCTAAAAATTATAGATATATTTCTCGATTTTGTATAAATTTTACTTTGATGTCTTTAAAAATTTTATATTAGTTTATTAGTCCGAAAATAGGTTTTCTAGTTTCTGCCTCTATATTGAGGTGTTTAAATTTCATTATGTGAAATCATATGTGGAAAAATTCTTAGTGTTTGTGAAGATATATTTTAGAGTCACAGGTCCACTAAATGTCCGAGTTACTCATTCGATATTGAGAAACTTTTAATTTATTTGGTATAAGATAAAGATAAAATAATGAAAATAATAATAATAAACAAAGCCATCTGCATCTGGTGTAAATACTTTTCAATCGTCATTAGAAGACCAAGGCACTATAAAACAAAACTTTTCAAACAAAAACATTAATAAAGAAAACAATGTTGCTATGGCATCCTGCTTCTAGTAAGTTATAAACTCTAAACAAACAAGAAATATAAATATTTACAAATGCTTACAATAAGAAAGAGAAATAATTAAAATTTTATTCCTTTTAAGTAAATCGTCTTTTCTTGAATAACAAGTTACCATTTCTCCAAACAAAAATGCATAATCATTAGTAGAAGTATTTTATACAAGCACTAACTATGACTAGATGACGGATATTACTTTATTTATGAGTTTAATTTGCTTTTGAAATGAGTTTTATAGATCCTTATTTCCAAAAAAAAAAAAAAAAATGTGTCATAGATTCCTTTAAGCCAAGATTAAAGTTTCTTTCTTTCTTCTTTTCTATAAAAAGACATAAAAAAAATAAATAAAAAATTATCCTCGTGCTTCATTATCCCTACCTTTTAACAGATCAAACATGATCTTAAGTAATATTAGTCTACTCAATGTAGAAGAGCAAATCTTACTAGATTCAATATGAAATTTCCTTATATTACAAATAATTAAGCAAAAAATGTTAATTTCTAAAATTAATTTATAATTAATAATAATTTTTATGATTATGATATACTTTTGAGTTCTGAGAAACTTATTTTAATATAATTTATTTTACAAAATTATTGAATATTTTAATGAAACTTTTTATATACTAATTTTTTTTTTTGTTTGGATGATTAAAAAAATTATTGAATAAGCATAAAAAAACCTTTTGCAAACTTTTAGGGTATATGAACTATTTTTTTTAAAATTTTTAATAAAATATTAAAATAGTGGAAATGTCAAAAAAGTAATTCATGAATCCGAAAATTTTCATATTTTTTGGCAGTTGCATTATTTAACTTTCTTATAATAATTTTTTTTTTTAAAAAAAAAGTCAATAAAAGTGAATTTTGGTGAATTTAAATGGAATTTATTGAATCTGGATGTAATCTTTCATTTGGATGATAAAAGGAATGAAATAAACTTTCAAATTTACTTTTGAAAAATTTTAGGGTGTGTGAATTTTTTTATCCGTTTCCTAATAAAATATTAAAAATAGAGGAAATGTCCAAAAAAAGATCATGAATCCAGAAAATTTGAATTATTTAACTTTTTTATAATACAAAAAATCTCATAAAAATAAAACGATTTTTAATAAATTTATATTGAAATAATTTCCTATATTTCAAAATTATATTATAAAAATTAAAAAATTATTCTTGAATTATAAATTAATTTTCAATAAATCATGAATTAATTTAGCAATATTTGCTTTTGCTTGCATATTAAAGTGATTAACATTAATTAAGGTTAATTTTGATATTTTATAAGGTAATGAGTTAATGGTCAATTTATAAATTTTAAAATGGAGTGTAGGAAGTAACTGATGGTGCGTTTACTTCACTTGGAGGAATCGGAATGACCTGGAATCGGAATGATTTGGAATCGGAATGAAGTATCGGAATCAGAATAAGTTGTTTACTTCAACTGTAAGAATCGGAATCGGAATCAGCAGTATTCCCATTAAGCTGTTTACTTTACTTTGAAATCAGAATTGATTAATTATAAGTTACAAAAATATCCTTAATTAAAATTATGGATTAATTACAATGTACAAAATTTTGTTTAAAATGTTAGTGTTATCTTTGTATCTTGTAATTCATCATAATAAGCTAAAAAAAAAAAAAAATCTTAACAATTTGACAATATCATTGTAAGCATTTTGTGCATTTATTATTTTATTTTTAGAAGAAGGTATTATGTATTTATATGGTATATCAAATCATTTTTTTTAATTATATATAAAATATTACTTTCTTAACCGTATTATTGTAATATTATTCAAAATATAACATTTTGCACTAACACATTTTTTTATGAAAACTTATAGCATATGTAAATATTTATATTTATAAATATAAAACAAAGGGAATAAACTTATAGCACATTTTTTAAAGAATGGTATAAGGGACATTTTAGCTTGACAAAGAGAATGAGAATGAGATTCTCAAGTGGGTTGGGGGGAATGGGATTCCCATTCCTCAACCCCAAATTGATGTGGGGCCCACTCTTTCATTCCCATTACGGAATGAATTTTAAGGAAGTAAACATCATCAATCAATCTCATTCCTGATTCCCATTCCCCAATCCATGAAGTAAACACACTCTGAGTATAGGAGAAATTTTTGGAGTGACAATAGGATCCCTTGTTTATAAATTAATTGAAAATAAAAAATTATTGAAAATAAAAAATTATTTTGCCATATTTGTAATTACATATAACTATTATCACCTATAAATATTTTAATTTAATAGATCAGGTTAAGATGGTCGTGATTTACTATGTAAAAGCCATGATTAAAACTATCATAATTATTTTTCAAAAATATCATAATTATGAAGGATTGTGACATATGTTGCTTGTAAGAATTGTTTATTAAAAAAAAATGAAAAAGAAAAAATCTTATGGCATTTGCAGGTGTTCAAAATTATATGATGTTTGTTTTATACGTAATTGTCAAAAAATTATTAGTAAAGTGAAAATGAGTTTGAATTGGCATCAAAATTATAAAATGCTTTTTTTAGCATCACCAGCGTTGAGAAGTAAAAGATGCAAAGCATGATTCATTATATGCATTTATTTTTAAACACTAATGATCAACAAAAATGAACTCTTTTCAAAAAGCTGACATAATTTTAAAATTCATACTAATTTTAGTTTTATAAAAGTAAAAGAGCACTCTTAAATTCATTAATAGGGTTCGTTTGGGATAGCTTTTACTTTTGGTTTTTAGCAGTAAAAGAAGAGAAGCAAAAACTTGAGCTTTTTAGATATTGTTTGGATTATATATTTTAGAAGAGTTTTTAGATTTAAAAGAGCTTTTGAGACTGTTTGGTTGAAATATTGCTGAAATCTCTTCTAAGTATGATATGACTTTTTTATACCCTTCTAGAAGAGTTTTTAAATGTGTTTGGATGAAATATTTTCAATTATCACTTACATAATATATATATATATATATTATTTTTAAACAATTTACTATAAAGACATATATGTAACTTATTTTTCAATTATATTTACCTAAACTTTGGTATTTAAAATATGTAAAATAATAAAAATTAAATTAAAATTACACATACATTTATATGGAGGTGGGGATATGAAGGAAAAATTCTATTTATTGTTTACTAAAATAAGGGTAAAATGGGAATTATAAAAATTTCATTAAATGAATTTTGGCTTCCCTTGTTTTTATTGGAAGCTCTTTTTGGGAAAGCTTCAATTTGTAGCTTCACTTGGAAGCTCTTCCCATAATCAAAAGTCATTTTAGGAAAATCATCCAAATACTTCCTTAAGCCACTTTTAAGCTCAAGAAGAGCTTTTAAAGCCTTCAAAAGTTATGCCAAACAGGGCCTAACTCATGTATAAGAAGTCATGAAACTGTTCTTGGCTTCCCCGTAACTTTACACCTTCATTAATGGTAATCAAATTGTATAATTTTATTTTATTTATTTATTTATTATTTTTTTTTTTGGGACTTAAAAGGGGAAATTGAATTTAGAATTTCAATTTTAGTGTGAGATGTAATTATCAACTAATGTTGAGATAAATCGTTAATAGGATAATAGAGAGAACAATTTCTAATAAGAAAAGAATACTTCTCACATCTTATATTTAATAAAACAAAAGTGAGATTAAAACTCATAATCTTTTAGGATGAAAGAGAGATATCCATTTACTTTTAGTAAGAGATTATGTAATTAACAATGATTTAAAATACTTATAAATATTAAAAGACATAAAATACATGGCAATACGTGCAAGTTAGTGTCACCGCCACTCTAAATTTGGATCAAACTTTATGCTATGAAAATTAAATCATTCCATTTTTCGATCATAACCTAAGTATGAATATATGTAGTATTTGATATTTTAGTCGCCGAGAAATACTCACATGTCAAAATGCTATTACTAATATGATTAAAAAAAAAGCCATATATAAAGCACTCAGATTTTTTTTATTCTTTCATTTTCTTTTAAGGAAAGCACTCAGATTTTTAAGATTAGGTTGGCGTTGGCAAACTAGTCAAAAATGGGTCTAAGAAAAAATATGATCAAATTATTAAAATACGCTCACTTTATATTGAGATATAGTTACTTACTTAATTACACTTTGTAGTTATTTTCAACTCTGGGATCCAAGAATTAGGCATATTTGTCTTTAATGAACTCCTAAAATTAAAAATACGTTAACTTAAAGAATTCATTATTGGAAGGCTAATTAATTAGAAATTATTGAGAGGTAAAATGAAATTTAATTTCTAATTTATAATTGCAGTATTTTCTAAAAGTTGATCCCTTTTCCTTTTTATTTTCAATTAATAAATACATCATTAACATCATAAACAAAATGTAAAACTTTAGATTTAGCACTTAGATATAAATTGATCTGATGGGAACATCAATTAAAAAACTTCTATACATATATTCATTTTCCCTGATGTGCTCTTAGGTGATGTCGTGCAAGAAAATATATTTATTGTTAATCGATAAATGTTTTATAAGGTTAAATTTTGCTATTAACTCGTAGATTTACCTTCTTTTTTTTTTTTACATTACAAATATATTTACAATTACACTTATAACCTATCGGAACATCCAAATAAGACTCTATGATGCAAGTCGGATATCTACTCCTAAGTAGATGGCAGGGGGTTATTCATTCAAAGTGGAAAAATTGTTTACTTCTTGGTGGGACTTTGGTGAATTGAACCCACAACCTTTCTTAAAAGTATTGATGGGTGAGCTCGACCTTACCATTAGATCAAGTTATTTTCCCAAACTTATAATTTTACTCATTTCAAGGATTTACCATCACAAATAATGAAGAGATAATTCTATTATCCTCCTGTTATTTGATTTAATTGCTAATTAACTTCATAATTTGAACAAATCTTATTTTATCCATTCTGTTAACACTATTAATGAAAAGTAGAGTTTAATAATGTTAGTATACGAAAAGATGAAATTGTCCCTCAATTATAGAAAAACTAAAAAAATACAATTAACAAAAGACCAATTTGCTCTCAAAATATTTAACATAATAATATTAAAAATTATTAAAATATGATAAAATAAAAACAATCAAAATAAGAAAATAAAAAATTATTATTATTTTTTTAATCTCCACCATCCAACTTTACGATGAATGATAGAGATTAAAAATTGTTTTAAAAAAAAATTACAAAAAATTCCAATGAGATAAAAAAAAAAAAAAAAAAAAAAAAAAAAAAAAAAAAAAACACAATCATCTAAAACCCAAGTTTTGGACTATTGGAACTAGGGATGACAAAAATACCCGATCCGATCCAAACCCAAAAAAATCCGATCTATTTTGGGCAAGTTTGGAGCCAAAAAAATTGACTTTGGGACAGATTTGGAGCCAAAAGACTGACTCGATCGGGTTACTGGGGCAGTAACGGGGCAAACTTTTTTGCCCCGACCCGCCCTATTAACCCGACATATTTTGGCAAATTGCAATAACTTAGATATTCTTATGTGGTGGAAGACAAATGGAAGTAAATATCCTATTTTGGCTAGGATTGCTAGAGATGTTTATGTCATTCCCATATCAATAGTTGCTTCAGAATCAACCTTCAACACTGGTGGTAGAGTGGTTAGTCCACATCGTAGTAAATTACACCCAAACACATTAAAAGCATTAATGTGTACACAAAATTAGTTATTAGCTAAAAAACGAGGTATGAAAGTTATAAAATTTAAATTAGTGTTAGTTTATTGTATTTATTTGATACCGATTAACATATTTTATTTGTACATATGTGTAGGGTTAGATAAAAAAGCTCAACAAATTAATTGTTATGAAAAAAATAGTGACGGTGATAGCGAAGGGGTCAATTATGATAATTATATATTACATTTTTAATATTATTTTTATGTAACATTAAAACTTATTAACTTAAGTTTTTATTTTTTTTTGGGTTACAGGTTCGTGTTTGAAAGCATTGAGATGGATTTTTATAATGTTTTCGGTTATTTATTTATTTAGTGTTTTAAATGAAACTTGATTATATTGTTGCTATTATTTTGATATTTATGACTATGTAGTATTAATATTTTGGATTGTGTAATGACATTTTATCATAATTGTAGTTAATTTTTTTATATTTGTTGTGTTTTTTTTAACATATTTGTTTTAGTTAAAAATTAAATCGAGTCAACGAGTCGGATTCGGGGCAAGTCCCTCCAATTGGATTTGGGGTAGAAAGTAACGATCCGTTTGGGGCAAGGGTTGAGTTTGGAGCATCTCTCAAAAATTTTAGATTGGGTTTGGAAATGATCAAACCCGATCCGATCCGATCTATTGTCATCCCTAATTGGAACATCTGGGTTTCCAACACTGGAAACCCAGATGTTGGAACCTCAACTGAAAACCTAAAAAATGGATTTACTTCATCAAACAAAAAAAAAAAAAAAAAATTATCAAAACAGAAAATAGGTCTACTCCATCAAACTTAAATTTAAAAAAAAAATGAAAAATAAAAAATAAAAAAATAAAAAAACCAAAAAAAACATATCACATCAAACAAAAATCATCAACAACAAACCCAAACAACCCAAATAACTGCCTTTGCCAATGAATATGAAGGAAATGGATCTACTCCACATTAGTGGAGGAGATCGAACTCTATCAACATGGATTATTAGATCCATGTCTCCTTCACTTTTATAGATTAGATCAAACTCTGATTTGGGTAGTCTCCAACCAAGCTTCAAAAGAGAGAGAAAAAAATAAAGAGAAAGAAAGAGAAGAAGAAGAAGAAGAAGAAGAGACCAGAGAAGAAAAGATGATAAAGAAGAAGAACAGGTTGGGAGAGAGAGAGAGAGAAGAGTTTTTTTTTTTTTTTAGAGTTTTTTTTTTTTTTTTTTTTTGAATTATATCCACACCATTCATCATTATGATGGACGATGGATATAATTCAGAAAAAAATACTTTTCTAAATTATTTTAATTATTAATTATTTTGAAAAATATATTCTTACATGTGACACTTACTGGTTGTTCAAATTTTTTACAGTTATTTTATACTAAATTGAGAGTTTTGCCTTTCCTGATTAATGGTGAAACATTAATTTTTAGGTTCAAATTGATAGTAGGGGTTTATTAGGGCTATTTTGATAAACTATAGGTGTTTTTGTTACTATTTTATAAACAATAGAGGATCCTTAGCGATTTTTTGAAATCATAGAGTTTTTTAATTATTATACTAAACTACATAAGAAAATTAAATTTATCCCATTAATAAACCCACATATAAAAAAGTAAATAAATAAATAAACAGGGGAGTTGCTTAAAGCAGCTTCTATAGGTCATATACACAGATGGGAAAGGACAACGTTTTTGGTAAGAAGGAGGTGGGGTGGGCAAATAGCTGGATGCTCGGCTTTGATTTGCCAACAGACCAAAGCCATAATTTCTCCTGAGGAAGTGTGACTAAATTTAGTGATGATCTCTACGTGTTCCTCTTTCTGTTTTACCAAATTTAGAATAGAAAGAGTGCTAAGTGCTTTTTGTCAAAAAGCATACTTGATGCCCTCTGATTAGCTATATCTACTATGAAATTAATGAAAATTTTGATTGCTTTACAACATCAATTACCTCATTAATGTAACTTTAATTATCATGTAAGCATTCCTCTCCCCCCTCACATTCTCTTTAATTTTTTGACCTTTTCGTGGGCTCAACCGTAAAATTGGGAACTTTAACCTTAATTTTCTCAGGTGTTGATATGATTTTGGTTTAATTGAAAATAAAAATTATTTATCATTGTATCACTTTAACATGTGCTATTGGGGAAAAAAAAAGTTGTTATGAAACATTATACATATAAAATGATTTTAAAACAATTTAAAGTTTCGAAAATCCATTAGTTCTATGTCTGAAGCTTATATGTGCATGTATGCCATGTATATCATTGTGCATAAAAATGGAAAATTACATTGCTCTCCTAAATGTTTAGCCTTAAAACGTCCACATAGAGAAGCATGGGTATTTGACATAAACACCCCTACAATTATTATTATTATTATATTTTTATGACTGAGATCAACTTAAGGTACAACCAGGACCAAGTGTACTGATAAGGCCTAAGGATAAACTCTTAAAAACGAGAGAGGTCGATCCAAAAAAGTAAGGGAAAATTGTCACACACTTTGGTGATTGTTAAGCTCAAACTAGACACACGCAAGCATACAAAGTTGGGTTACCAACACTGAGGTAATCCATCACGCTCAACACCCCCTGCAATTGTGATGCTATGTAAGTAACTAGAATTGATTACTAAATACCTATTGAAGGTTAGGATTTTGATGAATGGAAACAAAATTTACATTAATTAATACTCATTGCCTTCCACTAACTATTTGATCAAGTTTGATTGTTAGCATTAACCAATTGAAAGGTAATATAATCTTTTTAACTCATTTACAACTTGTTTAAAATTTTAATAAAAAGATAAGAAAAATTTGAATCACTGTTATCCTTCTGGATGATGGATATTTATTTAAAAAATTAAAAATAATTATTCTCTCACAACCTAACACTGAGTCTTTAACCATAGGTACTAGGGAATATGTAAAATATTTAAACATTGCCACCTAGGTGTCCTAATCCCAAAGATCAAGGTGTCCGGTACAATTTTGCCTACCAAAAAAAAATGAAAGTACATGTATGTCTTCATGAATCATGACCATCAAAAGCACCCGCATAAATTAGAAGACCATCATATTTTTTCAAGCTTGCATGCTAACAAATTATTTTAAACACTTATTCAGGCAAAAAACTGACCTTTCACTCCTTCATAAAACTATATATTTCTTCATGCGGTCTCTTCCTCTCTTGTTCTCTCTCTCTACAAACATTCAAGCCATGGAGGTTGATGAATTGAAGGAACAACATCATGCAAACCCACTTGCAAATCTTCTTCCCCTTTGTCCCACTTACAAAACAGAACAATCCTCTTCAACTCAATTCACTAATATTGAGCCCCTTGAATTGGCCAACTCAACACAAAATCAAGAATGGAATACAAATTTCCACAACAGATTCTTACCCAATTACCAATTTCATGTCCCACTAAATGTGTTCTCTCCAAGTGCCTCTCTCAGCACAGGATGTACCTTCGATGAAGCAAGAGTCCACAGATTGAACATTATTCATGAGAAGAGAATGAAAAGAGTAATATCCAACAGAGAATCTGCTCGAAGATCACGTATGCGGAAGAAGAAACTCATTGAAGAGCTTCAGTTCCAGGTTAATCAGGTTCAAACTCTCAACCATCAGCTATCGGAAAAGGTCATTCGCTTGTTAGAGAGCAACCACCAGATCCTGCAAGAGAATGCTCAGCTCAAGGAGAAAGTTTCTTCCCTGCAAATACTTCTCACTGACCTTCTATCACCTCACAAAGGTTTCGATGAAGTCAATGTGAGTCGCCTGAGAGCTGAAGCTTCAACTCTCTCCATCCATCCCTAGGTAATGATACAACCTAGGTTCATTTCCTATTGTTTTTCACACAGGGATACACTAGATTATTTACATGGAAAATGTTTGATGTGTCAGAGATCATATATGGATTGAAAGGAGGGCACAGGATACATACCCTGTCACTAAGAATCCTTAAAACTCTTACAGCTATCATTTGTTGCATACAGTGATCCATAGTAGACAATATGATGCAAGATTGGAAATTTTGTGTTACAAACTGAGGGGAGTCTCAAAGGGCCGATTTAAGTCACCCAATCCTAATACTCAGATGTTCTTGCTTCTTTGTACTAAAGGAAACATAATAATCAGATACTAGTTCAATAGTCTGAGGATCCTACTTTTGTTGCAATAACATAATTCTTGCATTGCAGTAACATGCAATTGCCATAAAGTAAATTTAAACAGATAAAAGGGTAATTCTTGAGTATAAGAACCCAAGCATGGCTTTTAAAAAACCATCTTTCCATCAGCAACTACATGCACAATCCTTGAGCATATAGATCAGTAATCAAATGCTTTAAGAAATGTTTATTAACTATCTTTTTCTCTGTTCTCTTTTGATAATTGATTCATTTAGCATGAGTAAAACTTATTTCAAAAAACAGAAGCATGTTAAATTAAATTTCTCATTTCCATTATCATGCACCCGTCAATGCCCTTCTATTTTACATCCAAGAGCTCGAGTCAATAGGATGACATTGAAAAGGCAATAGCATTTATTTATATACGACACCATATTTCACAGGGAGCAAGAAAATTGATTTTTAACCACTCTTCTTAGGTGTGTGGTTGCCATTTGAGAAATTATTTGGGGTCTCCGCTGAAGAAGATGAAGTGCTGGAACTCCTGTCATCTAAAACCTGCAATGGGTCTGCAAATGATCTAGTGCAGGGCCACCTAAATGAAGTTGACCAGAAAAATTTAGCTCGTGACACAGCAAAAGAGATTCCAAGTAATAAACACCTGTATGAATTTCATCCTACCTGCTTGACATTATAGTCTCATCATCTATTGTCGTTTTCTCATCAAATATGTTATCTGGAAGAACAAGAAATCCACAAAACGAATTTAAATAGTCTATCAGCAAACAAATCAAAACATAAGTTCATTAACATAAAAGAGCATGAAAAAACTAAGAGGAACAACCTGCTTACCCCCATAAATGTTATTCTTAGAGAAGTACTTTGACATCAGCCGTTGAGCATATTCAGCTTCATATTTTTCAAACTTCTCATTGTATTCCTTGCTTTCAAGAATCCTAACCAAAGTGAAATATATCATATCACCTCCAGCCCAGACCTATAGGCTAGTAACAGTCTAACATGCTAAATTAACGTAGAGTTGATGATTAACTGCACTGAAAAAGTTAGTTTATGGCTATAGCAAGTGAATTATACACAATCACATCATTTGAATCAAGAACTTAACTTTTCAATAGATAACAAAATGCTTACAGGTATGTGGCCTATCAAACAAATATAGGACGCATCAAAAATAGTGTTGACTTATTTCAAGTAGAGGATACAATGTAAGCATGTATGTGTAATATGTCTACAACACACACACCAAAAATGGCACATGTGCAGGTGTAACAGAGAGTGTGGCAAAAAGATTAATACAAAACAAAAGCACATGGTTTAATGAAAAATAAAGCAGAGCATTATAACTAACTCTACAGACATGCTATTAAAAACCTGTATAATTGCCAAAGGATCTGTACCAGTTATTGAGTCAATATAATATGTTGAGTTTTTCAAACAAAAATTTCCCAACAGAAACACTTTCCAGTTTACATGACATATATATGTGACCTACAAGTATATAATTCGTAAAGGTAATACCATGATGACCAAAATAAATAAGAAAAGGACCACGCTTAAGTGATATGCGCATGTTCATGAACAAAGAAAGTATGCCACAAAGAGAGCAATACTCCACTAGGTCAGGTTTGGTTCATTTAGTTTTATAAACTTGGAAATGGAGAAAGAAAGCTATTTAATTAGTTGTGTACAAAGAATAAGATCAAAATTACCATAATCAGTTTCTTTTTCATTATATCACTAACCAAATTCACATATAAATTCCACACAACTAGCATAGATAACCCCAAAAAAAAATAAAAAATAAAAAATCACAATTTCAAAAGTAGCAGAAAGTCCAAAGTCATTGATCTGTTACCAATAACAGATAAAATTTGTTTAACTCAAAAGGAATTCTGAAGGTTGGTGCAGTAATGTGACATTATTCAATCCTAATGAAAATACTGCAAATTCCCACCATTGTTGATCAATCATTTGACCCAAAAAATCACTGAAAAATGAACAATACACTAAAACAGAAAACAGGAAAAAAAAAAAAAAAAGTGAGGTAGCTTTTATAGGGGTGAGAATCAAAAAACAACAGAAAACAAAATTAGTTTTACACAAACCCTGAATGGCGTTGATCTTCCATTGTGACAGAAGCAATGATTCAAGTGGTCAAAGCAGATACAAGAGAGGTGTAGTTGAGAGTGAGGATACTTGTCAGTGGCAGGGTTTCTTTGTAAGTTGAGGGTGGGAGTTGACCGGTGCCAATTTTGTGTTGGATGGCAACGATGTGAGTGATTTGTGGGTGTGTTGGACAGCGGCTGGGCTGATTAGTAGAGAAAAAGTGATGATATGAGATGAGAGGAAAGAGAGTGGCTAGGGTTGCAACTGGGTTTCTTTTCCTTATATAGATTGGTTTTTGGTTCAGCTTTTAGGTTGGAGGATACAACCTGAACGGCTGAACTGAACCAACCAAGAGGCAAAAACTGAATTGAACAAGCAATTTTGGTTCAATGAGTTCTTTTTTTCCGGCCATACACTTAGCTATAAGATATAGCCTTGTGAAAAAGTAAACCGACCAAACACATAAGACAAAATAAATGCACAAATTTTGATATCTGGATCATACTGTCGCAAATGACCTTGAATTGAAGCAAATGTTATTGGTTGGCGAAGATGAAGGAAACATGTAAAAGATCTAAAAGACCAAAAATACATTCATAGAAGAAACAATCTACATGAATTTTGTTTTATTTTTTAAAATATATATGAATTTTTGTTTGGTAAGACAGAAGCTGCAAAAACGAATAATAGTGGCTGAATTTTGGCTTAGGATATTAATACACCTCAAAATGACAAACCCATAAAAATGAATGCTCCCTGTTCCAATAAACTAATGAGAAAATTATAGAAGAACAAAGTATTTAATCACATAATCCTAAGCACACCAATCTCTATTACCTCTTTTTGCATTTTTCTGTGCAGACATGTACACGACAGAGGATAACATTTTTAGCATGGACATATATATTGTGGTTCAATATGTTCAAATGTCACTATGTGACACTTTACGTCCATCTTAGAAACCTTACTGTTCAGTTTCTTGCGTGGGTTTGCGAAAGAACAGCAATTGAACTACTCTTTCCAGGAAGTTACATATTTTTACCAAATTTTCTTTTGGATTTGGACCCAAGTCTTGTCTTTCAAATATATAAAAAGCGTTTGCTATCTTTTTGCTGGCAATGCTCACAGACTGCTGATAATATAAAGAATTTCATACTTGTCCATTTTTCACACTTGATGGCTAATGTGAATACTGACATTTTTTCTCAAATTTTAGAACCGATACACATATATTAGAATTGCATAGCTAAAACGACACACAATAAATATTTTCAAGCAGGATTGTACCTTACATGTCCATGATAATTTTCACACTGGCTACTCATCAAAGAATGCAATTAAGAACTAAAATGTCATCAGGAATCTTAAATTTCAATACGAGAAGACTTGAATGAATGTTTATACTACATTAACCGACTAAAAATTTTTCTGCTTCAAAATTTCTGACTAAAGTTTGGAAAATGATCCAAGAAAGCATAACATGATATTAATTGCACAGAAAATGAAGTAATATGACCAACATTAATACAAGAGAGAAATTGTGATGTCATCTAGAGACTTAAATAAGCAGAAGGAAACATTATATAACAATAAGATAAATTTGTCCAAGAATAGAAAACACTCACTGAAAATGGCTGGGGACTACATCAGCCTTCTTCTCATAAGCATCAAATACCCCATTGTCGGTTACCACATCATTGACCTTGCATGAAAAAATACTGTCAAAAGATTCATCATATCAAACACAAAATTATATGTACATATAATAGAGAGAGAGCTTACCTCACGCTTAGGTTGAATAGGGTGAGTGGCTGAGTTCTGAGAATCGGAGGTAGGCGAGGACGAAGGCACAGTTGCCATTTTCGGTTCAAAATGTTAACCCACCAACACAGCGCAAAATTCTTCTGTATGCTTTTGTCAAGACTCAGAGCACATGTAGCACCCGATCAAGTGCTTGCCATCTTCAATTATGAAAAATTTGGGTCATTTCCAACACACTTTTCATTAGAATGGCCAATGCCTAAATAATGTTGTGTTTCCAACTGGACCATAATTAATTATATTGTAGATCAGTCTCCTGATTAATTGATTCCTGTAAGTTTGATGTTTTATTTTTATGAAACAAAAATTTTAATCATAAAAAAGAAATAAATATAAAATGCAGACAAGTGGTCCACCAAGAAATCAGAACAATATTATTAAAAAAAAAAAGCACAAGATTGATCAAACATCAGTATTCCAACGTATATATATTCCTTCTGACAAAAGAGCTTAATAATGAGCATTGTGACAGAGAAATAGTCCTCTCCAGGTTTTTTCCAAAAAATTCTCCCATTCCTTTCTTGACCCAAAAAATTGCGGATGCACAATAAAACCACAACAATTTTGCTTTCTTCCACTCCAAAAGTTTCAATATTTTCAATAAAACGAGAGACACAAGATAATGACAGAGGGTTAAATTTGCGTAGAAAGCAAAAGATTTTATAAAGCAGCTAGAGTATACGGGCTTAAACGATTAATTTTTTCGTTTACTAAAGAAACAAAATAGAGATTTAATAAACGCGGTTTTATTTCAAATAATACTTTTTCACATAATCACATGACACTACCAGAAGCATATTTATTGTTTTCGAACATCCAGTACATTTTTACTGTTTTTGTCCGTTCGGACACTAAAAATGTCAAATAATTCCATTTCTGTTTCGATTTTACAAATAAAAACAACAGGACTGTATTCTCTCACGTCTCACCCCATCGCGTCGCCAATTCTATTAGATAATAATGATAAAAATTAATAATCTCACTGGCTTTAAACAAAGTCCGACATTGAAGGCTTAAAAGAAGCTCATAAAGCGATTTAATCCAGTCTAGCATGGTAACTGAAAATACTCTAAAAACATTACAAAAAAAACATATTAAATGCAATAAAAATAAGAAGAAGCTTCAAGTACCTGAGGGAGTCAGTGGCTGCTTCGTCCAGACGGCGGAGGGCGAGCTGGCTAGATGGCGGCGCTGAACTGCTGGGTATGGGCGTTCGTTTTGTTTCCTCCTAAACTAGAGAGTGTAGTTGGGCTCGTTGGGTCCACCACATTCCACCATCGGATAAGATTGGGATAATTATCTCAACACCCCTATTGTTTCAACTAATTGTAGCTAGATTATCCAATTGAATTTTTCCACATTCATACCCCTTTGTACTCTACTTCTTTTTCTTTTTTTAATTATTAATAGTATTTTGTCGAAAGAACAACCGAAATTAAACGAGATAGAATGCTGATGACGTAGTCAGGGAAGTAACTCCCATGCCCCTTTGTACTTTAAAGATGTCCATGATTATTATCATCTAACATATATATTGTTATTATCTTTCGAGTTACGTTTGATACATTTTATTAATTTAAACTTTAGATTGAATTATGTTATGTTATTTAAATGTTGATATTTTTAATTAAAAATAAAATTATAAAACATATATTTACTTTGTTAAATTTTTAATTAAATATTAATATGATATTAATATTTTATTAAATAAATTATTATTCATGTAACTAATTATTTGTAAATTTAGAATCAAAATATTATTACACTATTTTCTGTATTATATTTAAAACCAATTATTATTAAAAATTATTTTTTATTATCATGGAAATTTATTATTTTATTCATATTTTATTATTATTATTAGGTTACATATTATTACATCATAATTATTAAAATTATATTTATTAACTTTACAATTACTACTGAAATCCGTTGGGGGAAATTACCCATACAACCTTTACTTTTGATGTACATAAGGCAAAATTAACTATAGCCAAAATTATTGGAAGATGATTATTAATTTTTAGGACGATTATTGAAAGACAGTGTTTCTCTCCCTTTTGTATTAGTTAATACAAAATCTGTGGTTCGTTATATTAAACTAATTAAAATGTATTGGCTTATGTAATGCACGAACAGGCTAAATATTAAATTATCTTATTCTAATAAATTTTAAACCTAATTTTAAAAAAATAATAATATAATATAATATAAGCCACCAAATGAGATTACACACCATTAGGATTTTGAGACAAAAAGAAAGAAATAGGTCAAATGAGTTAACACTTTTTCATCCCTAGATAGAGGTTATCTTCATTTAGTCAAACTCAATTGAATCTATGGATGGATTTACACCAACCCTTTAGTTTACACTGCCATCTCTTTTCTAGTTTAAGTTTCATTTTATAATGTTCGAAGTTTTAAGTTTTATTCAGGATGATTATGGATTGAAAATGAGCATGAGTTTGAGATAAGGTTTTGATTTGAGATGCACTTTGATATGAGTTTAATAGAGTTATATTTTGAGTTTGGAAATACATTGGAGTTTAAGGTTTTGAAAAATGTTTGGATGGCAGTAATGTGAATTTGATTGGATTATATATATAAGGGTGTCTCTTTCATTTTGATTGATTTAGTAGTTCTCAAATCATTACCAATAATAGAAACAAAAGCAAACAGGCTACTTTGTTAAAGTTTTGTCTTTATCATTCGTTATTTTCATTTCTTTCTTTCACTTTCTCATTTAATCTCTCTTGTAAATTTGTAATATATGCCACTGGTGGATATGTATTTGAATATATCATTCTTTTATTGCTCAATTTAAAGATCATTCTTTATTATGGATTACTGCAATCTTTATGGAACACAAGCTTGATTTTTTAGAGTTGGATAAGATTTTATTAAAGAAAGATTGCTATGTTTGTTGGCAATAATATTGTGTACATATACATATACATATTATAAAAAACATTGATATATGCATTAGTGAATTTTATTGAGATCTGAAAAACTTCGATGTTGATGTTTATTTTGTTTCTCAAATTTTATTTTATTTTTCATTTTTGTATGATTTAAGGGCAATTTGGATGTTTCAAAAGTTGGACTTGGTCAACCCGGTGGAAAAATCTATGATGTTAAAAATTCACGATGTTAATTAAGCCCAGGGGGTGTTTGCCTAGAAAAACAATGTTGGCTCATCTAGTTCCAACTAGGCAAAACTCCAGGTGTCAGTGCAATTACCCCTTTATTTAACACAAGTTCTATTTTATATTCAATTATGTAAAACTAATTTAGTTTAAAATAATTTCAGTGTATTCAATATCAATTTATATGGAATCTAATGCAATATATATATATATTAAAAAAGTTATTGATTTCACATATTTTATTTAAGTGATAGATTTGAATGAATTTTAAAGTGATTCTTATGAAGAAAAAAAGTTTATATCAAATATTATTGTTTTCTTAAAGATTTTATTGAATATTTTAAAGAATTATAATAAAATTAATATGAAGTTTATAGAATCTATAAATTCTATCAAAATTTATTATTCAAAAAAAATTATCAATTTTTAATAAATTCTAGATTAAATATAACCCCTAAATTTATTTTATTGAAAACAATGCACAACAATGTTTTCTTGCAAGAAATAATTACAAAAAAATTAATTATTATCTAAGTGAAAATAATTATACTGAAATTAATAATTTAAAAGTGTTGCAACTCAAATTATCATATGAAAGTTCTTAATATCTTCAAATGACTCCTTCCTTCGAAGAGAAATTTGTCTTAATTATTTGTTGCAATTTTACCTACAAAACAAATTAACACTCTTGTTAAAATGGCCCAAAGGTGATTTTTGGAAGCACCTTCTGATGATTAAATCAAATTTTATTTAAAATTATTTTAATAAGTGAGTGTTTTCTCTTAGAACTAACTAACTGACTAATGAAACATTAAATAATCTTTTATAAGGACAATAACTTACATTCTATGTGTCATAATGCATGCAATGATGTTTGCCATTTATCGTTTTGATTACTGTCATGTTGATAGACATTTGTTGCATGTTGAACATTTATCAATAATCTATTGGAACAGTTCTCTCAAAGGTCAACATTTCTTGCCTTTGAATTTCCTCAGCCGATTCATCAAGTTTGAGTCTTTTGGTTACAAAGGCAAGTAGCTCGCCTTCAATGATTAATTATATTAATTGTACAATTTAATGGATATGACGTTTCCTTCATTTGAAGCCTACATCATGTGCCACGTGTCCTATTTTTGCTGTTCTGATGTGTTCGTTTTTCATTGGGTCCCTCTTAGATCCATGCAAATAAGTGTTTTAAATAAATTTAATTTATTTATGGGTCGTTTGTTTTTTTTTGTCTGAAGATTGAATAGTACTACTGAAGACTGAATAGTAATTGAAATATGAAATCTGAATAACATGTTTGTTTTTTTTTTTTTCTTATCTCTAAATATATTATAAATTTGTTTGTTTTTTAAATTTAAAATTGTCTAAAAACTAGTAAGTTGACATTTATACAATTTTTACTATTTATTATTATGTAATTTTAATTAATGTAATATAAACATTTGAAAATAAATATTTTAGTAAATTCTAAAATATTTTTTATGTACATATTAATAATATTTTTTATAATTAAAATATGATTAAAGAATATAGTAGTATTAACCATATTTATATATTTAAATATATTAATATATTTAAGAAAATAACTAAAAAAATAGATGTTTAAATTGTAAATTAAACTATATTAGTTTAATTTCAAGATATTTTGGGATGAGATGTATTAGATTTTACTTTTTAAATATATATTTTTTGTAAGTATCAAGGGAAAAAAGAAAAACAAAATAAAATTTAAGTAATATAAAATTAGGATAAATTTGAAATTATGCTATTTTGAAGATGATAGATTTAGAATAAAAACTTTTAAATGTCATTAAGTTATTTGCAATTAAGTGAAAAGTTAAAAATTCTTACTTAATTTTTTTAGTTGTTTTTTTGATAGTTTTAAGTTATTTGACTACTTAAAAAAATAAACGGAAATAACTTTATATGTGCAATTCAGTACTATTAAGTCTTAAGTGGAAAAAACAAACAACCTCCTAGTTTAATACCTATTTAATTTTATCTCATTTCACCATACAACCACCTCTTTTAAAAAAACCAATAATTTTTTTATATGAATACAACTTCACAATAACTTAATTTAATCTAATAATTTTTTTTATTATTACATTAATTTGGAGGTCGAAGGGAAAAATATAATTCAAGATCACAATTTTACGATATAAACTTGAAATATATATTATTAGGCCAATTTTAATTTATATTAGCTTAATTTCTAGTTTTGTTACTTGTACATGAAATTCGCATAAATTTATCAATAGCTTCTAATAGACAAAGAAATCACATGATAAAAATGAATTCCTTTCCCTTTCAATGATTTTAAATCGGTAAACGCGCATCTTAATTCAATCCAAAATGTGTCCAATCCATTTGCATCTGTTGACTTGCATTGACCAGCACAAAGACAATAATGCCCTCATGAAGACACATGTATTAATTCGTTTTGACGAATTTAACCTTGTAAGGATTTTAAATGACAAAATGCAGCGACATTGAATAATCAAAACGGGGTGGATGAGTGATGAGCCGGTCAGTTCCAGAACCCACACTGGTTAATCTGAAACCCTAACACGAGCTCTCAGATTTTGAAGCCTCTCGCGACTTCCACCTCCTCCTGTTTCTCCATCTTCGAGGTTGGTTTTGTGAATATTATCATTTACCTGTCCGATGATTATTGGCAATTGCAAGAAAAATCACAAGCAATTCTAGTTTAATTAATCAATCAGTAATATATATTCAAAAACAAGAATTCACGAGTAATAGAAGCTTTGTGTTGCATAGAAGGACTATACAAAGAAAAGGACAAAGAAGAATTCACAGTATGTTTGTGTGTTGTCTCCTAGGGTTTTAACAAAATGCCAGATGACATACAATACGAGCAAGAGCTAGACTATAACGAGGAGGACGATGACGAGATCACACAGGAGGATGCTTGGGCTGTCATTTCCGCTTATTTCGAAGAGAAAGGTTTGGTTCGCCAACAACTCGACTCCTTCGATGAGTTCATCCAGAACACCATGCAAGAAATCGTTGACGAGTCTGCTGATATCGAGATTCGACCGGAATCCCAGCATAACCCTGGCCACCAGTCCGATTTCGCTGAGGTCATTCTTTCTTAAAAATATATATTTATATATTTTAACATGTCTATGTAGGTTAGTTGTTGATTTAATAGTTTATTTTTAGGGTTTAGGGTGAGAAATTGAAAAGTTTCTAGCTTGTAAGTAGATGCACAGCTCAAAGAGACGGTTTATTGAGTAAAAATTAATGCTGACTAGTGAATGCGATTGTATTGTATAAGCAGACCATCTATAAGATCAGCTTTGGTCAGATATATTTGAGTAAGCCCATGATGACCGAGTCTGATGGAGAAACTGCGACGTTATTTCCTAAGGCAGCGAGATTGAGGAATCTTACATACTCTGCTCCGTTGTATGTGGATGTCACCAAGAGAGTTATTAAGAAAGGACATGATGGTGAAGAAGTCACCGAAACTCAGGATTTCACCAAAGTTTTCATTGGGAAGGTTTGTAGTTTTAATCATTGTTTGTTGGATTGATAATTGTATCCCTTACATGTTGATTGGTCTGATGTTTTGTTATTTTATATTGTTAGGTTCCTATTATGCTTCGGTCAAGTTATTGCACGTTATATCAAAATTCTGAGAAGGATTTGACTGAGCTTGGGGAGTGTCCATATGATCAAGGCGGATACTTTATTATCAATGGCAGTGAAAAGGTACTGATAGCTCAGGAAAAGATGAGCACCAATCATGTCTATGTGTTCAAAAAGAGGCAGCCTAATAAGTACGCATTTGTGGCGGAAGTTCGTTCTATGGCAGAATCTCAGAACAGGCCGCCCAGCACGATGTTTGTGCGAATGCTTTCCCGGACTAGTGCCAAAGGGGTAAAGGAAATTCTTTTGGTGTTTGGGTTTCTTTTATAGAAGAGTTAATTGTTCTATTAATTTGTTATTAAATAGCTTTTCAAATGTTCTGTTGTTGTGTCCTGACTTGACTTTGTATTTTGCAATTTTGCTACAGGGTTCTTCAGGGCAGTACATTCGTGCTACCCTTCCATACATTCGAACTGAAATCCCTATTATTATTGTTTTTCGTGCTCTGGGATTTGTTGCTGACAAAGATATATTAGAGCACATATGCTATGACTTCTCAGACACTCAAATGATGGAGTTGCTTCGACCTTCCCTAGAGGAAGCTTTTGTCATTCAAAATCAACAGGTATCGTTATTACTATCATGGAAATTTCCTTTAGTCATTTGTGATTCTAGTGTTGGTTACATAGTTGTTTGGTGACGCCAAATTGTGTGAGAGATGTTACATCCTTCCTTTTTGTTTAATTTGGATAAACTTATAATGTCTTATTATAGGATGAGCCTTTCTCTGCACGCTTTCCTCTTCTCCTTTCGTTTTGTGTTTGTTGTATAGTATAGACTCTTTTCTTGTTCTTAGAATTGTGTCCTCTTTCAGCATTTTTGTATTTATTTATAAATTTAAGGTCTAGGTTTTTCTTTTGTTAATCAATTTGTCATGATTTGTTTTGCTGCTGTTGTTTCTCTCTTACCTGTTCTTAAAGATTGCATCTTCTATTATGTGCACTCTGACATATCGTTATATTTAATTTACTGTTTATGTAAACAGTTTGGTGGCTTGTCTGATGTCTTAGTTTATGCTTATCAGTTGGCTTACCTAATAAAATCTTTGAGGTACGCTTGTTGTACTTGGTGATGTTTGTGTCATATACAATGTTAAACCCCCAATTGTCGTTACTTATCAGAGAAGAAAGAAACAAATAAAAAATCTCAAAGTCTATAAAAGGAAGAGTCAAAACAGGAAGGTGCAGCCCATTAATGGGATTGATTATTAAATGGCTAGGAACAATATTAGTAGTTGGCAGAAAGGAAAGTGTGGGATTTGTTTTAGGGTTCTGTTATTATTTAAAGAGGGGGTTGTTAAGGTTGAGATCATCTTTGGGTTCTAGATCTTAATAGAGGAGCTCTGTGAGAGGCAAGCGTAGCGCGAGTCTTAATCCCTTAGTGTAGCATTGAAGGGTATCTTTGTATGAGTTTGGTTTTCAGTTGAATAACAAAAGTCTACATTATTTTTATAGTATTCTCTTGGGTTAGTGTGGTTCCTAACGTACAATGTTGGGTTTTATTATGTGCAACTATATTTTCTTTTTCTAGTTGCTTGAGATCATGTTATGCCTTGTTTTGGTTGTTACATCAGCTGTTGATCCTTGACGACTCTATCATTTACCACTCTTTGTTACTGCAGGTTGCATTGGATTACATTGGAAAAAGAGGAGCAACTGTTGGTGTCACCAGGGAAAAGAGAATTAAGTATGTGCCGCTTAAGCTATTTTACCTTTGTTAAATGTTTTATGTATGTTCATGGTGAATGTTTTTGCATTTTCCTTGCAGGTATGCCAAAGAAATCCTTCAAAAAGAAATGCTTCCTCATGTTGGTACTGGAGATTTTTGTGAAACAAAGAAAGCTTATTATTTTGGGTAAGTCTGGTCTTTCCTATCTATGCATGAGCAATGTGACTGCTTCTGAAGTAGTTGCATAATTACAAAATTTGTTCGTCCTTCTGCCAGCTATATCATTCATCGACTTCTACTGTGTGCACTTAACCGGAGGGCTGAAGATGATAGGGATCATTATGGCAACAAGAGGCTGGACCTTGCTGGTCCATTACTAGGAGGCTTGTTCCGAATGGTTTGTTCTACTTTTATTTTAATTTATAATTTGAATGGGAAATATATTTGTTTCTCAGGAGTTTTAATCTTTGATTGTTGTTTGTATGTTTGCAGCTGTTTAGAAAGTTAACCAGGGATGTTAGAGGTTATGTCCAGAAGGTTATTTTAATGCTACTTTGTCTCACTAAATTTTACCTCCTTTTTTAATGTAAGTTTTACTTAAGTAGTTCGTATATGTTCCAGTGTGTTGACAATGGAAAGGATGTAAACCTGCAATTCGCCATTAAAGCAAAAACGATTACTAGTGGTCTCAAATACTCTCTCGCTACTGGTAATTGGGGTCAAGCAAATGCGGCTGGTACAAGGGCTGGAGTATCACAGGTTTTTAGATGATATTTCCTTTCATGTGAATATGTAAATAGTGTTTTGCTCTCTGAACTTCTGCTTTTTGGAATTTTAAAGAGATCATTTTTAGTGGAATTTTTAAGTGGCATTCATATTCTTCTCATAGGTGTTAAATCGTCTAACATATGCCTCCACGTTGTCGCATTTGCGAAGACTAAATTCTCCTATAGGACGTGAAGGTAAAATCACTTAGTTGCTGTGCATGAAGTAATGATTTTTCATTGTGAAGACTCTTTATCCTATAAAAATTAATGTCATTAGTGCGTACTAGAGATGATCTTTTCACCATTGGCATCAATGTTGTGCTAGCTTTTTTGCATTCCTCTGCCTCTTCTTTCTTTAATGGAGTTTTCGTTCATTAGGAAAACTGGCTAAACCCAGACAGTTGCACAATTCACAGTGGGGAATGATGTGTCCAGCTGAAACCCCTGAAGGACAAGTGAGTTTATTTTATGCTACTTGAATATCTGCCTGTAATGTTGGCACAAATTTCTTTTATGCACTTGTGATACTCATGACCATAACTTGTCTACTACTTCAGGCTTGCGGGCTGGTTAAGAATCTCGCATTAATGGTGTACATAACTGTTGGATCAGCCGCTTATCCCATATTGGAATTTTTGGAAGAATGGGGAACAGAGAATTTTGAGGTACATGCTTTAGAAGCTGAAGGCATTTGATGCCGGTATTCTATTTGGCTTTTCAATTTTCTTCATTTTAAACTTTTCCTTGATTGTAGGAAATTTCTCCGGCTGTTATACCCCAAGCAACAAAAATTTTTGTCAATGGTTGCTGGGTTGGTATTCATCGTGATCCTGATATGTTGGTAAAAACTTTGAGAAGATTGAGGAGACGGGTTAGTATACCATTATCTTACTTTTTGGATAGACTAATTCAAACAATAAAAATAATTATCAAAACCTATTGTTTATACTGAAAAATTTCCTGTTTCCTTTGTTGAGATGAGCTTTTTTAATCCAATTCTATATGAATTTCAATTTTGACTTTCATGGACTGATGACATTGTCATCTTCTATTATATTTAGTGAGAATCTGCATTTATGTCCTCATAGACATTGCTGAATTTAAAAGTAGTATTGGTCAACTGTTTACAAGCATAATATATTGAGAGGAATTTAAAAGCATGTTAACATAACTGTGGATGTGTCTATAAATGTGCAGGTTGATGTCAATACTGAAGTGGGAGTTGTTAGAGATATCCGTTTGAAGGAATTACGGATATATACTGATTATGGTCGCTGCAGTCGTCCACTATTCATTGTGGAGAAACAAAGGCTTCTCATAAAGAAAAGGGATATTCATGCACTGCAGCAGCGAGTAAGCCTAGTAGAAATTTCTATATGTTTTGTTACAATAGTTCTTTATATTATTATTATTATTATTATTATTATTTTTGAATTAATTACATGAGTGCTGTTCTATATTTCAGGACTCTACAGAAGAGGGTGGCTGGCATGAACTTGTATCAAAGGGATTTATAGAATATATTGACACAGAAGAAGAAGAGACTACAATGATTTCCATGACAATCAATGTGAGTATAATAATTCTGTTTGGTCAAAAGAGGTCTTGATGGCAATACTATTTAAACTAGCAGACAGAACAATGGAAACACTGGCATGTTTGATCAATATAGACTTATTACAGGATCTTGTACAAGCCAGGCTTAATCCGGAAGAGGCTTATTCTGATACTTACACACATTGTGAGATTCATCCATCTTTGATTTTGGGCGTTTGCGCTTCAATTATACCATTTCCTGACCATAATCAGGTAAGTTAGATACTTGTGGTGTTTGACTGATCGAATATGTTTTGTAATTTGATTTCGTCTTAACTTTGTTGTGTTTTTGGTGCCTCTAGTCCCCTCGTAATACATATCAATCTGCTATGGGTAAGCAAGCAATGGGAATCTATGTCACAAACTACCAATTTCGCATGGTATGTATTTGATTCATATTGATTGGATTGTATGTTCTTTCATCATGCTGTAAATAATGATTTACCATGATTACTATGCTCCTTAATTTCCCTTAGGATACATTGGCGTATGTTCTCTATTATCCTCAAAAGCCACTTGTAACTACACGAGCCATGGAACATCTCCACTTTAGGCAGCTTCCAGCTGGCATTGTGAGTAAATAATTCTGGTGTACTTTTTTCTTTACCCTTGTAATAGTAGTTATTTATGATCTTTCTGTTTCCATCATTCTGCATCAGAATGCAATTGTTGCCATTGCCTGCTATTCTGGGTACAACCAAGAAGATTCTGTTATTATGAACCAATCTTCAATAGATCGTGGGTTCTTCCGATCACTTTTCTTCCGTTCGTATAGGTAAGATTATTATCGAGACCCTTCTTGTTTGTGTTGATATTTAATCCCTCTGTATGATTACTTGTTTATTAAATTTTCATGGAGATATTTCAATGTTTAACTCTTTCTTGTCAGGGATGAGGAGAAAAAGATGGGAACTCTTGTAAAAGAAGATTTTGGACGACCGGATAGATCTAATACTATGGTAAATAATGAGTTCAGGGTACTGCTTGATATTCACTGCTTGTCTAAATATTGGATGTTTAACATAATTTATTTTTGTAGGGCATGCGGCATGGCTCTTATGATAAATTGGATGATGATGGTCTTGCACCTCCTGTATGTATCAATGAGATTCTTTCATCTCTATTTTACTGATTTTTTGAATTATATTTTCCTGATATTAGTTTGTGTTGTTTTTAGGGCACAAGAGTTTCTGGTGAGGATGTTATTATTGGAAAGACCACTCCTATTGCTCAGGATGAAGCTCAGGGACAGTCTTCACGTTACACAAGGCGTGATCATAGCATAAGCTTACGTCACAGTGAAACGGGAATAGTGGATCAAGTGAGCTTTACTTAAGTGCACAACTGTGTTGAGATTCTATTGTATTTGCCTATTCGGCATAGGAGCTTATTGATTAAAAAAAAAAAAATGAAAGGAAAAAAGAGAGAACTTACTGGTTTAGAAATGTACTAAAGTTCAATGCACGGTTATAATTGGTCTTTTTTGTATTTTGATCATTATGTTATATTGCTTTTTGAATGATTTGGTGCATTTTTTGCTTACCTAACAATTTAAAACTTCTTGTAGGTTTTATTGACAACAAATGCTGATGGGTTGAGATTTGTAAAAGTGAGGGTTAGATCTGTTCGGATTCCCCAGATTGGAGACAAGTTTAGTAGTAGACATGGTCAGAAGGGAACAGTGGGCATGACTTACACACAGGAAGACATGCCATGGACAGTGGAAGGGATTACTCCTGATATTATTGTGAATCCACATGCTATTCCATCTCGAATGACAATTGGTCAACTTATTGAGTGTATCATGGGGAAGGTTGCTGCTCATATGGGAAAGGAAGGTGATGCCACCCCATTTACAGATGTCACTGTAAGTATCAAACTCTGTTAGAATTTCTTGTTGAAATTACTTTCTCTTGTATTGTGTTTTCATTTGGTTCAGAAATTTTCAACTTGTACTATATGAATATACATTTTAGGTGGACAATATCAGCAAAGCTCTTCACAAATGTGGGTATCAAATGCGTGGGTTTGAGACTATGTATAACGGTCACACCGGCAGACGCCTCTCTGCTATGATATTCCTTGGCCCCACATATTACCAAAGATTGAAGCACATGGTTGATGATAAGATACATTCTCGAGGGCGTGGTCCTGTGCAAATTCTTACAAGGCAGCCTGCTGAAGGACGTTCTCGTGATGGTGGCCTTCGATTTGGAGAAATGGAACGTGATTGCATGATTGCTCATGGTGCTGCTCACTTTCTCAAAGAAAGGTTGTTTGACCAAAGTGATGCTTACAGGGTGCATGTCTGTGAGCGTTGTGGTTTGATAGCTATTGCAAATCTAAAGAAGAATTCGTTTGAGTGTAGAGGTTGCAAGAACAAAACTGACATTGTTCAGGTGAGATTTATAATCATTCTCATGCCTCTGAATTGAAAATCAGTCCCTTGTGCTGGACTGCTCATCTTTCATATGAAATGTTTGCTGTTCCTTCGTTGTAGAGTTTAATTTGTGTAATCCCATTTTGGGCCTCGTGATCCTGCTGCAGGTTCACATTCCATATGCATGTAAGTTGCTCTTCCAAGAACTTATGGCCATGGCCATTGCACCAAGAATGCTCACAAAGGAGGATGCCATCAAGTCATCCAAAGACCAGAAGAAGAAGGGAGCTTGACTGGTTGAGAGGAAGATTTGACGAGTTTTAGCTTGTTAAATTTTGGTTTTCGGAAAATTTCTGCTTTGAGGGCTATTTCTGAGGAATGAGCATGGAGTTGAACATCTCAACGCATAAATGCTATAAATAATCTGTTAAGAGGTTGAAAACACACAGTTGGAAGTTCCTCTGCTCATATTGATATAGGCTGGAAGATCACAGGTCCCACCAGTCTTTCTTGAAGATGTTAGATGGAGAGAGTTGGTAGAGTCAATTCATTTCTCGTCTTAATTACTTGATAGTAAGTAGCAGCTGGTGAAATCATCATTGTATTTCAAGAAATTGAATTGACTGTTATTTGGCAAAATCATCATTGTATTCCAAGAAATTGAATTGACTGTTATTTGGCAATTGGTATTATGCTAGGATACTTTGTAATAGAATCTAAATTTGAATAGTACTGTAAAAGTGCTGGAGAGAATAATACTTTTGTGTAGTTATATATACTTACCAAAAATGTTTATCCCAGTTGGCTGAAAAGTTGATATATGCTACTCAAAATCTGGAGTTTGTGTTCAATAGCACTGCTTTTAATATCTGAAGGTTGGAGAAGAGAACCTTCAAAATGATGGCCATATAACTCAAGCAGTGGGGACCGAGACGGTTTTGGCCGAAAAGTTAATATATGCTGCTCAAAATCTGGAATTTGTGTTCAATAGCAGTCCTTTTCATCTAGAAAGGCAGAATAAAACCTTCAAAGTGGTGGCCATATAACTCAAGCGATGGGGACTGGGTCGGTCGAACCTGAAATAATTTTTAAAAGTGGATAAATTTAGAGCAACTCTAACAGCGGTGGAATAGAAACTCTCTATTTATAGTACATCGTCGTCTTTTTTTAACATGAATTTGTCCTAACAAAAAAATTTAGAAATATTTATATTCATCTCCAATGTAATTATCTATAATAAAATATACATTCAATTTATAACCAATCACCACAAAACATGTTTTGTTCTTTCCACCAGATCTACGAACTGTCCATCCATATTGATCAATGAATTTTGAGTATTGAAAAAGCGTTTGTGGGGTTTGGGTTTTGTGGCCTACAAATGAAGATGAGGATGTAGAGGTTGGGTTCACTTCAACCCGGGTTTATGATCGAGGGGGTTAACAGACTGGAATGAAGATGAACATGAAGATGAGGTCTGGGTTTATGGGGGTAGAGTTCGCTTCAAGTTGGGAAGATATGGGTTTGTGGTATGGGAAGATGAAGATCTTCATGTTCATGTTCTGAGTTCGATTGATCGAAAAAGAACTTACGTCTAAGTTCGATCAAACTCAGAACTAGAATATGAAGTTCTTGAGGACTTGAGGTGTTTGGCAGCGATGGGGAGGACACATACGTCCCCAACCCTCTCAAGCATGGAAAGGATAGTGGACTTGAGGGGTTGGCTGCAGAGGAATGCGTGAAGACTAGATTAACGATCTAGCGAAGTAACTAGATTGTCTCAAATCGGCGACGATCTGATATATTTTTTTATACTTGTTTTTTGATTTTTTAATTTTTAATTAAATAATTTAAAAAATAAAATAAGAGTATTTTCGTTATTAAATAATAATTTAAAGGATAGAGACATTTTCATTAAATAACATTGTAATATTTAACTTTAAATAGGGGCAAAATGGTCTTTTTATTTGTTCTAACAGGAACAAGGGCAAAACAGTCATTTTACATTGTAGGTTAGGTTTGACCACAGTTAATTAATAAGAGGAACTAATTTGATGGATTTTTTAAACTTTATGGAAGATTTGATATATTTTCAAATATAATTAAAAATGTGATATGTTTTCAAAATATTGGAACGCAATATAAATTTACTCTTTACAAAGAAAACACTGTATAAACCCCCATCGTCAAACAGAGAGTCACATTCCACCACGCTCACTCACAAACCCTTGCCACCGCTCTGCCCAACCCCGACCTAACCCCAAACTATGCCCGATCGGTTGCCGTTCGTCGACCCAACCACGATTGGTTGTCGTCTGTTGTTCGCACCTTCCATCGCTGTTGGCTTCTTCACTTTTCATTAAAATTACAAACCAGCTCCCTCCAATCTCCATCGCCCTCTCCATAGCCATCGCTCTCTCTTGTTTTGTTGTTTGTTCTCTCTTTTGAGATGAGGTATCTTTATTTTCGCACAACCTGTTTGTTTGGTGGCTGAGAAAGTGAGAAAAATGAAAGCTTGACTCTTTTGAAATTTTTGTTGTTATTTTTTATCTGTTCGTTTGTTCGAATAATCTGTTTTGGTCGATTTTAAACCGACCCGACCCTAGTTGTTAGTATCAAGCTAAGACTTCGTTTAGTACAGTTTCTCCAAAAGATCTTTTAAAAGTAGATCTTTTGAAAATAGATATTTTAGAAATAGATCTTTTGGAAAAAAATTATTGGTGGTTTGATTGTTAATTAAAAAAGCTTTTTTAAATTATAAATTATTTGATTAAATTATCTTTAAAGTACTTTTAGATTATTAATTTACCAAAAAGAGTAGAAGAGAAAAGAGTAATACATTAATTTTAGGAATATAATGATTTTAACGTCAGCCATAAAAAACTAATTAAAACCAATTGTAGTATATATATATATATATATATATATATATATATCAATGAACCACAATAACAAACCTATTAAAACCATTGTTTAAAAACTCGGCGAGTTTCATCGAGTTATCGTCGGGTTCTCGCGGATCAGCACTCCGTCAATCCGAGAACCCCCAGATTGGATGTCCTGCTCGTCGGAGGTGGACACTCGGCCCAACTCGACTCAACTCAGCCCAACTCGGTCGACTCGGCGAGTCTAATAATCACGAAATCAATCGGAAATCATCCCAAACGTCACCCAAAATCATCCTCAAAGTCCAAAATCATCCTCAACATCCAATATTTCCAGCAAAACAAGCAACACACATAACAGAAAATTAAAAAACCAATTACTCACTATCACCGGCAACGACAATAACACCAACTTGAAGGAAGAAGACGTTAACGATATAGAGGCAGAGAGAAGGAGACTGGCCATCGTAGATGAGAGAGAAGACGATTTAAAATGGTCGGCGAGTCAGTGACAATGAAGGGGGACTGGTTCGACTTCGGCGACGGCAATGGTGCACTTTACGGCAACGACGACGTTGCACTTGAACGGGAACGGCGACGGGCTGTTGGAGAGAGAAGAGGGTTGAGAGAGGAGAAGGGAGAGGGAGCAGAAGGGGGAGATTGAGAGAGAAGAGGGTTGAGAGAGGAGAAGGGACAGGGAGCAGAAGGGGGAGATCAGGAGAGAGAGAGAGAAGATGAGGGTTTGAGAGTGACATCAACCCTTAAATATTGTGTGAATAATTTCGTCATGATCTCTGAAGTTTATAAAAATGTCATTTTATGCTTTCAAACTTAGAAAATTATAATTTACCCCTCAAACAGTGCTTTTCAAGTACTCGCCGATTACTCATCGAGTTACCGATTACTCGCTGCTCGTTGGGTCACTGGTCGAGTCACGAATAGCGAGTTTTGGAACATTGATTAAAACCAATCGCAATATATATATATATATATATATAAAATCACAATAATAAAACTAATTAAAATCAATTGCAGTATCAATGAACCACAATAATAAAATCAATTAAAACTAATTGCAGTACATATATATATATATATATATATATCAATGAACCACAATAACAAACTCAATTAAAACTAATTGCAGTATATATATATATATATATATATATATATATATATATATCAATGAACCACAATAATAAAACCAATTAAAATCAATTGTACTATATATATGTCAATAAACCACAATAACAAAACCAATTGCAAATTGTGGTATGAATATATATATATATATATATATATCAATAAACCAATAACAAAACCAATTGCATTATATATATAACAAATATGATATATAATATTAATAACAATAAAGATAAAATAAAAATTGCAATTAAAAAAAAAAACACAAAAAAACTTATTAGTTAAAGAGGAGTTTTCAAAAGCTTTTATAAAATAAAAAGTGAGTGAAAGTAGATGCTGTATTTTTATATCTACAAAGAAAGTTTAATAGGATTATGAGGGTATAAAGATATTAATAAAATAAAATAGGGATATAATAGATATTTTAATATTAAAAAAAAAAAAAACTCAAAAAGGTCTATTTGGAGAAGCTCAAATTTTGAGCTTCTCAAAGTAGATCTTTTTCAGTTTTTTTAATTCCCCAAAAGTTCTACTAAAATGTCAACCAAACGATACAAAAATAATCAAGTAGAGTTTTTGATATTAAAAAAGTACTTTTAATCAGTAGATAAGCTGTACCAAACGTACACTAAATGTAATAATTTGCAGGTTAGACAAAAGAACATTACAATCAAATTATAAAAAAATAATAATAATAATTTTATGTGATTGATATTTCATAATTATACACACAATAATTTTTAAGTGACAAATTCCTTGCATTTATATTTGTGAGAACCTTGATTATGTATTTAAATTTGGTAGGCATAATTTTGTCTTATGATTAGATATTTAATTAAATATTAGTTTCACATGTTCACTTAGGGTGTGTTTACTTCATGGATTGGGGAATGGGAATCAGGAATGAGATTGATTGATGGTGTTTACTTGCTTAAAATTCATTCCGTAATGGGAATGAAAGAGTGGGCCCCACATCAATTTGGGGTTGAGGAATGGGAATCCCATTCCCCCCAACCCACTTGGGAATCCCATTCCCATTCCCTTTGTCAAGGTAAAATGTCCCTTATACCCTTCTTTAAAAATGTGTTTTAGTTTATTCCCTTTGTTTTATATTTATAAATATAAATATTTACATATGCTATAAGTTTTCATAAAAAAATGTGTTAGTGCAAAATGTTATATTTTGAAAACTATTACAATAATACGGTTAAGAAAGTTTAGGTAATATTTTATATATAATTAAAAAAAAATGATTTGATATACCATATAAATACATAATATCTTCTTCTAAAAATAAAATAATAAATACACAAAATGCTTACAATGATATTGTCAAATTGTTAAGAATTTTTTTTTTTTCTTAGCTTATTATGATGAATTACAAATAAAAAGATAACACTAACATTTTAAACAAAATTTTGTACATTGTAATTAATCCATAATTTTAATTAAGGGTATTTTTGTAACTTATAATTAATCCATTCCGATTCCAAAGTAAAGAAA
Organism: Litchi chinensis; assembly: GCA_019925255.1. Lineage (NCBI taxonomy): Eukaryota > Viridiplantae > Streptophyta > Magnoliopsida > Sapindales > Sapindaceae > Litchi > Litchi chinensis. Next base: position 16,441,848 of record CM034470.1, on the reverse strand, counting down.
ACAGCTTAATGGGAATACTGCTGATTCCGATTCCGATTGTTACAGTTGAAGTAAACAACTTATTCTGATTCCGATACTTCATTCCGATTTCAAGTCATTCCGATTCCAGATCATTCCGATTCCCATTCCGATTCCTCCAAGTGAAGTAAACGCACCATTAATGTTTGCTTTGTAATATGCTTAATTGAATCTTTATTGTTAAGGAATAATTTTTTATCTATGTAGTCTCCACATTAAGTTTTGTGAGTTATAATGTAATTTTTTCAGGTCAATATTTTCTTGATTGATTTTCCTTGTTAAACCCAATTTGGGATATATGTTTGATACATAATCATTTATTACCTTATACAAAAATGCCTTCTATTTATTACTTTATTTATATTTACTTCATCTTTAGTTAGTAATAAAGGGAAAAAAAAAAAAAATCCTTCCTTAGTTAAGCTGAAATATCAAAAGTATATATATATATATATATATATATATATATATATTTTACTAACCTTGTAGTTAATAGTTGACTGATTCAAATTTGAGTTAAGTATTAATTATATATTGAAATGTACGTTTGTTGATTTGATCTTGAATTATTGATTTAATTGAATATTTGTAGTTACATTTTTGATGATATTTTAAGGTTCTAGTCTGGATGTTGCATGAGTGTTTCGTTATTTGATTGCCTTCACATTAATAAGTATTAGATGCTTGGTAGCATAAAAATTTATTTTGATATGAGACGACCGAATACTAATTATTAATAATAATAATTTACCTTTTCTTTACGTTATGTTAGGAAGAGCTGATTTATAAATTAATTTTAAGAGTTATTCATTTTACATATATGTTGCCCTGAGTTTTATCAAACCAACCTATGAATTTGAAAGATTTCTAAATGATTCTCTATTAGAAAGTTTAGAATTATATACAGTTTCTTAACATATCATAGAGTTTTCTTGAATTCAAGATGAGAATCTGAGATAGTCCTGTCAATTAGGTATTAGAGCATTTGGTTTATGATTTTGGATCGTTGCATAGTTGCGTGCATTTATTTTCATGCATTTGAACGCTAACCATACTTTGTTATAGCATCATGCGTCGATTTAGTCGCCTGCGTAAGCAGAGATCGGCGACAAACCTAGGTGAAAATTTAGCACCTGAATGGGTTAATGAATCAGTAAATACGATGGAAGCAGAGTCTTGTCCTAACCTATCTATGCTAGAACCTAAGGATGAGCTAATAGATAGAATTGCTCGGATTTTGACTACTATTGTTCAACAAACATGTGCCCTAAAAAACACTATAGAACGTGTATGTAACATTGGGACTACATCTTTTGATGGTTTCGGTGATCTTGATAGTGCCCTGTTATGGTTGAAAAATCTAGAGCATGTGTTTGGAGTTATGGGATGCCCTAACGAATAGAAACTTGCATTTGCCACGTTTTTGTTGAAAGATGGAGCGTATGATTGGTGAGAATCAGTTCAAAGGTAGAATACTGGGGTGATATCTTGAGATAAATTTAAAAGACAGTTTAATGCTTATTATTATCCTAAGTTCTACCAAAATGTGAAGATAAATGAATTTTTCAAATTGGTGCAAGGTCCTTTAACGGTGGAAGCATATAAAAAGAAACTTACAGAACTTTTGAGGGCTTCTTTGTTTGTAGTGGAAAATGAAGAAAATAAGTGCAGGAAATCTGAAAAAGGGCCTTCGACATGAAATCAAGATTTATGTCTCTTCTGTTCAACATACCAATTATGGGAAATTGGTAGAGGCTGCGTTGCACGTAGAGAAAAACATTGAGGAAGGCTGCAAGTTTGAACAACAGAGGCAGAAAAGCAGTAGTCAAGGTTGGTCAATTGGAGGCTCTAGCAGCAAGGTACCTAAGATATGTGGTGGCTATTCTGGACAGACTAGCAGTTATCAACGAAGTTATGAGGTGAGTTCTAGTTAGGGATCTGTTAAACCTCCAGCAGGTCAGCACGGTACTAGTATGAGTAAGCATAAATGTCCTCAGTGTTAGAGATGTGGTAGACATCAAGATGGAGAATGTCATTGGGGTACATCAAGTTGCTACCAATGTGGGCAGACTGGAGATATTAGAAGAAATTGTCCTAAATTAGTTTTGAGTGGTACTATGAAGCAGAAATCAGTTTCTCAGATGCAAAGTGGTAATGGACAACTTTAGGAAGAAGTGGGCCGTTCGATTAAATGATGCAAGAAAATTATATTTTGATATTGTATATGTGTTTTGCATATTCCATGACATCTAGGCACGCGGGTGTGTACTTATATTTTAATGTTGTAAAATATGTATTTACTTGTCAGTTGCTTGCGTTTTCACGTTGAATTTGAAAATGATGTAAATATACTATGTAGTTGTGTTTTCTTTACACAAGAAAGTTTGTCTTCTATGTTTTATAGAATATTACTTGTGTTTGTAATATGATTAAAAGAAGGATAAAAGGTCCTAAGCCGTTGAGATATGAAATATTTTAGAAGTGTTGATTTCATGTATTTCAGGGTGTAATTGTTAGAAAAATAACAGGCATGTTGTCTAAATTTTTAGTAAACTACCTTATGAATTTGAAAGATTTATAAATGATTCTCTATCAGAAAATTTAGAATTACATACATTTTCTCAGCATATTACAAGGTCTTCTTGGATTCAAGATAGAAATGTGAGAGAACCTCTCAGATTGTGTGTTTATAATTTATATTGGTTCATATTCAATGTTGTGACAGTTTTCAAAATAGGGTCAAGTTATATTCATTGATTCGATCATATATTAGTTTATAGGGTCAATAGTATTATCTAATCAAATACATTTTGGGTTAAGTAATCATATTTGCAAATGAGTGATCACAACCTTAATTGATATTGATTTATTATATGAAATAATAAAAGAAAAGACCACCAATAGCTCATTCAAAACCCCCGATAGCCAACCTTAATACGAAATAATTAAAAATCACTAATAAATTATTATAAAAAAAAATTTAATATTTAAAATCCATCGTTTGATGCTTGGGTGATTTTAGGTTAGCATAAACCTTGATCACATTCAAAACAATGTAAAACTAAGACACGTTTCAACATATGCTTAAATGAAGTTTGTGATTGCAAATCTCAATTATATGATAAAATTTCAGAAAAAGCAAAAAGAATTAATGAAAACACAAATTCCTAATTGTTTGATGCTTTAACAATAACAAAAAAATGAAGGCACAAACGAATGAAGGCATATGACTATCTTGGAAAAATTAAATAATAGATCATGAAGGCATATGACTATCTTGGAAAAATTAAATAATAGATCATCTGTTGCCACGTTGAAACACCGAATCACTTCTTGGATATTTTGTATTAACTTTAACGTTTTTTCATTCATTGTTTATTATTCATAGTATCATGAATAGATGAGGTATTAGGAGAGAATAAACAACCGTTTGTTTCTCTTATATGCCCTACCATAATGTTTGATGGATGCTTTGCTAGAAAAGTTGCAACTTTCATCCTTTGGTAGTTAGAGTTGTATTGTATGAAAAAAGTTATCATTGCAATTTAAAGTTGTATCATCACCAATGCAATATACAATAACTAACATAAGCGTTCGTTGTAGGGTTTAAAATAAAATCACATACATTTTTGGCATTGAACCAATGGTGGGAACCGATGCACATAATTCATAATCATAAAATAAACCATAGTCAAATCGATTAGGTTGTGATGGTCATCGTGCAAACTTGACGACACTAAAGGATTTGAATTCATTATCTAAAACTATGTTTTGATAATAAAAATATATATATATATCTATTTAGTATTGTAAGCTACATACAAAAATATTTTCATTAACAAGTTAATTCTACGAAAATAAGTCAAGGAACATTCTACACATATAGGATACGATACACACAACTTGTGTTGTGTTATGCTTGTTTTTGGGACTATGAAAATGGGCTGGTAAAAGCCCAAAGAAAAAATCCAATAACAGACCCAATTAGAAAAACCCAGAATCTCCATCACCCAGCTTAAAACAAGCTCGCAAGATAAAAAAGGCATTCCAGCCTCCAGCTCACAGCTCTCAACTTGCTCAGCTCCCAGTGAGCTAAGCATCTAGGTCGCAGGTCGTAGCTCGTTATGCATCCAGAATCCAACTGTCAGCTCTCATGCGAGCTAAGCATCTAGCTCGCAGGATGGAGCTCTCAGCTAGCTCAGCCTCCAGCTCGCAGCTAGCTCAACCTTCACCTCGCAGCTCTCAACTAGCTCAGCCCCTAACTCTCAGCTCTTAGCTAGCTCAGCCTCCAGCTCGCAGCTCTCACCTAGCTCAGCCTCCAGCTCAGCTCTCAGCTTAGGTCTCAGCCCTTAGACCTCAGCTCTCAGCTTTCAGCTCTTAGGTCTCGTACCAGCGAGCTTTCCAGCTCTTAGGTCTCGTACCAGCGAGCTCCATACTATTCCAGATCCCAAGAAGCAATTAATGCAGTATGGCTATGACAGAGCTGTTAGTCAATGTAATAAATGCTATGTCAAAGTAGTTAATTTTTTTACATATACATCACTCAATTATAATCCCCCATTCTCTATAAATAGGGGGAGAAATTCATTGTAAAGAAAGTCTCAGATTCTAGTATTACAGTCACTCTGCAAAAGTATATTGAGAGTGACCCGTAGATATAGGTACCATTGCCGAACCATATAAAAATCTTTGTGTCATATCTCTCCTGTTCTTCCTCTCTCCTCTCTTTAGTGTGCTTTGTGATTGCAGGTATTGGGCACTGGATCATCCGGTCAACCGAGATCAAAAATCGACGTTGACATAAATTGGTGCTAGAAGGAGGGCCTAGACTGTAATCTTGAACTTTCAACAACTGTGGCGAAAGGAAGAACAACCAGAAGTTCAGACCCGACAGTTGATCCACCTGAAAGGCAAGCAGATCAGCAGGAGCTTGATTTCCAACTGAGGGAGAATGCTGTTGTGCCCATATCAGACACATCTCACGCCCCCATGACAGGTGTTGCTGTAGGTATGCCTCCAATGACCTCTCACCAGCCAGCACCATTGGACTCTATGGCTGGGGGGCTGCATGTATGGCACTAGCGGCAAGAAATGTTAGAGGATACAGTGTAGCAACTCGCTAAGGCAATTAGGGCGCTAGTACAGACCCAAACACCAACCCTTGATGGACCGCTCGGAGATCAGCCACGACATGCCAACTCAGTTCATTCCTCCAGCTCGCGTTCGAGAAGTGAAGGTCGCCGAGCTCGTGGAGCTAGAAGCTCACAAAGGTCTTGTCTGAAAGGTACCCCAGATTGCAGCTCTCAAGGTCGCGAGCTTGAGGGAGGCTATAACCCTCAAAACCCAGCAATAAAAGAGCTCATTCAGAGGGTTCAGCAGCTGGAGAAGCAACTTGGACCCTAGGATCTGAGAGAGCAATATGAGGAGAGAACCCCTCTCATCAGGGAAGTCGAGACGCAACCTCTCCCTCCTAGATTCAAGCTCCCCAGCGTTCCATCTTATAATGGGGACAGTGACCTTTACGATCACTTAGACGCATTCAATATCCAAATGGATCTTCAGACGTCCAACCCCTTGGTGAAATGTCGTGTTTTTCCAGCCATCTTAGGTAACGTTCCGCGAGCTTGGTTCAAGCGTCTCCTAGCTCGCAACATAAATAGCTGGGGGGAATGTCAGCAAAGATTCATTAGCCAGTACCAAGCTCTGAAAAAGCAGCTTGCACCACTCTGCCACCTCACTACAGTCTTTCAACGGCAGGGCGAGTTTTTGAAAAATTACATTACCAAGTTCAGACATGAGGTCGCTAAAGTGGAGAATCCCTCAGATGACAACATCCTAACTACGATCTCAATTGGGCTTCACAAGGATGGGAAGCTTTATGAGAGTATATATAAATCTCCAGTAAAGGACCTGGGTGAATTCTATGAACGAGCTGTAAGGGAGATTAGATGGGAAGAAACCTTCAGCCCCAGAAAGTCTGACCAAAAAGATGAATTGGGCAGTCCCAACAGTTGAAGAGAAGAAATAATGGTGAGGACGAAAATAAAAGTCAGAATGAGGGTTCAAGACATCAAGTCGCTAAAAAGGCCAGGAACGAGCTCAGAAGTGAGCGACCTCAACATCAAGGTTGCCATGTAAGCTACAACGTCTTGTCTCATACACAAGACAGTATCTTTGCAACGGAGAAAGGTAGAGATGACTTTGGGAAATCCAACCCCATAAAGACTCCTACTAAGTTCAGAAACAAGAACAAGTTTTGTGTCTATCATGATGAGGTCTGACACAATACTTCAGATTACTGGAAGCTGAAAGATGCTATCGAGGACCTAATCAAACAAGGCCGTCTAGGAGAATATGTGGTGCATAGTAACAGCCCCAGCAGGCTCCCAAGCTAGACGTGAACCCTCAGTGCATCCACATTGTAGTTGCTCCCAACAGGTCATGTCCTAATTTGTAATTCAATTTAAGAAATCGATAGAATATATGAATTTTCTTCAAGTATTTTATACTTCAGCTGCCTTATTGATTTCTTAAAATCATGCCATGAAATGGGCCTACGCGACTTGTTAGCTGAAGTCGCGACCTCTGGACTGCTCGCTATCTTAGCTGAGGCTTTGACCTACTTGAGATAGCACTGTTAGCTGAGGCCGGTTTACTGGATAGTTCGTAAAAACGTGTTGCTATGATAGAAGAGTTTACGACCTATTGGATAGCTTGCTAGTACACTATCTTAGCTGAGGCTTCGATCCACTGGAGATAGCCAACACTGTTAGCTGAGGTCATGAATCCCTATGTACGACAAAATATTGCTCATAGCTCACAACAATGTTTTTACATATTATGCTGGCTGAGTTCCTGAATCGAGTTATGATCTGGAACCACAGCCCATGATGGTCAAGCGACCCTCCAAGCTCTCATAAGGTGTTTTTACCCTTGAACAATACATTGATTAACACATTGATCACCTAGATGTTTCTGTTCGCAGGAAAAACCAAGGGAACGAAGCACAATCATGAAAGACCTCAAATAAGATATATATCAAACTTAGCAGTTTCAGTAGAGTCATCACAAGATGGGACGAAATCTGAAAATGCGCCAAGGCAAATCGAGATGCAGCAACTTTACCAGCAAGTTTTAGTTCCCAGTTCGAAAATCGCACTGAGAGCTAGGGGGCTTATGTTATGCCTGTTTTTGGGACTGCAAAAATGGGCTGGTAAAAACCCAAAGAATCAATCCAATAACGGACCCAATTAGAAAAACCTAGAATCTCCATCACCCAGCTCAAAGCAAGCTCGCAAGATCGCTAAGGCATTCCAGCCTTTAATTCGCAGTTCTCAGCTAGCTTAGTTCTCAGGTCGCAGTGCTCAGCTTCTAGCGAGCCAAGCATCCAGGTCGCAGGTCGCAGCTCGTTATGCATCCAGAACCCAACTGTCAGCTTTCATGCGAGCTAAGCATCTAGCTCGCAGGATAGAGCTCTCAGCTCTAAGCTAGCTCAGCCTCCAGCTCGCAGCTCTCAGGTCTCAGGTCTCAGGTCTCAGCCCTCAACCTCAGCTCTTAGGTCTCGTACCAACGAGCTCCATGCTATTCCAGATCCCGAGGAGCAATTAATGCAGTATGACTATGACAGAGTTGTTAGTCAATGTAATAAATGCTATGTCAGAGTAGTTGATTTCTTTACATGTACATCACTCAATTATAATCCCCATTCTCTATAAATAGGGGGATAAATTCATTGTAAAAAAAGTCTCAAATTCTAGTATTACAGTCACTCTGCAAAAATATATTTAGAGTGACCCGTGGATGTAGGCACCATTGCCGAATCACGTAAAAATCTCTGTGTCATATCTCTCCTGTTCTTCATCTCTCCTCTCTTTGGTGTGCTTTGTGATTGCAGGTATTGGGCGTTGGATCATCCGGTCGACCGAGACCAAAAATCGACGTTGACATGTTGCAAATTCCCTTTTTCGTATGTTGCTCTGAGTACGCAGATAGCTATCCTATAACTCCGTCCACTTCTCGATCACATTTACAACCAATAAAAACTCGTGCTATTATTTCAGATAGCTATCTGTTTTGATAGCTATCCCATAACTCCGTCCACTTCTCGATCACATTTACAACCAATAAAAACTCGTGCTATTTTTTCAAAAGCAACCAAAAAAAAAAAAAAAAAAACTAGTGACTATGATTATTATTATTATTATTATTCATTGAAATGAAAACTTGCACATTAAAAATTGGGATTAATGCTTGCACTGTGATAGTGATGTCTTTTTTCGAATTGTTTATATTGTTGAACACTAATTTAACTTTATCACAACCAAACTTGGACATCTCATAACATTTCAAATTACAACACTGTTTCATACTTTCAGCACATCAATTGGATTCCTTGTATTACCCCAATTTTATGCATATGCCTGCAAATTAAAAGACTAACTATATTTCAATTTTAAAAATTATAGAAATCATATTGTCCGTAAGAACTACATATAGCATCAATGTTGCATCGATGACATAATAATTTACTATAACAATATTCTGTAAATTTTAAAATTGAAATACAGTTTTATAAACTTATACAAAAAGATGTAAACATATACCGAACATGTTTTGGGGAATCATGCGATAGAAATTGTATTGCCATATCAATAACTTGTACGAACTAAATGTGATCAATAATTTTTGAAAATATTAAATGAAAAATCTATCAAACAATTTATAAAAAATGTATGGACCATATCTACCACCCATACTTCTGGCAAAACAATTTGCATCTCCTGGTGGGTAGCAAATTTATGGGTTATTTGTTTTTTTCACTTAAGACTTAATAGTATTGAATTGCACTTATTAAGTTGTTTTTTTTTTTTTTTTTTTTTTTTTTTTTTAAGTGGTCAAACCACTTAAAACTATAAAAAAACAATTGAAAAATTTAAGTAAGAATTTTTAATTTTTCACTTAATTGTAAATCATTTAATGACATTTAAAAGTTTTCATTTCAAATTTATCTTCTCCAAAAAAATATAATTTCAAATTCATCCTAATTTTATATTACTCAAATTTTTTTTTCTTTTGTTTTCCCTTGATGCTTACAAAAAATATATTTGAAAAGTAAAATCTAAATACATCTCATCCCAAATGATTTTGAAATTAAATTAATGTATTTTAATTTACAATTTAAACATTCATTTTTTTAGTTGATTTCTTAAATATATTAATATATTTAAATATATAAATGTGATTAATACAACTATATTTTTTAATTATATTTTAATTATGAATAAAATATTATTAATATGTACATAAAAATGTTTCAAATTTTCTTAAACTATTTATTTTTAGATATTTGTATTAAATGGATTAAAATTACATAATAGCAAATGGTAAAAAAAAATGTATAAATGTCAACTTACTAGTAAAAAAAACAAAAAGTCTACAACATATTTAGAGATAAAGAGAAAAAAAAAAAAAAAGACATGTTATTCACATTTCAAGTTTCAGTTACTATTCAATCTTCATTTTTCAGCAACACTATTCAATATTCAGATAAAAAAAAAAAAAAAACAACCCCTTACCCTTGTTCTCAACAATTAAGTCATTGAAAGAAAAATAGTACATTACAATAATATTAATTAATGTGATTAGATTTGCATAAATGTAATCATTTTGAATGATCACAAATTGCATGAAGGTAAATATAATTACAAAACTGAAATGCCATGAAAGATGAAGTTCAACAGAATAATGTCATCTTCAAAATCAAACCAGGAGGAAACTTTGAACGGAAGCCTTTTTTTTTTTTTTTCCATCTGTCTTGTCTTCGATATAAAATATGTCAATTTTAATAGCAAAGTTATTACCTATAAATTATTAAAAATAATATAGATATTGAAATAATTGTTATGCAAGCTATACCAATTTCTATTTAAGAAGCTCATCTTCAACATCTTAGACTGAACTTTCATCCGTGCAGACGCTATGCTTAGCATCATTATGGTGCTTCGTATGCAATTTTGTCACCTCATCCTTCAATGTTGCCATGTAGGGGCGAATTGCTTCTTCTGCCAAATAAGGGATTTGGGCTGTCCAAAGATCAACTGAACGTTCAACTTATTTAACTTTATCCTTCATTATGTTCATCTCCCAAGCAAGTCTGTTATGGATAGGCAACCAATATGGCTCACCATCATTTACGATAGTGCTATATAAACCCTCTCCTTTGTTCACCCACTTAAAAATGATTGCGGCCTTCTCCTCTATCCATGCAATCAAAGGTGTTTCAAGCTTGTTCATGTAAACTTTATCTTATTTTACACTCCCCCGTAAAATATTTGCAAAATAGAATGCAACCCTTGAAACAATTAAATATTCCAAGCAATAGGTTGCCCACTTCTTCCTTCTTATCATCTTCAGATCCTTAAAGCAATAAGCAATGATTCATCAAATATTGGTGTTTTCGGTGGGCATAGCAAGATAGATAAAGCAAACAAAACAAACATAATCTTATCATATCATCTTCCTTCATCTTTTATAGTTTGTCCATATAAAAAAAAAAAAAAAATTGATATTAATTTGTATTCGTTATGCCATACAATTCTTATATATTTAATTTATAGTGAAATTTAAGGTAAATTGATTTCACCGAAACACAAAAATAAGTGTGAGTTGATTTATGAATTGATGTCAATTTTGAATAAATAATTTTAATAATTGATAACGTACTTTTTATCCCTATTAATAAGTAAGGCACTATTATAATAGTTTATAACTGATAATTAATTTGTAATAACATTAAATCTAAGTTGAAATGAATTCTTTTAATATCTATATATATATAGAGAGAGAGAGAGAGAGAGAGGTCCCCTTGAGTGCACTTGAGTATCCATATACCCTTAAAAATTTTATCTACTGACGACTTACTAGCCTATTGAATCAGTCACATTTTTACTCGATGGGGAAATTCAAAAACCTTTAATTGATGCAAACCATGATGAATGTCAATTGCAGTCATGTTTTTCAAATTCCAAGTCCTTCAGATGGGTTTGTCAATGAACCCAAGTGGGTTCGTTTGACCATTTGGAATGATCTAAGTTTGCTCAACGGCGAACCCAAATGGGCTTGTATTCATCATCGAATGATCGTTCGATGATAACCCAAGAAGGATTCTTTTAATGATGAAATTTTTTGAGTTCATTCAACAATAAACTAATGTGGGTTCGTACCAGATCAAACGAACCCTCATAGGTTCGTTTGATGATGAACCCGCCTTATGTTTGCCTAACGACGAATCTAAATGAGGATATACCAAATGGTGATCTGGGTTTCAAACGCAGATTATCTAGCTCAACCTTTTTTTTTTTTTCCTTTTCTTTTTAAAATTTTGGACTTCTTTTGAGTTTTTTTCTTGATAAATGTTGTCAAAATGATGAATAGATTTGGTTAATTTTGTGGGTTCCATTTGGTTGGTATTTTAGCCTGATCGAAAGCTCTATAATGGTCTCTTCAAAAAAAAAAAGAAGCTCTATAAAGGTAAAGATTTATCATCATCATTGATTCCTTCAATAACATCCAAGATAACAAAATAATTGCATAATGAGTAATGCTAAACTTATAAAAAAATTTTGTTTAAATTTAAGCTCAAATGATATGATATGTGAGTTGTCAATATCATATTAATTATCAAATCATGTTATATCGTGTATAAGATATTGACAATTTACATATTACAATATTTAGGCATGAATTTAAACAAAAACTTTGAAAAATCTAGCATTACTTTTGCCTAATAAGCTACGGTGGAGAAAAGCTTTTGTGCAATGCATCTTATATTGCGACCAGAATCAGCTTTATATGGCAAGATCATAGTGGAAAATGTGCACCATCTACGTCCTTAGCCAATAGTGAGAATACTACATGCATGTCCAACTTGTCAAACAAGTGTGTATATATAGATATTCTTCCAATGCCTTTTTTGTTATATATTAATTGGTAAAAGAACTAGAAGTACCCACTTGAGACACTTTCTGAACTGTCTGATCTTGACTGGTTTTCAGTTTTCACAATGGCCTCATATCGGTATCCATCTTGTTGAGTTGGCATTGCCTTCCCCTTCCATCTCCTGATAGACGAATTGAATCCAACACAAGCATCAAAGGCATCAGGACTGGAAATAGACCTTTCTCATTCTGCCATTAAAGCCTGTTCCCAAGCAAAACAAAACGATTTAGCAGCATGGACCATGACCTGATGAGAATGCTCCTCATTGCTTTTTACTTTCTTATTCTCTCACTCTGAAATTTGGTTGTTTTGTGCTTGTTTTTGTTTTTCAAGATCAATGACTTCCCAAGTTAACGAATCAACTTCTGCCAGAGCTGCCTCCATTGACTGGATTGCAGCAACAGCTTTCTCTGTTGCCAAGTTCTCAGCAGCTTCAATTGGGCTTTCCATTTTTTCTGCCCTGACCTTCATGATGGATATTGCAGCTTCAAGTTTAGAAATTTACAAGGCATCAAGTTTAATCTTCGCAAAAAGTGTCATAAATTAAAAGAGTGAGAAATGATCAATAAGCAACACAAATTAAAAAAGAGAGAAGAAAGGTCAGAATGACCATGGCAGAAAAAATCAACCTCTGCTCAATGTGATAAAGCCTTGCTGGCAAGTTCTTCAAAAGAAGGCAACCTCAATTTTAAGCTGTCCCAAGGGGGCCAACATTTCAGACACAAAAGCCCTGCATGCATTATGGTCATCTTCAATCAACCTGCCCTTAAGGATTGGAAGTCCATGAGCCCTTATGAACCTGTAACCCACTGCTTTTGTGATCCTTAACACCATGGACTGAACCAGCAAATGATTGAGTACAAGGCCTCCTACAGAAGGTTGGCAAGACAAACCTTAGCTCATAATATGGTATAAGAGATCTTGAGTCACCAACAGCGTATAATTTTTGTCCTACCTACTTGACATTATAGTTTCATCATCCATAGTCATTTATTCTCAAACATAGTGCCTAAAGAAAATAAAAATTCGAACATAGGTTTAAATAGTCTATTGTACAGAGAAAATCAAAGGTAAGGTGTAATGGTATTTACAGTCTACAGACAAGACTGACGCAACAATTTTTTGCATTTTGCCATGAATCAGCTGAGTGTAGTTGGCCTCATGCTTCAGTACTTTCACTATCCTGGATTCCTGACCAAAGTGAAATATATTGTTTCACTACTTAACATAGATCTATATGCTAGTAGAAGTGAATCCTGGTAGGGCAAACTAGATTCAATAGTTTGACTTTAATATAGTTTGACTTTAATGGACAAGTTAAACCACAGTTATAGCACATGAACAATTCAGGATGTCATCATAAAAATCAACAGCTTAACTTTTCAGAGAGGTAAAGCAGATATGAACCCAACTGCACCTGAATTTGTTTGGGTCACATGCTGGTAGTATTTCTTTCTTAGTGTGCAAAAGTTTGGATCATTCAAAGCCAATATACGACCAATCCTAATTCCTACGGAGCACTGAGCTTTGCTCAAACATATGCATTCATCATTCCAATTTCCAGCTCGGAGGCATGGCTTACATTACCTGGGAAAGAAAGAAAGATAATAATTAGGTACTTAAATTTCAAAGCCAAACAACTTATGTAGAGATAACTATGAACTTCATCAATATGTAGTTTCAAACGCTATTTGATGTTATGATTTTCATATACTAGAGGAATATCAAAGAGAAGCAGCTCTTCTGAAGCAAATCTGAAACAACCATAGGCAGAAGAATAAGATTTATTATGTTTCTCATTTTATTAATTGAAGTAATTTATGATTCCAGTTTATCAACGGAAAAAATATGCTGAATCTTAACAATTATCAAAGTACTTTGACCATACCTGGCATATAATACCAAGTTTCATACTACTCATATTATTCATGCTAAAATAGACACGTATCTTTTCATTTGGAAAGTGAGATCTACATTATCTATACAGTCAAAAACACTCTGCCTCCTAGTGGTATATCCTCCGTCAAATTTGAAAATTTGTAGAAGAGGAGTGTATTAATTTGGCATATTATTAAAACAAGGCATGAAGAAAGTGAAATGAAAATTCTCAAAGAACTTTTCAATTCAACACTACGAGAGAATTTTATTACCAAAAGTCTCCACATGAGCAAAAACCGTCTCTAAAATGATGAAAGCGCTTGTTGTCTCTCACAACTATCTCCCTTTCAGCAACGTTTGAAATCAACTTAGCTGCATTATGACAATCTACACAGATACGCAGGTTCTTGCAGATCCTCAGTGTTACACCTTTTGTTGTCTTTAACAACCCCAAAGAAATTGCAAGCTTCTCACTGTGGCCCCGCAATAAATCAGTCTTCTCTACTTCGTCTACTTCACGAAGAACAGAATCCGTGAGAGGTTTATATCCAATTTTACTAATCTTTTCCTCTATTTCTCTCCACTTTTCCCAAATGTCTTTTGACTCGGGCAGTGTATCATCGCCAGCAACAAAGCTATAAACATTCCCTCCTACTTCAATCCAACTGCGGCCAGCATCCTTTTGAAGGCCATTCTCCTTCATATTTCGACGCACCTTCCTCATGTCATCCCACTTTGCTGATCCAGCAAATAAATTCGAGAGCAAAACGTAAGTCTCTGCTTTTCCTGGATCCAATTCCAATAACTTTTTGGCGACTTTCTCCCCTACATCCAAAGCACCATAGGTCCTACAGGAACTGAGTAACGAGCTCCACACTGTAGAATCTGGTTCCTCAGGCATCTCATCTATGAGCCTTAAAGCATCATCCAATTGTCCTGCACGACCCAGCATGTCCACCACACATGAATAATGCTCTAATCGAGGCTTTAGCCCATGGAAGTTCTGCATCTGGTTGAAATACTTTAGCCCATCATCAACAAGCCCAGCATGACTACAGGCCATCAAAATACCAACAAATGTAAAGGCATCAGGCCTCTGGTCATGTTCCTGCATCTTCTCAAATAGATGAATTGCCTCTTTTCCATATCCATGTATTCCATATCCCACAATCATAGCATTCCATGAAGCTACATCTTTATTTGTCAAATTGTCAAAGATCCATCGAGAATATTCTATGCAGCCACATTTTGCATACATATCTACTATTGAACAACCAATGAATACATCATCCATGAGGCTAGCTTTCAAAGCATAACAATGAGTTTCTTTTCCCAGCCGCAATGCAGATAGCTGTGAGCAGGCACCAAAGACGCTCATTATGGCAATCTCACAACATTGAATTCCATTACAGACCATCTGACGGAAATAAGCTAGGGCTTCAACAGGAAGTTTGTTTTGTGAATATCCAGTTATCATTACATTCCAAGATACTAAGCTTTTATCTTCCATTCCATCAAACAATACTCTTGCAGAAAATGATTTCTCACAATGCATGTAAAGCGATAGCAGTGAGATACCAATAAACGGATCTTTCTCTAACCCATTACGCAGTACAAATCCATGAATCTCTCTGCCATATTGCAGGGATTTCAGATGGGTGCAGGCTAAGAGAAGACTACTGATACTAAACCAGTCAGGTTCTATCTCTGAATATGTCATTTGATGGAAAAATTCTATAGCCTTTGAAGGATCACCATTTTGCGCATGACCACCAATTACTGCATTCCAAGAACTGACCGTCCTTGACCACATACCATGAAAAACATGCTCAGCAGAAGTCATCAATCCACACTTTGCATATGCTGCAACCAAAGCATTAGCTACCAATTCCTCATTTTGAAACCCATGTCTTAATGAATAACCATGGAGTTCCTTCAAGCTTGGCAACTCCGACTTCCCTAAACAAATTGTCAATGCATTTAAAACAGTGATCTCATTCACGTCCATATCCTCCTCCGCCTGCATCTTCCGCAAAAGATCAAACGACCCACATTTATCTCCTGCCATAGAAAAAGCCCCAATGATGGTGTTCCAGGAAACAACATTTCTGTTATTGTTCCTATCAAACAACATTTGGGCTTCCGATAAGTACCCACATTTCGAATACATATCAACTAACGCATTGTTCACCATCAATTCGTGATTCAGCCCCAATTTTAGTGCTAAACCATGAACCAACTTTCCCATTTCTACGTCTCCTTCTGTCGCACACACGGGCAACAAAGTCACAACTGTTGCCACATCTGGTGCCAAATCTTCTTCACAACTCAACATCTCCAAAAAGACCTTAAAACTCTCATCAGACAAACCACTCTCGGAAAACCCACAAATGAGTGAATTCCAAGAAACCAAGTTTCTTTCACGCATACCCTCAAATACTTTGACCATTTCCTCAACAAACCCACATTTCCCATACATAGCAACCAAAGCATTACCCACAAACACATCTCCAATCAAACCCAACTTCACTGCCATTCCATGAACAACACATCCCAACCCCACCTCGCCAATCCCTCCACAAGCCTTAATCACGGTAGGCAGAGTAAAGTTATCAGGCTTCAGCTCCGTTAAAGCAATCATTTCAACAAACATGTTCAATGCATCACTATAAAGCTCATTTTTAGTGTACGCACTAATAATCGCATTCCATAGAAACAAGTTCTTTTCACTTAAAGCATCGAAAACCCTACGAGAATCCAAGGGAGACCCACACGCAGAGTACATAGTGATTAAACGAGTATTGAGAACAAAATCATTGCTATACTGTGGGGAAGCCAGAACCATCTGGTGAACTTCCTTACCAACTTGAATGTTTTTTTGTTGGGCACAGGCTTGTAATAATAGACCAATGGCTTCTTTAATCTGGGCATTGTTTTGATT
This sequence comes from Litchi chinensis, assembly GCA_019925255.1. NCBI lineage: Eukaryota > Viridiplantae > Streptophyta > Magnoliopsida > Sapindales > Sapindaceae > Litchi > Litchi chinensis. The sequence continues at coordinate 16,425,014 of CM034470.1, read as the reverse complement.
TTGTTGCAAGAGAAGGTGAGCTTCGGTGAGGTCTTTGGATTCACAGAGAGTGATTATATGTGAAAGGAAATGGAGTTGATGGGCGGAGTTGTTGGTGAGAGAAGGAGGTCTTGTTTGGTGGGTGTTGGTGCAGAGAGAAAGGGATGATTTTGCATTGAACAAGGAGGGGAGAGAATGTTTAGGGGTGTATCTATGTAGGATGATGGTGGGTCGATGGTGGTGAGCGAGGGATGGATGTGGCTGCGATCGACTCAAAAGAGACATATCAGGCTATTCGTAGAAAGGTTCGAATGTCAGTTGGACCCTTACCGGCTTGTCTGCTAATAAATTCGTCCAGACGTTAATGATGCATTTACCTTTACGTAATTAGAATAGTTTGAAATGGAAATCATCCGAACTGATATTAATTTGAAATTAATTGATATATCATAATCAAAATAAATTATTTAATTTAATTATAAAAATTATAATTGAAATCAATAATATTTCTTTTGATATGTAATATATTTACTTTAATTAAAAACTAGAATAGATTGTTTAAAAGTTATGAAAATGTCATTGATTAAAAATATGTAATATTTAAGTATTTTTTTAAAAAAAAATATATTTTTTTAATCAAAAAATATGTATTTTTATATAATAATATTATGCTTATTAAACTTTTTTTTTAATAAAAATAATGATTTTTTATTGATATTTTAATGTTATCTATTTCGCCATTAATAATTTCTCACTTTTTTTTTTTAATTTCCTTCTTTTTTTTTGTTTTCAAATAAGGGTATAAAAGACTTTGTAATATTTAAAAGGAAATAAGAATGGGGATTCTAAGTAGGTGGGCGGAATGACAATCATATTCCACAACCTCAAATTTGTATGAGATTTACATATTTCATTCTCATTAAGGATTAATTTAAAGAAAGTAAACGCCAACAATCATATTTATTCTTTATTTCTATTCCATAATCCTTTAAGTAAACATATCTGTTGACGTCCAGAAACGGTCAACCAGAGATTCTGGGGCCCAGACGGCGGACTTGGTAATTAATGGATGATTGTACTGATTGAAGGGTAGGAAATGGTCAATTAAGGAAGTTCTAGGTTGGTGGTGATTAATTCGGGTGAAGGAATGTCGGACTTGGTGGTTGGTCGGATTTAATGAGATAATCAGTAAGCAATTAAGGAGAAAGAGAGAGAAAGAAAGAGAGAAAGCACAAAGATTTTTACGTGGTTCGGTGACTGCACCTACGTCCACGGCCACTCTGGAGTAATTCCGGCAGAGTGACAGTTCTCTAGTGTGTTAAGCTTGTCTGTACAGTAAAAATGTCTCCCCTCTTTATAGAGAAGGGGAGCTCACAATAAAAAATACAAAAGAAAGTTATACAAGTTATTGGCAACGGCAAGTTTCAGCTGATCCTGACATTGTCATGCTGCATTAATTGTAAAGGTAATGATGATTTCGTCCCTGCACAAGTCTGCATTAATTATACCTGAAGAGGTCTTCACTTCATTAAATGCTTCTAGGTAATTGTGTAGGCAGTTTCCGACGGGAAATCATAAGAGTTGGTAAATTTTGACAACTTGCTGCACACGATATCTCCTGAGGAAGCCTTCGGGTCAGCCAGGTGATGCACTCTGGAGTAGAGCTGACGTGGCCAAGAGGAGAGGTGAGGCGATCTGGGGGTCCAGCGAGCTCGCGACCTCGCGAGCTCCCCGAGCTAAAGGTACAAGCAAGGGACATTCTGGGAACTGCTGCTGGCTTGCGACCTGGACGGCTTCACGAGCTGGGCTTGCAGCTGCTGGTTCCATCTTTGGGCCTCTTAGGCCCTTGTTTCTGTTTAAATTAAATAAGCATGTACTGGCCCATCTGGGCCGAACCAGAAAATGGGCATAACAATATCATTAACTCCCATTAGTAGGGTCTAATCTGGTTATATATATACGTATATAAATGTATATCTTAAATTAGAACATAAAGCACAAGAGTTTTGTTAACTTATTAGTTGAATATATAAATTACTCATCAATAAAACCTTTTGATTGGTTGTAAGAGTAGTTATTGAATAATATCCAAGAATTGTTATTGATTAATAATCTTACTCAAGCAGTAAAGTAGTCAAACCCTACAACACAAATAATCTCAAAAAAAGAAATCAACTAGGCTTAGCCCACTGTTGGCTCCCATGATACACTTGCATCGAACAAAAAAGTTTTTGTGTTTTCTTAAAAATTTGAAATTTTCAAAGCTTCAAAGAAATGGTTTGATCAAATTCTTCAATGATCTGGTTTTAGAAAAACTGATTCCTAAAATTTCCTTTTTTTTTTTTTTTTTTGAAATACCTTTACTCACTCATAGCAAAGGAATACTGGAAACGCTACCAGAAAATTTTTTCTCTTCAAGCCAAAATTTTACTCGGTTCTTATATTCTTTAATAGATTAAACCAGAGAAAACTGACATTTAAATGGAAACAGCTAGATGTGGAGAGTTCCACTAGGATGGAGTTTCAAGTTTGGTTTTTTTTTTAAACTTTCTTTTGACTTATTATTGTAAATTCAAAATTTGAAACAAGAAAGATATTAGAACTCACGTACCTCCAAAAATTGGAGGGAATTAAACTTTCAACCCATTTAAAGATGAAAAGGTATGCAACAATTGTTTGTGTTCAAAGGTGATGTATTTAAATTGAAGGACTTGAACTTTATATACCATTAAAATATCTTGGCAATTGATTTTGAAGCAAAAGTTATTCAAAACCTCTAAATATCAACCTATGTTATCATGTATCAAAGAAGGCAAGAAAATTGACTAATTGAGGAATCATTTTCTTGGTTTTTTCCAAACCCCATAAAATCAAAGGAAATTTGACTCATTCACTTTGATGTGCAATCACTTTATCATATACCTAACAATTCTTGGATTAGTCCTATTTTGATGTGTTATTTTATATTAGAGTTAAGATAGGCTTGGCTGACAGTAGGTTTTTGGTTGCAACGATGATGAATGATTTTGAGGACTCCTTTGGTAATGGGGTATATTAAGTCAATAATTATTCATATTTTATTCTCATTTTACCTATCATTTATGTTATATTTTCTAGTGAAATTAATGCTTTCATGGTGTTTTGTGTTTCTGTGTTATAACTTTGGTTTTGAGAAGAAAGTAGTTCAAATGGCGAATTTTTGGGCAGAAACATAGGCTATCTTATGAGAGCTCATATGGAGTCTTTGGTTCTAGTGTGTAAGTTTCAACCTAGTAAATTAAAGTCATGGATGTCTAGTTCCATAGTCGTTAATAGTTCATGAATCAGAGTTCTCTAAAGAAAGTTATGATCAAGTTAATACTTAAAAGTCAGACTGTTGTGGGCAAACATGTGATCCATGACCATGCTGTAAGGTAACAAAGTCACACTAGAGTCGTTCGTGAGCAAGTGCACGACCCATGCTAGCTGTAGTGGTAGTAGACGATGTTGGGAGTTAATGATGAGTGTGTTGATGCATTTGAAAATTTCTCTTTTAAGCATCCTAGTTGACTTCTTATAAACACGAACCTTTCCTATTTGGATTAGTTGAGCAAACTTAGAAAGAGTTTAAGTCATATATGTAGAAAGAGATTACTTTCCATATCAAAATTTCATTTCATATCAAATTGGAAGGTAGTTTCCTTTCCAAGTTAGAAATCATAACTCTCAAGGGAAGTTTATCTATAAATACCCCTAATACTACAACACCAAAAATGAGGGCATTCTTTGGAGAAGACACAAGGGAAGGCTCGACTTTGAAAACTCTTTCTTCTACCTTTCTTCTTTTTATTTTTATCTTTTATTTTAATACGTTATTTTAGAGTCTTACTCGGCTAATTTCTTTGTTAGTTAGATTTGACTTTAAGCCTCAAACATGAATTCAATGCATAGTTATCCTTTAAAAAGTTTTATTATTTTTGCATAATTTTTTTTTTCACAATTTTGATTCATTCTATTTGCTATGTTTCTTTGATTGGTCGCCTTAAGAGTATGTTCATAGGATTATGTTGTAAGTATATAAATTCCACATCAAATGAATATATTCTTTATTTGTAATAATAAATTGCTTACGAACCAATTGAGGAACCTTAATTCATAAAAATCTAGGGTAAGCATGATATTTTAAAGTTCATGTGACGTTCAAATTCTTTTTGTTCTTAAAGGATTTCGATTGTTAAATCTAAATAGAGCCAAGCTAGGTTATATTCTGGAATATATGTATTTACATAGACACTATATGACTTACAACAATCTAAGAAAAAAATCAACATATAGTATGGTCATTACCTTATTGTGAATGTTTTCCTTATACATTAACATGGTTTTGCTTTATTAATTTATTGAGTGAATTAAGGAATTGTCAATGTGGTGGATAGGAGGTCTTAACTAGTTTTCTCCATTGATTGTTTTCAAAATTAATTTTCAATTGTGTTTTAGTTTTAGGTTCAATTTAACACTATTTTCTTTATTTTAATTGTATTCTAGTTTCAAGTTCTAACATAGATTTAGAATTAAAATAAATTTAGGTGTGATATTTTAAGGTTTCTGTGACATTCAAATTCTTTTTGTTCTTAATAGATTCTAATTATTAAATCTAAAGGTTATAATCTAGAATATACGTATTTACACAGACACCATGTGACTTATATGTAATCTTAAAAAAAATCAATACAACATGTAGTATGACCATTATCATGATGTGAATGTCTTCATCATGAATTAACATAATTTTTCTTCATTAATTTATTGAGTGAATTGAGAGATTGTTGAGGTGGTGGATTAACCAGTTTTCTCCATTGATTGTTTTCTATATTAATTTTTAGTGGTGTTTTAATTTTAAGTTCAATTCAAGACCTTTTTCTTTATTTAAATTGCCTTCTAGTGTTTAGTTTTAAAATAAATTTAGAATTAAAATTAAATAAAAACTCTATATGGGATCAACCATTGCTTGCTTGTTATATTTCATAAAAAGGATTTATGCACTTGTAAGATTTAATAACTTTGTTCATTGATTTTGTAACCAATAGGGTGAAAGTGTGAATAACGATGAATTCAAAAAAATATGAAAAGATTGAAGTTGGATTTTTTGTTTTCTTTTATATCTAATATTAGTTGTTTTGTTTTTGGGCTGACATGACAAAGTATAATCGGCCAATGGTTTTCAATTTTTTTTTTTTTTTTTTTTTATGTTATTCAATTGATATTGATTACAAAGCTCAAATTGCCCTTCTATTGTAATTAATTAACAGTGTTCAACCATTAATCAACGGTCAAATGAGAGGTTTGTGCAGTTAAATCGATATTTTAGGATTGAGTGTAATTAAAGATAAAGACAGAGCCGTTGTGTAATTTGCCCTATTACTTATTTTTGATATTTGAGATCTTCCATGAGTCTAGTGGTTGCTTGTCTCGAGAATGGATCTTAAATACTTTTGCGTGGATAAGGCTGGTACTTCAGGTGACTTGATAAGGAAAGCCAAGATCTTCCCATCGTTTCCTATCAGAAGATTAAGTCGGTGGGATTGTAGCTCATACCTTCTCTATACTAGTTTATCTTTATATAAATATGAATAGTAGTGTGGTTTACCTGGTCTGGTCGTGTGATTGCCTAAACTTCAATGGCTTCTTCACTTTTCGTTCCTATTCAATTTCAATATCTAAATTCTCTAATATAAATCTGTATCATTTTGCATATTCAAAACTCAAGAGCAATACCCATAACTTCCTCTAACTAAAATTTTAAAATTCTAAAACATTTTTTTCAAATAGTTGTATAAAAACGAAGAGAATGGGAACAAAAAGAGAGAAGCTTGATTTATTGGTTTTTTCTAAAAAGTAAATCCTATCAAATAACATAAAAAATTAATGAGTTTATGCTATAGCAACAAAGAACTAAAATAGTTTTAATAGTACTTATATAAGTGAACTTCCTAATTTACCTTTCGTTAATGAGAGAATTATCTTTAGCCTCCCTGAAACTTTCATATTCACAAATAAATATAACTTTTTAGTTTATTTACAGTATCCTTTTTTGGACTAATAGTTGATTGATTTTGACTGTTAGTGGATATGTTTGACTATATAAAAATATTGAAAAATGAAATTATTCCTAAATAAATTCACTTTTTATTTTTCCTTTAAAATAAATTTTAAAAACTTCAAATAAATTAAAAATAAATTTATTGAGATCTCCACTAGATAGATGGTGGAGATTAATTTGAGAAAAATTTTAAAAACAAAACCAAAAAAAAAAAAAAAAAGAAAATCTAAAAATAAGAGATGAAGATTCATCTTCATCTTCAAATAAAAAAAAATTATAAAAGAAAAAAAAAGGGTTGATCAACATTTAAAAAAAAAAATCAAAATTAAAGAAAAAATTAAAGTTGAATCAAAACAAAAAATATATTTTTTTAATGAGAAATCTAGGTTGAATCAAAGTTTGAAGATTTGGAGTAAACCCATATCTTTTTTTTTTTTTTTTAATAAAAGAAACTATTTTGTTTTAATTCAACTCTAATTTTTACTTAATTTTTGATTTTTTTTTTAATTTTGTTGAACCTAATCTTTTTTCTTTTTCAATTTTGTTTTGTTCGAAGATGAAGATGAAGATGAATTTTTTTTTTTTTCTTTAGATTTTTTTTTTTTGTTAGTTTTTTTTTTTTTTGGTTCAAATTAATTGAAAGATGAATCTTCAATTTTGTTTTGTTTGAAGATGAATCTTTAGATGGACAATGGAGATATCATTAAATTTATTTAAAGTTTTTAAAATTTATTTTAAAAGAAAAATAAAAAGTTAACTTATTCTAGGGTAATTTCACATTTCAATATTTTTTACATGATCAAACATATTTATTAATGGTCAAAGTCAACCAACCATTAGTTTAAGGGAAAACACTACAAATAAATCAAAATGTTGTATATGCTTATGAATATTAAAGTTTCAATAGGTTGGAGGTAATTCTCCCTTTCATTAATTGATTTTATATGTACTTTTGTTGTCTTCCACACTCTGGTACACTTCATTTGGACTCTTTCCCCGACTCTTCCTTCTCAGCGACTCCTCCTACTCTTCCTCCATCACTGCTACACCAAAGTTTGCGATCACTAGCATCATTAACCCACCTACCAATCACCACCTACCAATCACTATCTACCAATCACTAACAGAGTTCGTGATCACTAGCATCATCAACCCACCTACCAATCACTAATAGAGTTCGTGATGTATCATTTGAACCTTTATATAAAAAAAGTAGGGGACAAATGAGTTTGCATTAATACAAATGAGAGAAAAAAAAAAGGCGACATTTGAATCAGGGAGTTCATGACGACCATCGTGAATTGAACTCATGACAGCCGCATGAGTTCTAGTTGCAAAATGGATGAGTTTTCTTTAGTTGCATATTAGAAAATGAGAAGAAAAGGTGGGCGAGAGAGAGGCAATTCATGTGGATGAGAGAATCATGATGATCGCATGAGCTTCAGTTGCAGAACAGAAAATGAAAAGAAAAGGTAGGCAAGAGAAAGGCGGCTTTGGTGGGTGAGAGAGTCGTCTATGGTGAACCTAACGGGCAAATTCCATGAAGGGTTGGAGCCATTGTCGTTGCAAACTGGGGTCTTGGCCTTTTGTTTCTTAGAGTTGACAAAGATCGAAAATTGATGAAAATTGAGGAAAAAATAACAAGGTAATTTTATCATTAAAATTTATAAACAATGAAATGATACTATTAAAACTTATTTAAGTTCTTTATTGTTAGTGATTAAAACTTATGTAAGTTCTTTATTGTTAGTAAACAACTCACCAATTCTTTGATACTATCTTAAAAATAACTCTTTTTCAAACGTGATTAGTTAAATCAGATAACTTAAAAGAGAAAGAGTAGAAAAGAAAGAAAGAGCCATTAGCCATCTTTCATCAGATGTATTATGCAATATTTACAATCTTAAATATTATTAGAACTCAAATTATTAATTCAGTGTTAAAAGACACAAAAAAGAGGGAAGAATAATGCTCTTTTGAAATTATTTTGTGTTATTTCTTTTAAAAAATAAATAATTACCTCTTGCTTTACAGGAGAAATAGGTTTATTAATTAATGGATTTAACAATGAGCTCAATACTATCCCTTTTTGTGTGTGTATGTGTGTGTGTTTGAATATGTGAAGGTTGATTGACTTATTTTTAATCTAATTATTTTGGTCTTGTTAACCATTTTGTCAAGGGATATTTATATAATAAATTTTCTTAATAAAATATGGACATTACAAGTCAAATATGTCAGAATTTGGTGATAACATCTGTGTCCTTATTTTTTATTTATCTTAATTAGAATTAGAAAACCAAATAAGAAAAATTCTTTAACACACCAATTCTCTTAATTAACCGGTGTGTTACATGAGTGGTGGCAAACCTCCTTGCTTTTGCTTGTCATGCAAAGGTCAAGGTTTTGACTCGCGGTGCTATCAATAAATGTGTCGATTTTTTTTCCTACTTTGTGGGTTGCTTTTCCATCTTTTGGGAGTCATCCTTCCGTTTTCGGAAACTCTAGTTTCGAACTGTATTTTAGTAATTTGATCAAGAGGATACGATAATATTACATATATTTACATATATTTATATCGTGTGCGTATAATCTGTCATAAAGAAATAAATTTCTTTTGGACGGACAAGGTGAGTGTTTGTCTTGACAAATTAAGCCAAATCCGAGAATCAAAAAAATTAACATTATCGGCTGTTTTAATTGTGGACATTTTTTTTATTGCTTTTACCTTGACTTTTCGTTTTCTTGACATTGCTTTTAGCCTGACTTGATTGTGTTCATGTGGCATGGATCCCTCAAACTCTTTAAATACACGATTATTGTTTACAAGAGTTTACCCCTAACCATACCTTAAAGTTGCTTTGTCATCTCAGACTACATCATTATTAATGAACCTAGTAGCTGCTTTCAAAGCCTTCTTTCTCTCTATTTTCACCAGAATGTCCCAAATACTCTTGCAGGCATTACCACCTCGACCGCCAGCAGCGGAGCAGCTGCAGCACCTCAGACCTGCTGCTCCAGTTGTCAATCAGCACAACCTGGACTGGGCCATGATAATGATTGGATTTTGCTTGCCTTCAGCTGTGGAAATAGCTCTCCAATCCAGGCAAACTCACACCCACTTCCCTATATCTTTCCACTTTTTGTCTCTAGCAATCATATTTTCCTTCACTTTTCTCTTCCTTGCCAAATTCATGGCTCCAAAATTTATAGAAGTAGCTAAGTTGCTCGAGCGAGCTGGTTTGCTGTTGGCAGTCACAGCTATTTATATAGCAATCACAATCCCACTGCCCATGTGGCTCAAATGCGTCACTTGGACCGTCTTTGTCATCTTCGTCGTTATTATCATAGTTTCTCATCGTTACCTCTAAAAAGGTTGCTTGTATTTGAAGTCTTCAGGAAATGAAAATGTTATTTTGTTTTCCTTATCAACATGTGACCCAAAGGGACACTTCCCATGTTTGATTTACGAAACAGATTGATCATGTGTCCTCTGGTAATTAACTGTACAACAACCTGAAATTAAATTTCTTATAAGGGTTGATGTGATTGGACTGATATGTAAATCTTTTATTTCGATAGAGGTTAAATCAACTGGCTAGTTGGCTATACTCCTGGCCACATAGTGTGATATATATATTTATATTTGAAAGACATTGTGCTATGCTACTAACTGATGAATATGCAATAGTAATATCAGTATTAACTTTCCTCATGCTTAGGACAACACTTCATCTAAATTGGTATGTATATCAATTGATTTTTAATGGCCTTATAATATTAATTATCTGATTATCTTTGTGGATTTTATACATGAATTCTTTCATGATCATTTGAGTTGAAATTCTCATCTGAAAATTGAAATTCTCATCAGAAAATTAAGAAGCGTAGCATTATTACTCCATTAATTACCGTTTAATTATTTATTTGGTTTAAAGATGTGCTTTCTATTACACCTGGAAACTATGAGGTGTTTTTTTTTTTTTTTTTTTTTTTGTACTTAACACTTAATGGTACTGAATTAGATTAATTAAGAGATTTTTTTTTTTTTTAAGTGGTCAAATCACTTAAAACAACCGAAAAAGCACTTAAAAAAAGTTACATTTTTTTACTTTTCACTGGATACAAAATCACTAAATGATTTTATAAATATATTATTCCAAGTTTATCATTTCTAAAATAACATATTTCCAAGTTTATCCTAGTTTTACATTATAAAAATTTCTTTTAATACTTTAACAAACAAAATTGAAAAATAAAAACTTTAAACATCAAATTTTCTTATAGCTGGATTACTATACTTTTCCAATCAAATTCGATAATAATCTTTATTGATTTTCTTTATTAATTTACTTGTGGAGTAGCCCATATTGTGTTTATTTGTTAAAACTTCACTGTGCTATTGATGTTTTTGGTTTATGTATATTGATGAGAATTTGTTTATATATAATAGAATCTCAAAGTTTCTTCTCTTTTTTTTTTTTTTCCTCAAAATTTTTATCGAATCTGTTATCGATGTATAATAAAACCTCAAAAGTTTTTTTTTTGTTATCAAATTTGTTATCAATGTCTATTACTTTACAATTTTAATTTTTGTTGTAGTAGTAATTCAATTTAAGATCATTTTATTTATTTTTATTTAAATATATAAATTTAATTGACTCTACTATAATAATTCATCTTATTTTAATTATGAATCAAAATATTATATATAAATGTTTTAATATTTGTTAAATAATTTATTATAATTGTTTGTTTATATCATATTAAATAAAATTATTTAACAACTAATAGTAAAAGGATATAAATGTTAAATTGCTAGTATTTAGATAATTTTAACTTTAAAAACAAATAAGATTATTATACATTCAAAGATAAAAATAAAAAATAAAAAAATAAACATGTTTATCAGATTTCAGATTTCAATCAGTATTCAGTTTTCAGACGAAAAAACAAACGATCCCTATATCTCTTTAATGATCAAACTTTTGATACTTAATTATGTTTTTTTAAATTTTTTTAAAAAATAAGATTAACTAACTTGCATATGCACTATATCCTTGATAAGTTTTCTTTCGCAAAAAGAGTCATAAAATAAAGTCAATTGCATAATTACCCTTCACTGAAGAAGAATGCAAAACTGTCCCAAAATATCTTTAATACTCATATTCATTTGTCTCACTCGAAGCACCGAATAATCTGTCATTCAGGTTGGGCCCGACTGAAAACATAACTTAAATGACGATATATTGTAGAGAATCCTTGCTCGAATAAAATGGTTGTCGACTGTGAAATCCTGCTCCTGTCCTGTTCTCGTCGCACATGCTTAAAGAGATATTTGGCCAGTCTCTGCTTGCAACGTACACGTAAGTTTAATAAAGGCCAGCTGAGTCGAGACAAAGTTGGTGTGCATCGACGTAGGCATTTTAAGTGACGTAGGCAATTTAAGTGTACGTTTAGAATAATTTACCTATTGATTAAAAATATATATTTTTTAATATTAAAAGTTTTATTTGATTTTTCTTAATATCGTTTGGTTGGTATTCTAATAGAGCTTTTGAAAAATCAAAAAAATTGAAAAGATCTACTTGAACAAACTCAAATTTTAAATTTTTTAAAGTAGATATTTTTGGGTATTTTTTAAAAGATTAAAATATTTAATATATATTTATTTTATTTTTTTAATATCTTTATATCCTTATAACTCTGTTATACATTCTTTATAAATATAAACACATAACTTTTATTTTCATTCACTTTTTATTTCATAAAAATATCTGAGATCTTCTCTTTAACTAGTAAATTATATATATATATATATATATATATATGTGTGTGTGTGTGTGTGTTTTTTTTTTTTGTTCAATTAGTTTTGGTTAATATATATACTACGATTTTTTTTTTTTTTTTTTTATATTATGCTAATTCTATATATATAGGCACTACGTGCATGTGTATATATATAAACTAATTGGTTTTATTATTGATTTATTGATATATATGAAGTTCTTTGTTAAAGTAATAGAATAGTATACTGTAATTGGTTTTGTTATTAGTTTGTTAATATATATGAAGTGCTTTTCTTTTTCTTTTTTTTTCAATTGGTTTTGGTTGATATATATTAGAACTTTTTTTTTTTTTTTAATCTTATGCTGATCTGTATAAATACACTATATATATAGACACTGCGTGTATATATATACTGCAATTGATTGTATTATTGGTTCGTTGATATATATGAAGTGCTTTGTTAAAGTAATTGAATGATATACTGCAAATGGTTTTGTTATTGATTCATATATATATATATATATATATGTATTGCAATTGGTTTTATTATTGGTTCTTTGATACATATGAAGTTCTTTATTGAAGTAATGAAATCATATATTGTTGGTAGTGCTTTGTTGAAGTAATAGAATAATATACTATAATCAGTTTAATTATTGGTTGTATATATATATATATATATCCTACAATTTTATTTTTTTAAGGCTAATTCAACCGAAAGTGAGCAATAAAATCTTTATTATTATTACGATTGATTAATTTTTTATGGTTGAGATTGAAGTAATTACATTTCCATAATGAATATACTATTTCTTCCTCTTATATCTTGTTTGGTAAATTAATAATTTAAAAATTCTTTAAAAATAATTTAGCCAAACAGTTTATAATTTAAAAGATTTTTTTAATTGACAACTAAACAACCAATAATTTTTTTTAAAAAAATTTATTTCTAAAAGATATACTTCCAAAAGATCTGCTAATGAAAGATCTACTTAGAGAAGCTGTACTAAACGAAGTCTAAGACAACATCATCAATGGAAAGAACCTACATCACTCAAATCCAAATCCAACAGTCCCAAAAGGAGATGAAATACACCACCCCCTCCTACCAAAAAATTTAATTTACATTCACCGTAAGCATGTATCTATATCCATAATACCAAACAAATCCTAGATTCTGTCTCTCTCACTCTCACACACATAGAGATATTTATGTAAAGTTAGTATTGAATGGATCATAAGTCAATCATTTTTTTAATTAATACTATACGGATCAAAAGTCTGTCAAAATTCATCGATATTAATCAGTACTTATGTGATTTACATATTTACTCTCATAAATAAAAGATAATTACTTTTATAATAAAAGAAGAAAACTATCTATGTAATCTTTAAAATGTCTTCAATGGGAATTACATGCCTCGACACCCAAACGAATGAAGGAAGTTTCTAATCACTTGTTGAGAAGTGATGTGCAGTTTCTTATGTATATATTTTAATACTGGTACATATGTAGTTATGTACCTATGGTTTAAACTATTATAAATTGGAATATATAATTTGAATAGATTTTATACGCTTTATATTTCATCAATTCAATTGTAAAATTACAGGTCTAATTTTCCTTTCACCTCTCACCAAGTATAGCAATGCAACTCAATTTTCTTGATATTAAAAAAGATATCAGCTATATTTTTCGAATATTTTTGTTATTTATTGTTATGCTCATTTTCTCGTTCTTTGCCTAAATGGGTCAGTATAAGCCCTAGATGCTTGGACAGGAGTGGGGGCCCAAAAGGCCCAAGATCGGGATCAGCGGTTGGGAGCCCAGTTCGTGAGGCCGTCCAAGTCGCGAGCTCGCAACAGCTTCCAGACCTTCCAAGCATGCATCCTGCCCGTGTCGCCAGCTCGTCAAGCTCGCGAGACCGTCCAAGTCGCGAGATCGCGAGAACCTCCAGACCGTCTAACCTTCTCTCCTGGCCACGTCGACATATCTCCAGTGTGCATCACCTGACTGATCAGAGAGCTTATTTAGGGGATGTCGTATACAACAAGTCATCAGATTCACCAACTCTCATGATTTCCTGCCGGAAGCTACCTGCACAATTACCCATAAGCATTCAATGCGGCAAGATGCAATTAATGAAGTGAAAGTCTCTCCTGGTGTATTAAATGCAAACGTGTGGAAGAAGATAACAGTGATTACCTTTACAATTAATGCAGCATGACTATGTCAGAATTAGTTGTAACTAGCCGTTGCCTGTAGCGTGTATAACATTCTTTTGTATTTTCTTTTTGTCATCTCCCTCTTTCTATAAATATGAGAGACATTTACTGTACAAACAAACTGAATATACTAGAGTATCGTCACTCTGCGGGAATTACTTCAGAGTGGCCGTGGATGTAGGTGCAGTCACCGAACCACGTAAAAATCCTTGTGTCTTGCATTCTCCTCTCTCTCTTTCTCTCTTACCTGTCATTGATCATCTCATTAAATTCAACCAACCTCCACGACCGACATTCCTTCACCTAAATTAATCACCACCAACCTTAAACCTTATTAATTACTCATTTATCACACTCTCGTTAGTACCATCATCCTTTAATTACCAAGCTCGCAGTCTGGGCCTCAGAATCTCTGGTTGACTGTTTCCGAACGTCAACATCTTTTGGCACTAGAAAGAGGGCCCAACAGCGACCTGGTAATCTCTCTCCAGTTACTATTTCACATTTACTTACATTTGTCTGTCATGGCTAGAATCAAGGCAACGAGGAGTGTTGGAGTGGCGGATGAGCAACATGAAATTCGAGAAGATCAGCAGAGCGCCTCGCCTTCCGAAAACGAGGTCGCTCAGGAATGGCAGTAGCGCCAGCGAGCTCTAGAAGATACAGTAAGAGAGTTAACGACGACAGTCAGGGTGTTGGTAGAAGTCCAAGCCCATACGGTGCAAAGACAGGTGGAGGTCGCACTGCCAAGCAGAGCTCGCAATCAGCCTTCAGAAGAGATCCCAACTTCAAATAGAGTAGCTGCTAGGGAAAGGTCGCTGACGGAGGGATCAGCTCGCTCCTCAAACCTACACCCAATGAGAGCCAAGGGGTGGAACCAGGAGCGAGAAATCTTACCTCGCCCGGGTGAGATAAGGGCCAGGGTGAGCAACGAGGGCGCCAGGCACGAAGAGGGTAGTCGTGGACTTGAGCGAGTTCGCGAGCGCCGTGCAGGTTATGAGCCTGAGCCGCAGAGGGCCGCCAGACGCGTAGAAGCTTTCGGCGAGGAGGGTAGATCGCAGAACCGTCACTTGGGGGAGCAGGAGAGTACCAACAGATGGAACCCCAGTTGGCGGTCCTTGATCTAGGACCCGGTAGTAGAGGAGTTGTTACAGAGGGTCCAGCAGTTAGAGGCTCGACCTGGAGGCCAGAACAGGGAAGAGTGAGAGGATCGTAGGGTACCATTCACTCGGGAGATCGAGACAGTACCGCTACCGGCGAAGTTTAAACTCCTCAATATCCCTCCATATAGCGGTAGGATGGATCCCTACGACCATCTGGACGCCTTCAATGTGCAGATGGATCTTCAGACAGATGACCCGCTGGTGAAGTGCCGAGTATTCCCACCCACTCTAGGGGATACTCTGTGAGCTTGGTTTAAAGGCCTTCCAGCCTGTAGCGTTGGAAGCTGGAGAGAATGTCAGAAGAGGTTCTTGGACCAATATAAGGCCTTGAGGAAGCAGCTCGCGCCCACCTGTCACCTCGCTACCATCTTTCAGAGGCAAAATGAATCCCTGAAGGATTACATCACTCGGTTTAGAGAGGAGGTGAGTAATGTGGAAACGCCCTCTGACGAGAGTATTTTAACAACCATTTCTGTAGGGCTTAGGAAGGATGGGAAGCTATACGAAAGCATTTACAAATCCCCGGTGAAGGATCTGGGGGAATTTTATGAAAGGGCTGCCAAGGAGATCAGATGGGAAGAAGCCTTCGGGGCCAAGAAACCCAGCGATCAACGGAGTGAAGTGAGCGACTTCCACCGCGAGAAGAGGAAGAACCATGGCGGTGATAGGCCAAGGGAGCAAAGACACCAGACTGTCAATGTTGTGGCGAAGCGGGCTAGACCGAGGCCAAGAGGGGAGCGACCTCAGCGTCTAAGCCGATATGAGAGCTATAGTGTATTATCGGACAGACAAGACAGGATCTTCGTCGCAGAGAGAAATAGGGAGAATTTCGGGAAGCCACCCCCAATTGGACCCCCCAACCTACGTTGGGACCCGAGGAAGTACTGTGCCTACCATAATGAGAACGGGCACAATACGTCAGACTGCTGGCAGTTGAAAGATGCCATTGAAAAGCTCAGGAGAGTATGTTGTACAGCCTGCTGGCAGACGACCTCAACACCAACGATCTCAAGGACAAGACCAGCAGCCCGAGCAACAGCAGCCTCAGCGAGCTCCGGAGCCCGAGCGCGAGCCCGCTGTAAGAATAATTTTTACTATTTACGGTGGACCCCATATGGCAGATACATCAAATAGGTCACACCAGAGGTACGTGTAGGAAGCCAACCATACCCTGCTGGCAGAATATGGAAAAGTTGAGGGACCCACCAAAAAGGCAAAGGCGTCCTCGGATAGCATTGTGTTCACGGAGGAGGACGAAGGGGAGTACGCTGGCCCCACAACGATGCAATTGTAATCCGGGCCCAGATCAGTAACGTCGAAGTACGAAGGATAATGATTAACACTGGCAACTCGGTCAATGTCATGTATAAAAACTGCTATGATCAGATGGGACTAGGGGCTGAGCAGTTGATACCCTCACCTGAACCTCTCTATGGCTTCACCGGAGATGCAGTGATACCGGTGGGCCAAATCAAACTACCTTTCACCCTCGGAGAGCCAGGCCGGCAAGCTACAGCCCTTACAGATTTCTTGATTATCGACAGCCCATCAGCGTACAACGTGGTCTTGGGGCGACCTTCGATGAACGAGCTAGACATGGTCACCTCCACTAGGACACTGACGGTCAAGTTCCCAACCCCCAACGGAATAGGTTGTGTCAAGGGAGAGCAGCAGTTGGCCAGACGATGCTATGAAGATGGGGGTTCGACGAAAGAAAGTGAATGTGGTTTCTGGTGGCCAACCACAAGCTATCTCCGAAGCAGGGGTGAGCGACGACCTTGATCCTCGTGAGGTGGACGCAGATAGGACAACGGGACCTATTAAAGAGTTAGAGGACGTGCAGGTCAGTGAGGTAGACCCGGAGAGATGTGTGAAAGTGGGAAGAGACCTGCTACCAGAAGTGAAGACTGAGCTCGCAGAATTTCTGAAGATGAACCTTGATGTCTTCGCCTGGAATCACGAAGACATGGTGGGGATAGATCCTGGTGTTATGTGCTACAGACTGAATATAGATCCCCAGCACAGGTCAGTCCGCTAAAAGAGGAGGTCGATGACCCCGGAACGCTATGCAGCTCTGAAGGAGGAGGTCGAGAAGCTGCTGGCTAACAGGTTCATCAGGGAGGCCCGTTATCCTGTTTGGGTCGCAAATCCAGTCCTTGTGAAGAAGAAGAACGGAAAGTGGAGGACTTGCATTGACTTCACCGACCTGAACAAGGTTTGCCCAAAAGATAGCTTCCCATTACCCAGGATTGATCAGCTGGTAGATGCGACAGCAGGGCATCAACTCTTGAGTTTAATGGATGCCTACTCAAGATACAACCAAATCCCCATGAACCCACAGGACGAGGAACACACCTCTTTTGTCACTGATAGGGGGTTGTACTGTTATAGGGTGATGCCCTTCGGACTGAAGAATGCAGGAGCGACCTACCAGCGACTGGTCAACACCATGTTCCAGGAGTAGATTGGGAAGACCATGGAGGTGTATGTAGATGACATGTTAGTAAAGTCCCAGAAAGCAGCAGATCATGTCCGCGACCTGGATGAGACGTTCAGAGTCCTAAAAAATTATCGGATGAAATTAAACCCCCTGAAGTGTGCCTTTGGGGTAGCATCTGGTAAGTTCCTTGGATTTATGGTAAATAGCAGGGGGATAGAGGCCAATCCGGAGAAAATCAGGACGCTTGTGGAGATGAGGTCCCCCTCCAGAATCAAGGATATGTAGAGTCTTAACGGCCAGGTCGCGGCTCTCAGCTGGTTCATCTCGAAGGCTACTGACAAGTGCGTGCCTTTCTTCGAAGCAATAAAGAAGGCCAAGAACTTTGAATGGACTGAGCATTTTGAAGAGGCATTCCGGAGGCTAAAGGAGTATATGGACCAGGCTCCCCTTCTGTCCAAGCCAAAGGATGGGAAGAAGCTATTCTTGTACTTGGGTGTATCTGAACATGCTTTGAGCGCAGCCTTGGTGAGAGAAGAAGAGAAGATGCAGCTGCCTGTATACTACATCAGTAAAAGGCTGGTTGATGCGGAAACCCGATATTCACAAATGGAGAAGCTCGCATATTGCCTGGTGACAGCTTCAAGGAAGCTACGTCCTTACTTCCAAGCCCATCAGATAGAGGTCCTCACGCAGTATCCTCTCAGGTAAGTCCTCCAAAAAGCAAATACTTCAGGTCGGCTCCTCAAGTGGGCCGTCGAGCTCGCTCAGTTCGATATAGAGTACAGGCCTAAGAAGACATTCAAAGCCCAAGCACTTGCAGATTTTATTGTGGAGTTTACAGGGCTAGTGCCAGAGTAGGAGGAGCTAACAGGTGGTCAGACTTGGGAACTTTATGTGGATGGATCCTCTAACGAGCACAGCTCAAGGGCTGGAGTAATGCTGATCAGCCCAGAAGGCCAAAAGATCCTGAGTGCCTTAAGGTTCGAATTCCGAGCGACCAACAATGAGGCCGAGTATGAGGCGTTGCTTGCCGGACTTCGCTTGGCAAAGGAAGTGCGAGCTGAGCAGGTAAAGGTCTTCAGTGACTCTCAACTTATCGTTTGCCATGTCAGGGGAGAGTATCAGACCAAGGGACAGAAGATGTCAGAGTACCTCCAAAAAGCTAAGGAGTTACTGGGGGCTTTCAAAGGGTTCGAAGTGAATCAGATCCCCAGGGCTCAGAACTTTAATACAGACGCCCTGGCTCGCTTAGCGACCTCCCAAGATGTTAATCTCCTGGAGTCTATCCTTGTGGAATTCTTGCCGACTCCGAGCATTGAAGACAAAGAGGTAATGATGTTCATGCAAGTCCGGCCTAACTCCTGGATGAGCTCGTTATTAGGCTACCTGCAGGAAGGGAAGCTGACTGAGGACAAGCTGGAAGCTCGTCGCTTACGAGCTAGAGCAGCCCGATACTGCATTTATGATGACAGGTTGTACAAAAAGGGATTCTCGACCCCGCTATTGCGATGTATAGATGATGAGGACTGCGAGATAGTGCTGAGTGATATTCATGCAGGTCACTGTGGGAACCACGCATGAGCATTATCCTTAGCTCAGAAAGCCCTCAGACAGGGGTTCTACTGGCTGACTATGAAGCAAGACACCATAGATCTTGTGAAGAAGTGTGATAAGTGCCAGAGGTTCACCAAAGTCCCACGAGCTCCACCAGCCTACCTCCAGCAGATGGTGAGTCCATGACCTTTCGCAATCTGGGGAATGGACCTCATCGGACCCTTGCCCACAGCTCGAGGAAGTTGCAAGCATGCTGTAGTTGCTGTGGATTACTTCACCAAATGGGCTGAAGCTAAGGAGCTAGCAGAGATCTCCACCACGAAGATAGAGAAGTTTGTGTGGGACAACATCATCTGCAGGTTTGGAATTCCTCAGTAGCTCGTGATAGACAATGGGACTCAGTTCACCAGCGAGCAATTCATAGACTTCTGCAACGAGCTCGGAATCGTGAAAAGCTTCTTAGCTGTAGACCACCCTCAGGCCAACGGTCAAGTCGAGGCTGTGAACAAGATCATCAAGCAGACTTTGAAAACCAAGTTAGAGGTAAGGAATGGGGCTTGGGTGGACGAATTGCAGAAAGTCCTTTGAGCATATAGGACCACAGCTCGTAGCTTAACAGGTGAAACCCCATTTTCTATGGTCTACGGAACAGAGGCCATGATCCCAACAGAATTTGAAGTCACCCGTTAGCGAAGGGCCTCATTCCGACCTGAAGACAATAACCAACTGCTCGCTGCCAGTTTAGATTTAGCCGAGGAAGTGAGGGAAGCAGCTCGCATTAGGGTAGCAGTGTACCAACAGAGAGTTGCCAGGTATTATAACAAGAAGGTGCGAGCTCGAAGCTACAAGGCAGGAGACCTCGTTCTCAGATTAGTCCTCCCTGGAGCTCGTAAGGCAAGTGATGGAGCGCTCGGACCTAACTGGAAGGGATCGTACCTCGTCAAGCAGAGTCTGAAGAATGGAGCCTATCACTTGGCCAACATGGATGGATCAGAACTACCTCGAGCTTGGAATGCTGAGCACCTGCGACCCTATTATACATAAGAACTGTCAGCCCGCTCTAACTTTGTACATGATTTCTTTTGACGATTGTTTGTAAACATGCTTTCACTTGTTTTCTGTTGTATGTGTCATATTTGATGCAGAAAGCAAACTGGTTGAACCAGCAAATGTACATGTTAAAAAGAGCAAAGCTAATGAAATCTCTTTCTCAAGAAAATGAGCTGCAGTTTATCGCCATATATATATGTATATATAATTCCTTGAGGGTATCTGTGCAAACATCCAAGGAACCATTTGCAACCAAAATACTTGCATAAAAATGCTTACCAAAGTTACGTACATGTTCTGGCAAGAAGTGCCCATAAACCTCATTCGAGGATTTCTCCTCAGTCGATCCTCGGCTTATTCATGTTATCATCACTGGGAAGGTTTACAACAGCAAGTGTTAAGCTCGTTTCTTAGCTCGTAGCCGCTATATCCCACGGACTCGCGAATCATTGCCTCGCGACCTCGCGAGAGGGGGTAAGACCACGCCTCTCAAATATAAAGTTGTCCGCGGACTTGCGAATCATTGCCCCGCGACCTCGCGGGAGGAGGTAAGGCCATACCTCTCAAATATAAAGCTGTCCACGGACTCGCGAATCATTACCCCGCAACCTCGCGGGAAGGGGTAAGGCCACGCCTCTCAAATATAAAGTTATCTCGCGACCTCGCGGAAAAAGAGGGTCACCCACGATAGGGGCTCGCCCTTGAACTGTAAGTACTGCCATAGGTTGGAATCTCAAAATTCGGGAAAATGCCACTCTCGAAAGCACTCAACGTCAGTGCAACATATAGGTTAAGGGAATTCCGAGCCCCCCACTGACTGTAAGTTCATGCCTATTCTTTAAGGGTCGCCCAACTATGTTACTTGCAGGATCAGGTACTTTGCTCGATTGAGCTATCTGCGAACTCAAACTCTTACGAGCTAACATACTGTTATTATTATAACTGACTGCAGTTAGCGGGCTCGTAAGTTAACATGATTTTCACGATTGTGATTTACTTAACGAATTTCAGTACTCATTATGATGTGTCTATTATTTAAATATGTTAATTACTCATCATATAAGTAAGTTATGCATATCTACGTCTCCCATACTTGGACAAAATATTGAAATTTAAAGGGAATCCAATACTACAATTTCGAGCTACAAGCTCACTGTTCAAATTTCGACAGAATAAAAATAACGACAAGGAATGAAACAAATAAATGAAGTTGAAGTGTCCTAGACACCAGCTGGTGCGTCCGATGGAGCAGCAGGATCAACAGGGGCTTCTACTGGGGGCTCTGACGCAGGGACGTGCCCAAGAGCTAGGAGATCAAGAAAGGCTTCCACTGGGGGCTCAGGCACTGGAAGATCCTCGGAAGCTGAAGGTCCCTCAAGGATTTGCTCTGGTGAAGGGACTGGGACAGCAGATGAATCAGCTGGAGGAGCAGGGGAAGTATCAACATGTTGCGCGCCCTGAGCACTGGCAGCATGCTCCACGAACTCCTGCATTGTTTCAACACCGACTAGCCCAAAGAAGAAGTAGTCCAAGTCCGGGTAGCGCTCCCACATGTTGAATAAGAACGCCCTCTCGATCTCTTCGCCGACCCTGTCCCGCTCCTTAATTAGCTGGGTCTCAATGCCCGTCTCAGTCTGAGCCAGCTTTCTTCTCTACCCCAGCTAGCTTCTCCTTGACCCCTGCGAGCTTCTCTTTGGTTGAAGCTAAGTCCTGCTGTTGCTGTTTTATTTTACTCTCACCAACCTCTGCTTTTTTCTGTGCAGCACTCAGCTCGCCCTTTACCTGCTTCAGTTCGCTATGGGCCTTGTTGACTTTAGAAGTAGCAGCCTCCCTACGGGCAGTCTCTTGTGACAGGGTTGCATCAGCATCTCGAAGCTTGGCCGTAAGCTTTTGTGCTCCTTCTGGAGGAGGTTGATTTCGTCCTGCAGTATTTTCCTCTCCTCCTCGAACTGCACCTTGGACACCCTAAAGGCCTCTTTCTCACCAAGCTGATCGTCTATCTCCCTCATCAGCTTCACCGTCGCCATACTCAACTGAAAGAGCAAAAAGATGGTAAAATTTGAATAGAGAAAGATCAAAGAGTAAAGGGTTTTAAGCCTTACCAGAGCAGCATGACGAGCTACAAAACCCACGAGGTTTCAGCCTGAGAGCTCAGGTCTCTGCAGCTCCGGGTCGCGCTTCCCCATTACTTCAGGCACGAGCTCCATGAAGCTGTTTAAATACTCCATCTCCTTCGCTGCATCAGAGTGCAGCTTGGAGTCTCCCCGTGACTCCCTTGCAGGCCTTGCAGGTCGCCCAGGTGCCCCAGTGCTCGGCTCCCTGCCAATAAAAACTGCCCTGGGCCTGCGGACTTCGATGACACCCTTCTGCTTTGGGGCCGAGGGCTCAGCTATGGCCTTTCCCTTTCTTTTCCTGACCAAGGCCTCAGGCTCCTGCTCTGCAGGTGAACCCCTCTCGACAGAGACCTCAGCCCTCTTTGCTGGGGAAGGACTTTGCCCTCCAGATGGGGCAGCCCGCTTTTGAGGAGTCACAGTTGACCTGGCCGGAGGAGAAGCAGCTGCAGCAGGCTGAGAGGGCGCTCTTTGTGAGCGGTCTGAGGAAGTGTCATCCACTTCGACGACCTTGGGCGCCTTGGTAGGTGGAACAGACCTGAGGGGAGGAACGGACATCGTGAGCCTTCGCATGTTGTCCGAAGATGTGCTGGTAGACAAGTTCGTGCTCGGGGATCTTCGTAGCAGGGGCTGCGGATCCGACTCAGACTAATCAGGGGCAGCAAAGACAGATCGAACCTCAGACCTTTCCCCTCGTATCCCCAAGTGCTGGATTATGTCCAAAAGAGGACTTGTGGCAGATGGCGCGAGGCCCTGTTCTACCAGCTCGCTACTAGAGGGAAAGAAATCATCGTTTGGTCTCCTGGCCACCGTATAAGCATCCAAGATAGCGAACTCGTCCTCTATAAGCTTGTACTTAGGGGTAGCAACGCCTGCAAAACAAAAGCAAACTCATAAAAAAAAATACAAAAACCAAACAAAACAAAAACAAACTATTATTCCAGTGGCTGTATCACTATTTCTGAAAGCTATAAGTTTCTAACTACCAGGTTCCAACACGAAGCTCCTATTGTTCAGCTCGTAAGCGAAGTACACGTGACCAGGGTCCAGTTAGACTTATATTCCCCCACATTAGACTTGATGCAGTCTTGGGGTAAATATCCCCTCTGTGGGGAATGCTGACGAGGCGTAACGTAGTAAAGCCCGTCCTTTCCGGAGATCCTCTTGAAGCTGAAAACGCTGCAGAAGATGTGAGGTGCAAGGGGCTTGAGCCCGTGCTTGATGAACGCCGCTGCTAAAGTGGTTAAGTAGGCATACGAGTTCGGGGTCAGTTGGAATGAGGTGAGCTTCAGGTCGTTCAGAAGGTTCTTAAGATAGCCAGGGACTGGGAACCTGAATCCGAGCTCCATATGCTCACGACTGATAGCCACAAAGCCCGCAGGAGGATAAGCGGCTCGATCACTGGCCTTGGGGACGTTAGCTCGGCACCCCAAGGGGAAGCTGAAGTCTCGAGCCCAAGCCTCCAACATCAAGAGGGAAATGCACGAAGGCGTATGAGTGAAGGGATATGGGTCTTCCCTCTCAGTGACCTCGTCCCCTTCTGCGACCTCCTCGGTAGACCCGCTAGCTCGCGAGGTCGTAGCCTCGGCTTCACTAATCTGGCGCCCTGCCTGCCTTCTAGAAACAGAAACCCTGCCTTGACCAGTACGTGAGCGACCTGACATCTACAACACAGAAGGAGCGACATCAAAACGCTTACAGCATGCTGAGCCTAGCAAGCCACAGAAAAAAGTTCTTGGAGCTATTGTCCTATGCGTCAGGTCGCACACTTGGCCACTAAAGGCAACGGAGGCCTAGGGACGTGGGCCCGTTAGGTACTATGTCACCCTAAATGTTTGTGTTGCTAACCCTATGTCTACAGGTACCTTATCAGGCAGTACAGGGACATTCTCATCAAAATCCTAAGCAACGTCAACAAATGACAAAGATTCCAAATGAACCAGCACTACACAATCCACAAAGTGTGATTCCTAGCAAGAAAAGTCCAGAAACGGACTTCGACGATATGGGACGCTCAGGCTGATAGCCAGGTCGCCCCTAGTGAACATAAGTACTCAAGCAACAAACACAACAAATTTTTAAAGGCAAGGCAAGCACGCAGTGACTCACAGACATGGTACGAGGACAGAAAATGACCTTATGAACCAAAAACAAATCCTCAAAAAGCATAAGAAATCAAAGTCAGGGTAAAATTACCTTGCTCGAGCTGTAAACGGCTTGCTGGAAATGGCGGTTGATCCCTGAAGCAGCGGAGTTTGAAGAAGTTTTCAAGTAGTGAAAGAAGAAGCAGAGAAGAAAAATGGTGAGAAGAGGGTACCGGTGTCGTATCAGAAAAGCAAAAAAAAAAGGAATGGAAAAGATCTCTGAATTATATAAGCCAGGACATCTATCCCTAGCCGTCCGATTTAACATAAAAATATAACCGTCAAGAATCCAACGACCCAACACCAATCTCAGTCATATGCCGTCATGCATGTCAGTTACAAGACGTGCGCATTAAATGCTTATATTTCCAAGACACGTTTGTGGCTCCAACGCCTGAATGAACGCCACGTGTCAGCGGTTACAGTACAGAAGTTGAAACGATGCTAGAAAGTTCGAAAATAGGCGCCAATCATCTGTTTGAATCAGCTCCCAGTCGATGGAACGCACAGAGAGCTGGGGGGCTTGATGTTATGCCAATTTTCTCGTTCTTTGCCTAAATGGGCCAGTATAAGCTCCAGATGCTTAGACAGGAGCGGGGGCCCAGAAGGCCCAAGATCGGGACCAGCGGTTGGGAGTCTAGTTCGTGAGGTCGTCCAGGTCGTGAGCTCGCGACAGCTTCCAGACCTTCCAAGCATGCATCCTGCCCGCATTGCCAGTCGTCAAGCTCGCAAGACCGTCCAGGTCGCGAGATCGCGAGAACCCCCAGACCGTCTAACCTCCTCTCCTGGCCACGTCGAAATATCTCCAGTGTGCATCACTTGACTGATCAGAGAGCTTATTTAGGGGATGTCGTATGCAGCAAGTCATCAGATTCACCAACTCTCATGATTTTCCGCTGGAAGCTGCCTGCATAATTACCCAAAAACATTCAATGCGGCAAGATGCAATTAATGAAGTGAAGGCCTCTCCTGGTGTATTAAATACAGACGTGTGGAAAAAGAGAACAGTGATTACCTTTATAATTAATGCAGTATGGCTATGTCAGGATTAGTTGTAACTAACCGTTGCCTGTAGCGTGTATAACATTTTTTTGTATTTTATTTTTGTCATCTCCCCCTTTCTATAAATATGGGAAACATTTACTGTACAAACAAGCTGAATATACTAGAGTATCGTCACTCTGCCGGAATTACTTCAGAGTGACCGTGGATGTAGGTGCAGTCACCGAATCACGTAAAAATCCTTATGTCTTGCATTCTCCTCTCTCTCTTTCTCTCTTACCTTTCATTGATCA
Organism: Litchi chinensis; assembly: GCA_019925255.1. Taxonomy (NCBI): domain Eukaryota; kingdom Viridiplantae; phylum Streptophyta; class Magnoliopsida; order Sapindales; family Sapindaceae; genus Litchi; species Litchi chinensis. The sequence continues at coordinate 16,399,183 of CM034470.1, read as the reverse complement.
TTTCATTAAATTCAACCAACCTCCACGACTGACATTCCTTCATCTAAATTAATCACCACCAACCTTAAACTTTATTAATTACTCATTTATCACACTCCTGTTAGTACCATCATCCTTTAATTACCAAGCTCGCAGTCTGGGCCCCAAAATCTCTGGTTGACCGTTTCCGAACGTCAAAATTTATAATATTTCTATTTTTCCTGCATTCTTTCATGACTTTTATGATGTGTTTCTTTATCTCTTCAATTTGTTAACATTTTTACAATACTTATTTTTAATTATGATAGTAGGCGTCGTCTAATAGGTAATCACATTGCTCAAGAAAGTCGAGGTCCAAGTTTAAATCCCTCATTTTCTAAAATAAAAAGAAAAAACCTTATTTTTACTTAGTATTTTCTTTATTAATTACCATTATTCTTTTGAGTGTTTTTGTTATTTATAATATTTTCGGCGTAGTCAATGTCTTAATTCCTAATTGAATTTGTAGCATTAATTGTGCATTTATAATATAAATGTATCGCATCACCTCAAGGAATATATTGTATTACTATAAGTTTAGTTATTTTATAATATATAACTTTGAGGACTAAATCTTAGCTTAATGAAATATATGATATATGATTTCCTTTATGTGATATTTCTTAGTTTTATAATTAATTTTGTATTTTATATAAATATTAATCGTTTTGACTAGATAATCAAATAGAAAATTAGTAAATGAAAAAATCGATAGATGCGATAGTTGAGATTAGATGTCATTTACTTTTGCATGACATAAAATTTTTTAGGGCATAAAATCCATAAATGAAAAATATATATAATATCAATTATAATTATTCTTAAGTATTGTTTTTCTAAGGTACCCTCTCATATCAATTTCTGGGTTTATTGCTGTTGGCACTGACAGAGGCGGCACCCAAAATTTGTTACTGTTGTGAAAGAGGGAGATGACGCACCTATAGTAAAACATTTTTTTGGAATTCAGAATATCCTTGTGACCAAAGAGGGGCCTGTGGGACCCGAGATAAGAGCAACACTCATTTTGGCTGTAAAAAAATTTCAGTGCCTGACAAATGTGTCTTTTGAAACTTTTTCTTTTCAACAACTTGCGATGTGAAATATTAGAAATAATCCAAAAAATAAAACTTATTATAATTTATAAACATATCAATTTTACTATTTATAAGTTCATTTTTATCTAAAATTCTCTCTAACATTAATAAAAACACTCAAAATACTCTCTATAAACATGTAAAAGGATGACAATGTCCCTAATGGTCATAGATTTTGTTAAATTGACTTGATTGACTGTTTAATTTTAAAAATAAAATGAAAAGTACAATAAAAATTAATTAAAATATAAAAATGAAAATAAATAATATTAAATATAAAAATATAATACTAAAATTAATAAAATAAATAAAAAAATAACATTATAATTAAAAAATAAAAATAAAATACCAAAAACTCATTTCATTTCATCGTCACTCAACATCATCATCATCTTTTTCTTCTTCCCTTCTATTTTCTTCTTATTCATCATCTTCTTCTTTCACTTATCTCGTTGCCACCTTACCCATCTTCATCGGTGCGTTAAAACCAGATTTTGACCCACCTTTCTCCTCCGCCAATTTTGACGCACTAATCCCACCTCACCGCTCTCTCTCTCTCTCTCTCTCTCTTTCTCTCTCTCTCTCTCTCTTTCATCTTCCTTCAACTTTCTCTTTAACCTAGGCTTTGTTGCTCTAAGCTTCAACCTTATCGCATCGGTTGTTATATGGTTTGGATGGATAATATTGGTTTGGGTTTTGTTATGCCCAGATGGGTCAGTACATGCTTATTTAATTTAAACAGAAGCAAGGGCCCAGGAGGCCCAAAGGTGGAACCAGCAGCTGCAAGCCCAGCTCGTGAGGCCGTCCAGGTCGCAAGCCAGCAACAGTTCCCAGAATGCTCCCTGCTCGTATCTTCAGCCCGGGGAGCTCGCGAGGTCGCGAGGTCGCGAGCTCGCGTAGACCCCCAGATCGCCTTACATCTCCTCTTGGCCACATCAGCTTTCCTCCAGAGTGCATCACCTGGCTGACCTGAAGGCTTCCTCAGGAGATATCGTGTACAGCAAGTTGTCAGATTTACCAACTCTCATGATTTCCCACCGGAAACTGCCTACACAATTACCTAGAAGCATTTAATGAAATAAAGACCTCTTCAGGTATAATTAATGCAGACTTGTGTAGGGAGGAAATCATCATTACCTTTACAATTAATGCAGCATGACAATGTCAGGATTAGCTGAAACTAGCCGTTGCCAATAACTTGTATAACTTTCTTTTGTATTTTTTATTGTGAGCTCCCCTCCTCTATAAAGATGGGAGACATTTTTACTGTACAGACAAGTTTAACATACTAGAGAACTGTCACTCTGCCGGAATTACTCCAGAGTGGCCGTGGACGTAGGTGCAGTCACCGAACCACGTAAAAATCCTTGTGTTTTCTCTCTTTCTCTCCCTCTCTTTCTCTTTAATTGCTTGCTGATTGTCTCATTAAATCCGACCAACCACCAAGTCCGACATTCCTTCACCTGAATTAATCACCACCAACCTAGAACTTCATTAATTGACCATTTCCTACCCTTCAATCAGTACAATCATCCATTAATTACCAAGTCCCCGTCTGGGCCCCAGAATCTCTGGTTGACCGTTTCCGGACGTCAACATCTTTTGGCGCTAGAAGGAGGGCCCAACAGCGACTTGGTAATCTCCGGTTAGTTATTATTTCACATTCATTTATACTTGTCTACCATGGCTAGGATCAAGGCAACAAGGAGTGTCGGAGTAGCAGAAGAACGACGTGAGATCTAAGAAGAACAGAGCGCCTCACCTTCAGGAAACGAGGTCGCTCAGGAATGGCAGCAACGCCAGCGAGCTCTGGAGGATGCAGTGAGGGAGTTGACGATGACGGTTAGGGCGTTGGTGGAAGTGCAAGCCCATGTAGTGCAAAGACAGGTGGACGCAGCACCTCCAGGCAGAGCTCGCCGCCGACCTTCAGAAGAAATACCAACTCCAGAAGGAGTAGCCGTAAGGGAAAGGTCGCTGACCGAAGGATCAGCCCGCTCCTCGAACTTGCATCCAAGAAGAGTCAGGGGGAGGAACCAAGAGCGGGAGATCTCACCTCGCCAGAACGGGATAAGAGCGAGGGCGAGTATCGGGGACGCCAGGCGTGAAGAGGGTGGTCGTGGGCCAGAGCGAGCCCGCGGACACCGTGCAGGTTATGAGCCCGAGCCTCAGAGGGCTGCCAGACACGCAGAAGCTCTCGGTGAAGAAGGCAGGTCACAGAACCGTTACTTTGGGGAGCAGGAAAGTACCAGCAGATGAAACCCCAGTTGGCGATCACTGACACAGGACCCAGTAGTAGAGGAATTGTTGCAGAGGGTCTAGCAGTTGGAAGCTCGACCTGGAGGCTAGACTAGGGAAGAGCGGGACAATCGCCGGGTACCATTCACCCGGGAGATCGAGACAGTGCCCCTACCAGCGAAGTTTAAGCTCTCCAATATCCCTCCGTACGGCGGTAAGACAGACCCTTATGACCATCTGGACGCTTTCAATGTACAGATGGATCTTCAGACAAATGACTCGCTGGTAAAGTGCCGAGTATTCCCAACTACTTTAGGGGATGCTCCGCGAGCTTGGTTTAAAGGCCTTCCAGCCCGCAGCATCGGAGGCTGGAGAGAATGTCAGAAGAAGTTCCTGGACCAATATAAGGCCTTGAGGAAGCAGCTCGCGCCAGCCTGCCACCTCGTTACTATTTTCCAGAGACAAAATAAATCCCTGAAGGATTATATCACTCGATTCAGAGAGGAGGTGAGTAATGTGGAAACGCCCTCTGACGAGAGTATTTTAACAGCTATTTCTGCAGGGCTCAGGAAAGACGGGAAGCTGTACGAAAGCATATACAAATCCCCTGTGAAGGATCTAGGGGAGTTCTACGAAAGGGCTGCTAAAGAAGTCAGATGGGAAGAAGCCTTCGGGGCTAAGAAACCCAATGGTCAGCGGGGTGAAGCAAGTGGTTCCCATCGTGAAAAGAGGAAGAATCATGGCAGTGATAGGCCAGGGGAGCCGAGGAACCAGACTGCCAATGTTGTGGCAAAGCGAGCTAGGCCAGGGCCGAGGATGGAGCGGCCCCGGCGTCCGAACCGGTACGAAAGCTACAGTGTGTTGTCGGACAGGCAGGACATGATCTTCGCCGCGGAAAGGAACAGGGAGAACTTCGGGAAGCCACCCCCGACTGGACCCCCTAACCGACGTCGGGACCCGAGGAAATACTGTGCCTACCATAACGAGAACGGGCACAATATCTCAGACTGTTGGCAGTTGAAGGATGCTATTGAAGAACTCATAAGACGAGGCCGCCTAGGAGAATATGTAGTACAGCCCGCTGGCAGGCGACCTCAGCACCAACGACCTCAGGGGCAAGACCAGCAGCCCGAACAACAGCAACCTCAGCGAGCTCAGGAGCCCGAGCGCGAGCCCGCTGTAAGAACGATCTTTACCATTTATGGTGGGCCTCATGTGGCAGGTACATCTAACAGATCCCACCGGAGGTATGTCCGAGAAGCCAACCATACCCTGCTGGCAGAATATGGAGAAGTCGAGGGACCCACCAAAAGGGCAAAAGCATCCTCAGACAGTATTGTATTCACGGAGGAGGACGAGAGGGAGGTACGCTAGCCCCACAACGATGTTATTGTAATCAGGGCCCAGATCAGTAATGTCGAGGTACGAAGGGTGATGATCGACACTGGCAGCTCAGTCAATGTCATGTACAAGAGCTGCTATGACCTGATGGGGTTAGGGACTGAGCAGTTAACACCTTCACCAGAACCCCTCTACGGATTCACGGGAGATGCAGTGATACCGATAGGTCAGATCAAGTTACCTCTCACCCTCGGGGAACCAGGACGACAAGTTACGGTTTTTGCACACTTTCTGATTATCGACAGTCTTTCAACATACAACGTGGTCTTGGGGCGACCTTCGATGAATGAACTAGACATGGTCACCTCCACCAGAATGCTCATAGTCAAGTTCCCGACCCCCAACGGAGTAGGCTGTGTCAAGGGTGAACAGCAGTTGGCCAGGAGATGCTATGAAGACGCAGTGAAAATGGGAGTTCGGGGAAAGAAAGTAAATGTGGTCTCGGGTGGCCAACCACGAGTTATCTCTGAAACTAGTGTAAGCGATGACCTCGACCCTCGCGAGGTGGATGCAGACAGGGCCACGGGACCTGTTGAGGAGCTAGAAGATGTACGGATCAGTGAAGTGGACTCAGAGAGGTATGTGAAGATAGGAAGAGATCTGCTACCAGAAGTTAAGACTGAGCTCGTAGAATTTCTAAAGATGAACCTTGACGTCTTCGCCTGGAACCATGAAGATATGGTGGGGATAGATCCTGATATTATGTGCCACAGACTGAACATAAATCCCCAGCACAGGCCAGTCCGTCAGAAGAGGAGACCGATGACACCAGAACGTTATGCAGCTCTGAAGGAGGAGGTCGAGAAGCTACTAGCTAACGGGTTCATTAGGGAAGCCCGTTATCCTGTTTGGGTCGCAAATCCAGTCCTCGTGAAGAAGAAGAACGGGAAGTGGAGGACTTGCATTGACTTCACCGACCTGAACAAAGCTTGCCTAAAAGACAGCTTCCCACTGCCGAGGATTGACCAGCTGGTAGATGCGACAGCCGGGCACCAACTCTTGAGTTTCATGGATGCCTATTCAGGATACAACCAGATCCCCATGAGCCCGCAGGACGAAGAACATACCTCTTTTGTCACTGATAGGGGGTTGTACTGTTACAAGGTGATGCCATTCGGACTAAAGAACGCAGGAGCCACTTACCAGCGACTGGTCAATGCCATGTTCCAGGATCAGATTAGGAAAACCATGGAAGTATACGTAGATGATATGCTGGTAAAATCCCAGAAAGCAGCAGACCATGTTCGCGACTTGGGTGAGACATTCAAAGTCCTCAGAAATTACCGGATGAAGTTAAACCCGCTGAAGTGTGCCTTTAGGGTAGTGTCTGGTAAGTTCCTTGGATTTATGGTAAATAACAGAGGGATAAAGGCCAACCCGGAGAAGATTAGGGCGCTCGTGGAAATTAGGTCCCCTTCCAAAATCAAGGACGTGCAGAGTCTCAACGGACAGGTCGCAGCTCTCAGCCGATTCATCTCGAAAGCTACTGACAAGTGCGTGCCATTCTTCGAAGCCATAAAGAAAGCCAGAAACTTTGAATGGAATGAGCATTACGAAGAAGCATTCCAAAGGCTGAAAGAATATATAGGCCAGGCCCCGCTCCTGTCCAAGCCGAAGGATGGGGAGAAGCTATTCCTGTACCTGGGTGTCTCCGAGTACGCCCTGAGCGCGGCCTTGGTGAGAGAAGAGGAGAAAATGCAGCTGCCCATGTACTACGTCAGTAAAAGACTGGTTGATGCGGAGACCCGATACTCACAAATGGAGAAACTCGCGTACTGCCTGGTAACTGCCTCCAGGAAGCTACGTCCCTACTTCCAAGCTCATCAGATTGAGGTCCTCACGCAGTACCCTCTCAGGCAAGTCCTTCAGAAAGCAGATACTTCAGGCAGGCTCCTCAAGTGGGCTATCGAGCTCGCTCAGTTTGACATAGAGTTCAGGCCGCGAATGGCATTCAAGGCCTAAGCACTTGCAGACTTTATTGTAGAATTCACAGGGCCAGTACCGGAACAGGATGAACTAGCTGGAGATCAAACTTGGGAGCTGTATGTGGATGGATCCTCTAACAAGCAAAGCTCAGGAGCTGGAATAATGCTGATTAGTCCAGAAGGTCACAAGATCCTGAGTGCCCTAAGGTTTGGATTCCGAGCTACCAATAATGAGGCCGAGTACGAGGCATTGCTTGTCGGACTTCGCCTAGCAAAGAAGGTGCGAGCTGAGCAGGTAAAGGTCTTCAGTGATTCTCAACTTATTGTTTGCCATGTCAGGGGAGAATATCAGACCAAGGGAAGGAGGATGTCGAAATACTTCCAAAAGGTTAAGGAGTTACTGGGGGCTTTCAAGGGGTTTGAAGTGAACCAGATCCCCAGGGCACAGAATTTCAATGCAGACGCTCTAGCCCGCTTAGCGACCTCCCAAGATGCAGATCTTCTTGAGTCTATCCCTGTGGAATTCTTACCAACCCCGAGCATCGAGGACGAAGATGCAATGATGATCATACGGGTTCGGCCTAACTCCTGGATGAGCTCGCTAGTGAATTACTTGCAGAAAGGGAAGCTACCAGAGGACAAGCTGGAAGCTCTCCGCATACGAGCTAGAGCAGCCCGATACTGCATTTATGACGACAAATTATACAAGAAGGGGTTCTTGACCCTGCTACTGCGATGTATAGATGATGAAGACTGTGAAGTGGTACTGAATGATATTCATGCAGGTCATTGTGGGAACCACGCAGGAGCATTATCCTTGGCCCAGAAGGCCCTCAGACAGGGGTTCTACTGGCCAACTATGAAGCAGGATGCGTTGGATTTGGTAAAGAATTGTGATAAGTGCCAAAGATTCGCTAAGGTCTCGTGAGCTCCACCAGCTTACCTTCAGCAGATGGTGAGTCCATGGCCTTTCGCAATCTGGGGAATGGACCTCATTGGACTTTTGCCCACAGCATTAGGAAGTTGCAGGCATGCTGTGGTTGCTGTGGACTACTTCACCAAATGGGCTGAAGCTAAGGAGCTAGCAGAAATCTCCACAGCGAAGATAGAAAAATTTGTGTGGGACAATATCATCTGCAGGTTCGGGGTCCCTCAGCAGCTCGTCACGGACAATGGGACTCAGTTCACCAACGAGCAGTTCATAGACTTCTGCAACGAGCTCGGAATCATAAAGAGCTTCTCGGCTGTGGACCATCCTCAGGCCAATGGTCAAGTCGAGGCTGTGAACAAGATCATCAAGCAGAATTTGAAGACCAGGCTAGAGGCAAGAAAGGGGGTTTGGGCTGACGAGCTATAGAAAGTCCTCTGTGCATACAGGACCATAGTCCGCAACTCGACAGGTGAAACCCCATTTTCCATGGTCTACGGAGCGGAGGCCATGATACCTGCAGAATTCGAAGTCACCAGCCAACGAAGGGCCTCATTCCAACCTGAAGACAATGATCAGCTGCTCGCGGCCAGTCTAGACTTAGCAGAAGAAGCAAGAGAGACAGCTCGCCTGCAGGTAGCAGTGTACCAGCAGAGAGTTGCTAGGTATTACAACAAGAAGGTCCGAGCTCGAAACTACAAAGCCGGAGACCTCGTTCTCAGATTAGTCCTCTCCGGGGCTCGCAAGGCAAGCGATAGGGTACTCGGACCCAACTGGGAGGGACCATACCTCATCAAGCAGAATCTGAAGAACGGAGCCTATCATTTGGCCAGTATGGATGGATCAGAGTTACCCCGAGCCTGGAATGCTGAACACCTGCGACCGTACTACACCTAAGAACTGTCAGCCCGCTCTAACTTTGTACATGATTCTTTTGACGATTGTCTGTAAAGATGCTTTCATTTGTTTTCTATTGTATGTGTTATGTTGGATGCAGAAAGCAAACTGATTGAACCAGCAAATGTACATGTTAAAAAGAGCAAAGCTAATGAAATTTCTTTCTCAAGCAATCGAGCTGCGATCTATCATCATATATGCCTATATATATATTATTATTCCTTGAAGATATCTGTGCAAAATCCAAGGAATCTTTCACAACTAAAATGCTCGCATGAAATAGCTGGCCAAAGCTATGAGCATATTTTGGCAACAAGCGTCCATAAAAGGGCTCAATCGAGGATGCCTTATCAATTGATGCTCGAGTTATCCATATTATCCTCACTAACAGAGGTTTACGTCAAGCATCAAGTTCATTTCTTAACTCGCAGCCGCTATTACCCCGCGACCTCGTAGGAGGGGGTAAGGCTACGCCTCTCAAATATAAAGATGCTCGCGGACCTCGCGAATCAATTGCCCCACGACCTCGCGGGAGGGGGTAAGGCTACGCCTCTCAAATATAAAGATGCCCGCGGACCTCGCGAATCAATTGTCCCGCGACCTCGCGGGAGGGGGTAAGGCTACGCCTCTCAAATATAAAGACGCCCGCGGACCTTTCGAATTAATTGCTTCGCGACCTCGCGGAAGGGGGTAAGGCTACACCTCTCAAATATAAAGATGCCCGCGGACCTCACGAATCATTGCCCCGCGACCTCGCGGGAGGGGATAAGGTCACGTCTCTCAAATATAAAGCTGCCCGCGACCTCGCAAATCAATTGCCCACTAAATGTAAGCTCCTGCCAATCCCTTAAGGTTTGCCTAACTATGTCACCTGCATGGTCAAATACTTTGCTCGATTGAGCTATTTGCTGAATCCAAATTCGTATGAGCTAACACATTATTATCACTGACCGTAGTAAGCAGGTTCACAAGTTAGCATAATTTTCACGATTGAGATTCACTTAGCAAATTTTAATACTTATAATGACATGTTTATTATCTGTTAATTGCCCATCATATAGGTAAAACATGCATATTTACACTTGGACAAAGTATTGAAATTATGCAGGAAATCCAATATTATATTTTCGAGCTTCAAGCTCGTTGTTCGAGTTCCAACAAATAAAAGAAAATTACAAGAAGTCAAATAAACAAATGCCCTAAACGCCAGTCGGTTCGTCTGAAGGAGTAGGATCAACTATGGCTTCTACTGGGGTCTCTGCCTCAGGGACGGGCTCAGGAGCTGGTAAATCAGGAAGGGCCTCTGCTGGGGGCTCAGGCATTGGAGGATCCTCTAAAGTTGGAGGTACCTCGGGGACTTGTTCTGGCAGAGGGAATGGGACAGCAGATGGATCAACTGGAGGGGCAGAGGAAGTGTCCGCATGTTGTGCGCCCTGAGCACCTGCTGCAAGCTCTGTGAACTCTCGGATCATTTTGACCCCTTCTGACCCAAAGAAGGAGTAGTCCAAGTCCGGGTAGCGCTCCCACATGCTAAACAGAAACGCCCTCTCAACCTCTTCCTCGACCTTGTTCCGCTCCCGAGCTAACTTGGCCTCAACGCCCGCCTCGGTCTGAGCCAGCTTCCCCTATCTGAGCCAGTTTTGCTTCTGCCTCAGCCCGCTTCTCCTCGGCCCTCGCGAGTTTCCCTTTGGCTGCTCCCAAGTCCCACTTATGCTGACTTACTTTGTCCTCAGCAACCTATAGCTTTACCTTTGCAGCACTGAGCTCACTCTTCAGCTGATTTAGTTCGCTGTGGGCCTTGTTGACCTTAGAAGTAGCGGCCTCCCTAAGAGCGGTCTCCTTTGACAAGGCCGCATCAGCGTCCCTAAGCTTGGCAGAAAGCTCCCTATGATCCTTTTGGAGGAGATTGATTTCATCCTGTAGTAATCTCCTCTCCTCCTCGAACTGCTCCTCAGACACCCTTAAGGCCTCCTTCTCGTTAATATGATAATCTGCTTCCCTCATCAGCTTCACGGACCCTATACCGAGCTGGAAATGCAGGAGAGATGGTAAAAGATCTTTTGAAAAAGAAGAAAAATCAAAGTATGAAAGAATGTGAATCTTACCAGCGCAGCATGACGAGCTACATAGCCTACGAGAGTACGGCCTATAAGTCCATCTTTCTGTAGCTTCGGGCTGCGCTTTCCTATCACTTCGGGCACGAGCTCCACGAAGCTATTAAAGTATTCCATCTCTTTTGCCACCTCAGCGCGGAGCTCGGAGTCTGCCTGTTCACTCGTCGCTGGCCTCGCAGGTCGTCCTGGCGTTTCAGTGCCCGGCTCCCTGCCAATAACAACCGCCCCGGCCGGATGGACCGCAATGATGCCCTTCTGCTTTGGGGCTGGGGGCTCGGCTATGGCCTTCCCTTTTCTCTTTCTAGTCAAGGCCTCGAACTCCGAATCCGTAGGTAAGTCCCCCTCGGTAGAGACCGCGGCCCTCTTGGCTGGAGGAGGACTTTGCCCTTCAGATGGGGCAGCCCGCTTTTGGGGTCACGGCTGACCTGATTGGTGAAGGTGCAGCTACAGCAGGTTGTGAGGGTGCTCTTTGTGAGCGGTCTGGAGAGGTGTCATCCACGTCAACGACCTCAGTCGGTCTAGCAGGCGGAATCGACCTGAGAGGAGGAACTGACATTGTGAGCCTTCCCATATTGTCTGAAGAAGGGCTGGTGGAGAAGCTCGTGCTCGGCGACCTTTGTTGTAGGGCTGCGGTTCCTGATTCTGATTGTGCAGGAGCAGCAAGGGCGGAAAGGACCTCGGATGTTTGCCCCCTTATTCCCAAGTCTTGGGCTATGTTCAGAAGAGGATTTGTGGCAGATGGTACGAGACCCCGGTCTACCAACTCGCTACCAGAAGGGAAAAGATCATCGGTTGGTTCCTTAGCTGCTGCAAAAGCATTTAGAATAGCGAGCTCGTCCTGTCTAAGCTTGTACCCAGGAGCTGCGACACTTGTAAAACAAAAGCCAGCTCGTTAAAAAAAAAAAAAAAAAAACTAAGTAATACTAATCCTATTTAAGTGCTTGTGTGCCTACTAGGTGTCATCACGAAACTCCTATTATTCAGCCCGGCGAGAGAAGGGCACGTGAACAGGGCCCAATTTGACTTGTATTCCCCCACGTTGGACTTAGTGCAGCTCTGGGGTAGAGACGCCCTGTAATCAGAATGTTGGCAAGGCATGGCGTAATAGAGTCCATCCTTCCCAGAGATCGCCTTAAAGCTGAAAACACTACGTAGGATGCGGGGTGAAGGGAACCCTAGTCCGTACTTAACGAACGCCGCAGCCAGGGTGGTTAAGTAGGCATATGAATTCGGGGTTAATTGAAACGGGGCAAGCTTCAGGTCGTTCAAGAGATTCTTAAGATAACCAGGAACAGGGAACCTGAAGCCGAGCTCCATATGCTCACGGCTGATCGCCACAAAGCCCGCAGGAGGATGAGCGGTTCGATCAGTGGCTGCAGGAACGTTAGCTCTGCACCCTAAGGGGAGGCTGAATTCCTGGGCCCAAGCCTCCAGCTTTGGAAGAGTGACCAGCGAGGGCGTGTGTTTAAAAGGATGGGGGTCTGTTTCCTCAGCGACCTCGTCCCCTTCTGCGACCTCCTCGCTGGACGAACCAGCTCGCGAGGTCATAGCCTCAGCCTCACTACTCTGGCGTCCTGCCTGCCTCCTGGAAGCAAAAGCCCTGCCTCGACCATTGCGTGAGCGACCTGACATCTACAGCACAGAAGGAATGACATCAGAACGCCTACAGCATACTGATCCTAGCAAGACACAGAGAAAGAATTCCTAAGACTGTTGTCCTATTCGTCAGGTCGCGCACTTGGCCTCTAAAGGACCAGAAAGGGCCCAGAGACACGAGCCCGCCAGGTACTATATCACCCTAAATTTATGTGTTGCTAACCCTATGTTTACAGGTACCCTACCAGGCATTAAGGGGACACTTTTATTGAAAGTCCTAAACAACAGTAAATGACTAAGAGATGGGACACCTAAAATAACAGTCAGGTCGCCCCTAGCGTACACAGGTACTCAAGCAACCAACACAACAAATCCCTAAGGGCCAAACAGGCTTACAGGACCAACAGGTGTGATACATAAACAGAAAATAGCAATCCAAACCAAAAACAGATCATGTCATAATACAAAAAGCAAAGCAAAAAAAGAACTACCTTGCTCAAACTGTGTACGGCTTGCTGAGTACGGTGGCTGATTCCTGTAGTGGCGGAGTCCAAAGAGGTTGTCTAAATAGCGGATAACGAACTAGAAGAAGCAGAGGAAGAAGAAATGGTGGAAAGAAGGGTGCTGGAGTTGTATCAGGAAAGCAAAAAGAAAAATACGAGGAGACCTGTGAATTATATAGGCCAGGACGTCCGTCCCCAGCCATCCGATCCAGCGTAAAGGCATAACCGTCAAAGATCCAACGGCTAGGCACCAATCTCGGTCACGTGCCATCACGTCTGTCAGTTACAAGACGTGCACATTTAATGCATACGGTCCCGAGACACGTTTTTTCGGCTCCAACGCTTGTATAAACGCCATGTGTCGACAGTTACAGTACGAAGATTGAAACGACACCAGAAGATTCGAAAATGGGCGCCAATCACATGTTCAAATCAGCTCCCAGTCCGCAGAACGCACAGAGAGCTGGGGGGCTTGATGTTATGCCCATTTTTTGGTTCGACCCAGATGGGCCAGTACATGCTTATTTAATTTAAGCAGAAGCAAGGGCCCAGGAGGCCCAAAGGTGGAACGAGCAGCTGCAAGCCCAGCTCGTGAGGCCGTCCAGGTCGCAAGCTAGCAACAGTTCCCAGAATGCTCCCTGCTCGTATCTTCAGCCCGGGGAGCTCGCAGGGTTGCGAGCTCGCGTAGACCCCCAGATCGCCTTACCTCTCCTCTTGGCCACATCAGCTTTCCTCCAGAGTGCATCACCTGACTGACCTGAAGGCTCCCTCAGGAGATATTGTGTACAGCAAGTTGTCAGATTTACCAACTCTCATGATTTCCCGTCGGAAACTGCCTACACAATTACTCAAAAGCATTTAATGAAAAATAAAGACCTCTTCAGGTATAATTAATGCAGACTTGTGCAGGGAGGAAATCATCATTACCTTTACAATTAATGCAGCATGGCAATGTCAGGATTAGCTGAAACTAGCTGTTGCCAATAACTTGTATAACTTTCTTTTGTATTTTTTATTGTGAGCTCCCCTCCTCTATAAAGATGGGAGACATTTTTACTGTACAGACAAGCTTAACATACTAGAGAACTGTCACTCTGCCGGAATTACTCCAGAGTGGCCGTGGACGTAGGTGCAGTCACCGAACCACGTAAAAATCCTTGTGTTTTTCTCTTTTCTCTCTCTCTTTCTTCTCTTTAATTGCTTGTTGATTGTCTCATTAAATCCGACCAACCACCAAGTCCGACATTCATTCACCTGAATTAATCACTGCCAACCCAGAACTTCATTAATTGACCATTTCCTACCCTTCAATCAGTACAATCATCCATTAATTACCAAGTCCGTCGTCTAGGCCCCAGAATCTCTGGTTGACCGTTTCCGGATGTCAACAGGTTTGATTTGGGTTGACAGTGATGACGGTGGATTTGATTGGGTTTGACAATGGTGGTGGTGATACTCAGGTTTGGGTTTGATTGCGTTTGTTGCTGTGAATCAATGGTGATGGTGTTGGGGTTTGATAGTTAGGTTTCTGGTTTTGTTACTTTGATTGGGTTTGTGGGATTAACGATGATGATTGAGATAGACGGATGCTCCAGTTGATTATATGATTTTGATTATTTTCTATCTACCTAGAAAGAAACTCCGCACAACTATCTATAATGGCCTAGAAAGATCAAACTCGTTAACTTTTATTGATAGCAACACTACTTCACTTTGAAGATAGACAAAGGATATCTAAGAAATTATCCTAATAAAAGGAGTTCAATACATATTTGAAGTTACACAAAACAGACCAACATGACTTAAGATAAGGGTATATTTTTTTTTTTCTTTTTTGTCAAATTTTCTTCAACTTCAATTTAAAATTAATCTCTTTTTTAATTTTTTATATTATTTAGATTTAATATTGTTTATTTTAATTTTTATATTATTATATTATTTAAAAAGGATAAATTCAACATTGTTACTTTTTCTAGCATTTTTATTAAAAAATTTACTATAGGGTGATTTTAACAAAAATGAAACTATAGTGGTACAATGAACATTTTAACAAACTATAGTAGATTTTTTAGGATAATTCCTAAAATACTATACCAACTCAGTATCTCATAAAATATTTATACATTTTTAAAAAATATATAAAATACTTATTAATTTATAAGCTCAAACTTAATAAATTTAAATACAATAATCATGATGAATATTTAATTTTTTTAAACTTTTTAAAAAACTTAATACATAAAATACTACACCAACTCAGCGTCTTATGAAATATTTTCTATATGTTTATATATAGGAAAAACTTCATTTTAGTTCTTAAGGTTTCGAAAAATATCAAGTTTCTAAAGTTCTTTTAGAAATAGCTCATTGATCCCTAACTTTTTAAAAAATGTTTAAAAAAGTTCAATCTGTCAGCCAACTGATGGTCAACAGTGACTTTAAACAATTTAAATTATAATTTAATAATTTAAATTGAGAGACATTTTAAGAAATTTAACAAATAAGTTAATTATTTTATGAGGGTAATTCGGTAATTTATGTGTCACTGACAACCATCAAGGACAAAAGTATTTTTCAACACATTTTGTTAATGTTGACTGTTAGTTGACTGATAATTTGGACTTTTTTGAAGAGTTTTGAAAAAGTTAGGGATGAAAATGATTGTTTTAAAATAGTTTTAAAGACCTGATTTTTTTGAAACCTCATACATTAAAATAAAGTTTCCCAAAAAATTTAGCACCTGACATATATATATATATTTTAAATTTCTATTTTTCAAAACTTAGTACATAAAATACTACACCAACTCAGCATTTCATGAATATTTGTATATTTTTTAAAAAATATGTAAAATATTTATTAATTTATAAGTTCAAACTTGATAAATTTAAATGCAATAATCATGATGAATATTTAAAATGTAGAGTAAAATATAATCAATATTGTGTTTATATATTAATAATAGGAACTAAATTTTCCTATTTAAGAATGATGAAATGATTTAAATATTATTAAATAATGAAAGAAAAATATTTTATATTTTTAGACAAAGTCTAATTTGATATATATGATTTAATTATAACAGTAATAATTAGTTGAATTAATTAATTACATTTTAATCATATATATTTTATATTTAAAAAATAATTAAAATATTGAAAAAAAAAAATCAATGGGCTAGGTCTTAGACCCTCTTGAACGAATACACCAAAATGGTACACCATTTTGGTGCATTTTCATGCTCCAATGTACACACCAATTTTATTGTCTCAAGGCAATTTTTTGGTATCAATAAACAATGTAATACCAAATTTGGTGTTGATTTATAAATTAATTTAATTAAAAATATATATTAAATTATTATAAAAATATATCATTTAAAATATTTTGTTGAAATCTTTCAAATGAGTATAATTTTGGATATATTTTAATATATTTTTGTTGGGATTCTTTGCTGTAAATTAACTATAAAATAGGCTGTAAATCAAATATAATTAGTTGTATAATTCTTTCTTTATTTAGAATAGATTAGGCAAGATTTTCTCCTTTAAAATAGGAAAAAATCCTATTGTTTAGGACACCGATTGTATATAAATAGATGTTCTGATGAAATAAAAATTAGCCTATTCAAACCTAAATTTCACATGATATCAAAGCAACCCTAGACATCTATTCTTCCCACAGCCGTTCTAGGTCAGTTCTCCATCTACTGTTTTTTCGGCAGTACTCTACACTGCTTATTCCGGCAGTATTTATCAGCTGCTCTAGCCTCTATCTCATTCTCGGCAGCAACATCAAATATCAAACATGACAAACACCAATGAATCTTCAATTGGAACCCCAAAATCCTCCTTCTCAAACATTGAAACAATTATGTTCAACAACAATGGGGGAGACTTGACAAACTACTCATCCACACCCATCACCATCTACAAATTGAATGGCCGAAACTACATCCAATGGTCTCAATCCTTCATTTTTCATATCCGCAGCAAAGAGAAAAAAGATTATCTCATAGGAAATATCACCAAACCAGATGAAAAAGATGCTTGTAATAGAATCTGGAAGAGAGATAACAATCAGGTCATGTCTTGGCTAGTAAATTCTATGGAGCCACACATAGGAGAAAATTTTCTCTTATATGAAACTACTGCAGAGATTTGAGAGACTACAAAAGACACTTATTCTCACAAAGACAACACCCCCGAATTGGTGACAATTGAAGGCGTCTTGCATGATCTCTGACAAGGTGACTTATCCGTGACTGAGTATTACAACAAACTCTATCAAAGCTGGCAGCAACTGGATGCTTTTGAAAAATATTCTTGGGATACTACTGCTGATCTTAAATAATACAAAAGGATTATAGAGAGTAAGCGGGTCTACAAATTTTGCTTCGGCCTAAATTCAAGTCTTGATGTTGTAAGAGGAAGGATTTTTAGCACTAAACTGCTGCCAAGCTTACGTGAAGCTTTCTCTGAGGTCCAAAGGGAAGAGAGTAAACGCCATTTAATGTTGGGAACAGAAAAATCAACTGCTGGTGGTGAGTCATCAGCCTTGGCTATCCAAAACCAGTAGCAACCACGAAAAGGGGGAAGGCCGTGGTGTGAACATTGCCACCGCCTTGGTCATATCAAAGAAAAATGCTGGAAACTTCATGGAAAACTGGCTGATTGGAAGTTAAAGACAACAATAGAGAAGGAAATTTGAGGTAACATGGCTGGTAGTTCAGAGCAATTTGCGAATTTTAGCAAAGAGGAACTTGATGGACTGAGAAAGCTGCTACAATCACATCAAACTCCACCAATTGTTGGGACAGGTTCCATAGCTCAAAAAGGTAATTTTCTTAAGGCCTTAACTGTGAAACAAGAGCACTATAAGCCTTGGATTGTAGACTTCGAGGCCTCTGATCACGTGATAGGAGATAGGCGAGTTTTCCATACATATTCTCATTGTAATGAAGCCCTCATAGTTAGAATTGCTGATGGTTCTTTGGCAAAAGTTAAAGGGACTGGTTCGGTTGTGGTATCCAGGGGCATAATACTCAAATCTGTTCTATATGTTCCTAATATAGATTGCAACTTACTCTCCATAAATAAAATTACCCAAGATCGTAACTGTATAGCTAATTTTTCTCCTTATGTCTGTGAATTTCAAGATTTGACTTTGGGAAGGATGATTGGCAGTGCTAGGAGTCATGCTGGGCTCTATCATCTAGAGGTTCAATCGGATTATGTGAGACAATCTCATATAGGAGTGAGTGAACCTATTTCTTGTCAAACTAGTTCTTATGTGTCTGTTAGTGAATTGAAAAGTGAGAGTGAGAGGTCGGTCATGATGTTGCATTACAGGTTAGGCCATCCAAGTTTTATGTACTTATCTAAACTTTTCCCAAGTTTATTCAGAAATAAAAGTGCAAATTCCTTTTATTGTGAAATTTATCAATTTGCAAAACACTCTCGCATTTCATACCTAACTCAGCCATACAAAGCATCGAAACCTTTTTCTATGATACACAATGATGTTTGGGGCCCTTCTCAAGTTCCAAATGTCACGGGAGCTCGGTGGTTCATCTCTTTTATAGATGATCACACACAACTCACATTGATTTTTCTCATGAAAAATAAATCAGAAGTTCCTCAAATATTTAAGAATTTCAAAACAATGATTAAAAATCAATTCCAAACTTTCATTCAAATTCTTAGAACTGACAATGGAAGAAAATTTTTTAATTCTAATCTTGGCTCATATCTATCAACTGAGGGCATCATACATCAAAGTTCCTGTGTAGATACCCCTTAGCAAAATGAAATAGCCGAGAGAAAGAATAGACACCTTCTAGACATGGCAAGATCTCTGTTGTTTTCATCCAATGTTCCGAAACGTTTTTGGGGTGAGGCTGTACTTACAGCAGCATACCTAATTAATCGACTTCCATCCAAATTACTAGATTTTTCCACTCTGAATCAAGTCTTTTTACAACATTTTCCCCAAAGTCGACTGATTTCCAATCTTCCTCTTAAAATATTTAGGAGTACTGTATTTGTGCATATCCATCAACAACATCGAACCAAGCTTGACTCTCGATCTACCAAATGTATCTTTGTAGGGTACTCTCCTAACCAAAAGGGTTATAAATGCTTCTGTCCTGACAACCAAAAGTTTTATCATACCATGGATGTTACATTTTTTGAAACAAAACCCTATTACCCCAAAATTGATATTCAGGGGGAGAGTTCTAGTCTGAGTCAGCCATAAGATTATCAGTTTTTCTTCAATAGTATAGATTCCACATCGGAAACACCTGAACTTCCATCTTCTCCAAGTGTCCAAATTGAACCTGAATCGAAACTAACTGATTCTGAAATTCCTGATATAATTGTCTATCACAAAAAAAAGGGGAAAACCGAAGGAATAAGAAACTCTAGCAGATTCCCAACTACTACCAGTATCTGAACCCGAGGTAAAAATCCCTATATTTGACTTACAGATTGTGGAGAAAAATTCTGCAGGTACTAGTTTGAATGATCATGATAATTCTGACGAAAACCTACCTATTGCACTTAGAAAAGGGGTGAGAGAATGCAGGAGTAAACCATTGTACCCTGTTGGCAAGTATGTGAATTATGAGGGACTATCTTCATTATAGCAAGCATTCACCAGCAAAATCGATTCTATCTCCATTCCAAATTCAATCTAAGATGCCATGACTATCCCAGAATGGAAGCAGGCAGTTAATGAAGAAATTAACGCTCTGGTGAAAAATGGTACTTGGGAAATTACTGATCTGCCTCATAGAAAGAATGTGATTGGGTGCAAGTGGATCTTCACTATAAAAACAAAGGCAGATGGGAGTATTGAGAGATACAAGGCTCGATTGGTAGCTAAGGGATTTACTCAATCCTATGATATAGATTATGAGGAGACTTTTACTCCAATTGCAAAACTCAATACTATTTGAATACTTTTCTCTCTTACGGCAAATTTGGATTGGCCCCTCCATCAACTAGATGTCAAGAACGCGTTCTTAAATGGGGATCTAGAAGAGGAGGTCTATATGGACATTCTTCAAGGACTACAAAACTCATCAAACATCAACAAAGTATGCCGACTAAAGAAGTCATTTTATGGTCTCAAACAATCACCCTAAACTTGGTTTGAAAGATTTACTAGATTATGAAGAGTAATGGGTATATGCAACGACAGTCTGATTATACAATGTTTGTAAAACATTCTTCAGAAGGATTGGTTTCCGTGTTGATTGTCTATGTTAATGACATTGTTTTAACAGGAGATTATGTTGAGGAGTTTCCAAGAGTTAAAAGAATTTCTGACTAGAGAGTTTGGGATTAAGGACTTGGGTAAACTCACATACTTCTTGGGCATGGAAGTGGCTAGATCCAAGCAGGGAATTATTGTTTCTCAAAGAAAGTATGTACTGGATCTTCTTAAAGAAACAAATATGCTTGGGTGTAAACCTGTAGAGACACCTATGGACTATACTACCAAACTTGGTACAAATAAAGATAGTGCTCCTGTAGATAAGGGAAGATATCAAAGACTAGTAGGGAAATTGATCTATCTCTCTCATACTAGGCCTGACATAGCATTCTCAGTAAGTGTTGTTAGTCAGTTCATGAACAACCCAACTGAAGAACACATGACAGCGGTGTACAGAATTTTGAGGTACTTGAAGATGACTCTAGGAAAGGGACTGTTATTCAAAAAGAACTCAAGTAGAGAGTGGAATTGTATTTTAATGCAGACTGGGTAGGCTCAATCACAGATAGACGATCCACTTCTGGATATTGTACCTATGTTCGGGGAAATTTGACAATATGGAGAAGTAAAAAGCAAGCTGTGGTAGCTAAAAGCAGTACAGAAGCGGAATTTTGAGCTATGGCTCATGGTATTTATGAAGGAATTTGGGTGAAAAGAGTATTAGCTGAATTGAAGATACCTTCTGAGGGATCAATCCAGCTATTGTGTGATAGTCAATCTGCTATTAGTATTGCTAAAAATCCCGTTTATCATGACCGGGCCAAGCATGTGGAAATAGATCAACATTTCATTAGAGAAAAGATAGAAGGGAAAGTAATCAAGTCTGTTTACATTCCTTCTAATCTACAGACTGTCGATATCCTTACTAAAGCACTTCCAAGAGCGCATTTTCAAGATCTAAGTTGCAAGTTGGGTATGATAAATATTTACAACCCAACTTGAGGGGGAGTGTTGGGATTCTTTGCTGTAAATTAACTATAAAATAGGTTGTAAATCAGATATAATTAGCTGTATAATTCTTTCCTTATTTAGAATAGATTAGGCAAGATTTTCTCCTTTAAAATAGGAAAAAGTCCTATTGTTTAGGACACAAATTGTATATAAATAGATGTTCTGATGAAATAAAAATTAGCCTATTCAAACCTAAATTTCACAATTTTTAAATTTTTAATATATATTAATTAAAAAATATATATAAAATATTATTTGAAGATATTATTTATATCAATTTGATGTAAAATATACTGGAGTATAAGAAAATTTGATATAAAAAATTTTGATATAAATATCAAAATGATGTGAAATTTGATATCTAAACATTGAAGAAGATGCCCTTAAGGGCGCCACTGACTGAGCTGTTGCCCTAAAATTTATTACTGTTGTGGAAGAAGGAGATGACACCTCAAGTAAAACATTTTTTAGGAATTCAGAACATCTTTGGGACCAAAGAGGTAGGTTTGGGACCTCCAAGTAAGAGAGCAGCACTCCTGTCCCTTCAGACTTGGCAGCTTGTCCCAAAAGATCTTGTACGACAATGAGTGCATCCCAGATGCGAGCTGATCTTCTTCTTCCTCTCAACCCCTATTTCCAATTAGTTTTAAACCATCTTGGGGTGACTACTTTCCAGTTTTCTCCTAATAGCTATACCCTTCTTTTTACTCTCGTCATCATATTATTTCAGAGGCATGGGCCTCTAGTTCCTAGTCTAGGACATGGTCCACCATGTTTTCCAGTTGAAGAAGAATCTCAACTCCAATGAGGGGTTCCATTACCTATTCAGTAGAGGAGATCATTTCAAGGGGCTGATTACCGAGGTTAAGTCTACTGTCGAAGAATATAAGTATCACTGTTTCTGGGTGAAGAACTTGTCCGTTAAACATCGTGGTTTTGTGTTGTCTCCAATTAAGTATCTTCTGCTGTGCTTTGAGCAATAATGTACAATTTTTCTACTAATCAATTGTTTGTTTTTCCTTTTGTTTTCTCATAGGGCTTGAAAATTACTACTCCTTCGACCACTGAAGGAGAACAAGGAGTTTTGGATCGGATCCTCGAGCTCGATCTTGCAGAGCGATCAGCCAAAACATTGGTGACCCAGGAAAATTTCGTAGCTTATGGCCCACTGACCAAGTTTTTGGTGCAAAAAAGGGCAACGATGTCTAATATCCATTGGTTAAATTTAGTGTAATTAATTGTTTATTTTATTTTATTTCCATTCTAATTTCATGATTTAATATTTTAATAGTTTGGATAAGATATAGTCTTAACCGATTTAATATTTAATATATAAAATTTGGATAGTCCTCATGGGAATGATATTCTATTCATTACTATATTATTTATAGATCTTATATACTTACATGAGTTTCTAGTGTCCACTATAAATTTGCCATCAGTGACGACCTCCTTGTTGGGGCGGATGCTGGTTCTCTTGTTGATGTTCATCACTAGAAGGATCTACATTGGTGGTTCTCCAACTGCACATTATTCACATGTGGGTGCTTTTGGCCTCGGATAAGCCCTTGGACGGTCCTAATTAATGCTGCAGGGCATCCTCTACTGCGTTTTACCTGTCTGCAACGATCGCCAGGTTTGGACGTCTACTTGTCCAACAACTGTATTGATAGAAGGTAGATTCTACATAGCTCATTCTACATAGCTCTTTTCTGCTGGTTTGCCACGATATCCGAATTTGCTTGGATAGGACCATGCCTCTGCCTCTTGCTAGTTTCAGCACGTGATGTTTGTTGCACTGAATCTACCCCTTCCTCTAAATTCAGAAGGCTATCTATCCGTGCAATCGTGTGAGGAGCACCTCTACGTGAATGAGAACTTCTAGCCATTGATTAATAAAAGTAGACGGAAGTAACGTGTATTTATTGAAAAACTTAGCATACTCGGATGTTCAATGCCTTTCTCTAGTATCAAATTGTTGACATCAAAAATCAATTAAACCTCGAATTAATGTGAATTGAATGCCAATGATGATTGGATGAGTGCAGTGATGGTGTAATAACAAAACAATAAAGACACAAAAAATAGTAAATAAAGAGATCAATAAATTTTTAGCGTGATTCAACTGTATTTAAACAAAGCCTACGTTCGCGGTTATGTTATTTTTTAAGAGGGAGAGCTATATTTTTAGTAGAGCTTTTACAGGGGTTGAATCCTCATCGTTTGTTCTTGTAAATGGCCCTATTTATATTATTAAGGTTTCTTGTTTATGTACAGTTTAGGTCACTAAAATATGGGAAAGGTTGAGATTTCTTTCCTATTTTACATAAAACTGTATTAAATATATTATAATTGAATCAAGATGTTATTTTGGAAGATTCCTGTTTAGTGATTCTCTGCCTGATATGGAATTCTTTCTGTTTTGAATTTCTGTAGCATTAAGAAAAATTGCAAATTGTTATATGGAATTCGAGCTGCTCTCTATGTTTGCTACTTGTAGCTATAGACCTTGTGTATTCCCTATTTACGTAGCACTTATTGACGTGGCATTGGCTCATGGACTTCATAGTGCTTTCACCCTTTTTAGGCTTGGGCTTGTTGGTCTCTTGGATCTCATTGGGTAGAAGTCTAGATACACGTTTTTTGGGCAAAACATTAATGGATTTACCAATGAGCTTGATACGATCTTGTGTGAAGGTGATATGATGATATGTGAAGGTTGATGCGTATACAAAGTACTTTGACTTACTTTTAAGCTAATTATTTTGGTCTTGTTAGTCATTTTGTCAAGGAATATTCTTATAATAAATTTTCTTAATAAAATATGAGCATTACAAAGTCAAATGTTTTAGACTTTGTTGGTAACATATGTGCCCTTACTTTTTTTATTTTTATTTTTATTTTATTCTGTTATGGATATTTTTCAGATTCAACAAATGAGTTGGTAAAAATCTGGTAAAAGCTCAACAAATTGACCCAATGAAGTGGCCCAGTAGACAAGGCCCGGTTTATTAACGCTCAACCCATGCGAGCTCTTCAGCTTGCATGACCAAACTCGTATCACAGACAGGTCGCTGCAAATATTACACAGTTCGCACTATACACAGCTCGTTACTTAGAACGGGGTCTAGCTCAAGATTGTTTAATACAGTTTATAGCTCACACAATAACCAGTTAGATAAGGAAATCTTCTAGAAAGACAGTAACCCAAATTAATTGTGATTCTTTTACCAGGATTAGAAATAAATTCAAATTCAAATGTTCATAAATACAATCCCTGATTTAGCGAAACAGATTCCTGATTCGGTGCTAACCGATTAGAAAGTGTAGTTAATGTATGATTTTTTTCCTATTTTATTTCAACCTAAATTGTAAACACCTCTCCCTATAAATAGAAGTTGAAACTTATTGTAACATATACAGATACACAGAAGCAATAATAGACTGTTTCCCTGCAGAATTATTAAAAGGAACAGTCACGGATGTAAACACATTTATTAAACTACGTAAAAATTCCCCTTGTGCGCCGTTCTTCTTCTCTGTTTTCTACTTTTCTCTTGTTTTTTACTTTATTTTATATTAATTGTAAGTATTGGGCTTTGAACCGTCGTCGATCAGAAATCAACGTTGACATAGTCAAATTAGAAAGATACCAATAACAAAAATTCTTTTGCTCGGACAAGGTGAGTTTTGTGACTTTTGTCTAGACAAATTAAGCCAAATCCCGAGAATAAAAAAAATTAACGTTGTTTCAAGTTTTTAACTAGGCTGTTTTAATTGTGGACAAATTTTTATGGCTTTTACCTTGACTTAATCGTGGCAACACACAAGGTGAGAAGCCATTTGCTCGCCACTCTGATTGTCTTTTTTTTTTGGGTCCATGCGGCAGGCATCCCTTGCACGGTCTCAATCTTTAAATATTACTAGAGTTTATCTCTAACCAAATTTTACAGTTGCTTTGAAATCTCGATTACATCATCAATTAATGGACCTAATAAATGGTTTCAAAGCCTTCTTTCTCTCTATTTTCACCAGAATGTCGCAAGTACTCTTGCAGGCATTACCACCTCAACCGGCAGTAGTGGAGCAGCTGCAGCACCTGCTGCACCTCAGACCTGCTACTCCTGTTGCCAATCAGCACAGCCTAGACTAGGCCATGATAATGATTGGATTTTGCTTGCCTTCATCTGTGGAAATAGCTCGCCAATCCAGGCAGACTCACACGCACTTCCCTATATCTTTCCATTTCCTGTCTCTAGCAATCATATTTTCCTTCAATTTTCTCTTCCTCGCCAAATTCATGGCTCCAAAATTTATAGAAGTAGCCAAGCTGCTCGAGCGAGCTGGTTTGTCGTTGGCAGTCACGGCTATTTATATAGCAATCACAATCCCACTGCTTATGTGGCTCAAATGCGTCATTGGACCGTCTTTGTCATCTTCCTCGTTGTTATCTTAGTTTCTCATCGTTACCTCTAAAAAGGTTGCTTGTATTTGAAGTCTTCAAGAAATTAAAATGTTATTTTTTGTTGAATTAAGTGAACCGACCGACGGTACATATCCTCATCAACATATGACCTAAAGGGAAACTTCCCTTCACAAAAGCGAACTTGGTTTTCATTGCCCGTCATTGAAGATGGTTTATTCCCATCAACAGGACGTGTAAATTTGGTTGTCTGTGTTGGGTGGCTTGTGACCCTTCACTTACGTTTGGGTGATACAGTTGGTCGTTGTTTATAGAACTATGACTCGGAGATGCTATTATGATCCGCGATTGTGATCCAAGATTGCGATCCACGTCCCGACATGCTTGTTAGGGTGGACGCAGGTTCTTTTGTTGATGTTCATCATGAGAGAAAGATCTACATTTTATGGGTGATTCTCCAACTACACATTACTCACAAGTGGTGGTGCTTTTGGCCCCCAAATCAGTTCTTAGATAGTCCTAGGTAATTCCTATACAGCGTCCTCTACTGTGTTTACCTCCGCAACGACCGCCAAGTTTGGAAGTCTGCTTGTCCAACAGTGGAACCAATAGGAGGCAGATTCTACATTGCTCATTCCTGTTGGTTTGCCACGAGATCTGGATTTGCTTGGACACGAGTATGCCCCACCTCTTACTAGTTTTTGACACATGGTATTTGCTGTGCCAAATCTGCCCCTTCCTCTATACTAGGAAGGCTGTCTATCCATGCACTCCTACGAGAGGCACCTCCCCGTGAACGGGAACTTCTGACCATTGATTAATAAAACTCGAAGTAAATACCTTGTATTTATTGGAAAACTTAATAGACTTGAATGTTCAAACCCTTCCTTTAGTGTAAAAATGTTGACGTAAAAAATTGATTAGCACCTAAATTAATGTTAATTGAATGCGAATGATAATTGAATGAGTGTAGTGATGGTGTAATAGCGAAGCAATAAGAATGCAGAAAAAGTAAATTTTTAGATCAAGGAATTTTTAATGTGATTTGACAGTATTTCAACAAAGCCGACATCCATGGTTGTGTTATTGCTTGGGGAGAGAGCTATATTTTTACAAACCTTCTACAAGGGTTAAATCCTCATGGTTTGTTCTTGTAAAGAACCTATTTATAGTATTAAGGTTCCTTGTTTATACACAATTATGTCACTAAAATATAGGAAACGTTGAGATTTCTTTCCTATTTTGCATAGGACTGCATTAAGTATATTATATCTAAATCCAAATGTTATTTTAGAAGTTTATTGTTTGATGATTATCTTCCTAATATGGAATCCTTCCCATTCTGAAATTCTGCAGCATTAAGGAAAACTACAAGCTACTATATTGCGAGTTGGATGTGAAATTCAAGTTGCTTCATATATGAGTCGACCAATTTGAGTTGGTCTTGCCTTTTCTATTTAGAGCGACAGACCTTGTGTATTCCTTATATGCATGGCACATGCTGATGTGGCATTGGCTCAGGGGACTTTACAGTGCTTTCATCCATTTTGGGCCTTTGTGCTTGTTGGTCTCTTGAGCCTTATTGGTCTAAAAGTCCAAATACCCTTTTTGGGCACAACATTAATGGATTTAGCAATGAGCACAACACGATCCTATGTGAAGGTCGATACGTATACAAATTGTGTTGACTTATTTTTAATCTAATTATTTTGGTCTTGTTAGTCATTTTGTCAAGTAATATTCTTATAATAAATTTTCTTAATAAAATATGGGCATTACAAAGTCAAATGTTTTAGACTTTGGTTAGAAAGATGCCAATGAAAAAAGTTCATTTGCCCGGACAAGGTGAGTGTCTGTCTTGACAAATAAAAGCCAAATCCAGAGAATCGAAAAAAATTAACGTTGTTTTAAGTTTGCAACTTGGCTGTTTTAATTGTGGACAATTTTTATGGCTTTTACCTTGACTTAATCGTGGCAGCACACAAGGCGAGAAGCCATTTAATCGCCACTGTGATTGTCTTTTTCCTTTCTTTTTTTTTTTTGGTTGTGTCCAGGCAGGCATCCCTCGCACAGTCTCAGTCTTTAAATGCACCGTTATTCTTTACTAGAGTTTGTCTCGAACCATATTTTACGGTTGCTCTGTCATCTCGATTACATCATCAATCAATGGACCTAGTAAATGGTTTCAAAGCCTTCTTTCTCTCTATTTTCACCAGAATATCCCAAGTACTCTTGCAGGCTTTACCACCTCGACCAGCAGTAGTGGAGCAGCAGCACCACCTCAGACCTGCTGCTCCAGTTGCTTATCAGCATAATCTAGACTGGGCCATGATAATGATTGGATTTTGCTTGCCTTCAGCTGTGGAAATAGCTCTCCAATCCATGCAGATTCACACCCACTTCCCTATATCTTTCCATTTCCTGTCTCTAGCAATCATATTTTCCTTCACTTTTCTCTTCCTCGCCAAATTTATGGCTCCCAAATTTGCAGAAATAGCTAAGTTGCTCGAGCGAGCTGGTTTGTTGTTGGCAATTACGGCTATTTATATAGCAATCACAATCCCACTGCCCGTGTGGCTCAAGTGCATCACTTGGACCGTCTTTGCCATCTTCCTCGTCGCTGTCATAGTTTCTCATCATTACATCTAAAGAGGTTATTTGTATTTAAAGTCTTCAAGAAATGAAAATTTTACTATTGTTGGATTAAGTAATTGAACCGTTACATCTCCTTATCAACGTGAAATTTTATTAGGTAAAGGTGACACTTCCCACGTTATATTTACGAAAAAGATCGATCATGTGTCCTCTGGTAATTAACTGTGCAACACCCTTGAATTTTGATTTAAGGCTTAAATTGAATTTCTGTTATGGGTTGATGTGATTCGACTGATACGTAAATCTTTTATTTCAATAGAGATTAAATCAACTTGGCTAGTTGGCCACATCGTGTGATATGTAATAAACTGAATATGCAAGAGTAATATCAGAACTAACTTTCTCATGTTTAGGACAATACTTCATCGAAATTGGTAAGTCTTTCAATTGATTTTTAGTGGCCTTAATATTTATTATATTAATTATCTGACTATCTTTGTGGATTTTACATATGAATTCTTTCATCGTTTGGGTTTGAAACTTTTATCTGAAAATTAAGAATTGTAGCATTATTACTCCATTAATTGTAATTAATTATTTTTTGGTTTAGAGCTGTGCTTTCTATAACACCTGGAAACTATGTCTCTTTGATGATCTAACTTTTGATAATTAAATGTCTTTTCTTTTTTAATCAAAAAAAAGAAGATTAACTACTTGCAGATGCACTATATCCTTAAAGTTAATAAGGTTTAATTTAAAATAAAGTCAATTGCATAATTATCCTTAACTGAAGAAAAATAAAAAATTGTCCCAAAAAACCTATAATACCCTTACTCGTCTGACTCGAAGCACCAAATAATCTGTGATTCAGGTTAGGCCTGACTGAAAACATAAAAATTTTCTATCATCCAGTTTTTAAAAGTTCAACCAAAACTGACTACTTTATTTTCCTAAATTCAACAAATCTATTTAGAACTATTAAAACCCACATAAACAAAATTGATAACAAGCGTGTCCAAATTAATTTATATCAATTAATAAGAAAAGTTCAGAACTCTAGAACCAAATGTCACGTGTCAATCTACACTTAATTCCAATTTCTCATAAATAATAGTGTATTAACATAACAAACAAAGAAAATTGTTAAAGTTGAAACCGTTGGCTTAAATTAATGGAGGCACGCAGGTGTGACCATTTTATAAGTGGAGGTGTGTGTTAGACACGATATTTATGTTAGGGATGGCCATTTCCAACCCAGCCTAACAAAACAAATATAACCCAACATAACCTCTTTTTAACAAGTTGGGTTGGTTCTTAAAAAAAAAAAATGGAATGGATTAGGTTAAAAAATTTTCAATCCAACCCAACCCAACTCAACAACCATTCATCCATAGTTCTAAATCTAGGATTTTCTTTTTCTTTTATAAGAACATTTGCTAGGAATAATGATTAAAGACAACCTTTATGATAGATTGAATCTTTTATTTTAAATTATTGAATATTTATTTATACTTGTTTATTTGTAATTAAAGTGCTAAAACTATGAGGTTGTCAACTAAACCTTTTATGCATTTGTGGCGGATTAAATCCAACTCGATCAACCCAACCCAACCTAACTTGACTATTATCAGGTTGGGTTGGGTTGAGTTAAAAAATTTTCAAGATTTTCAACCCAACTCAAACTGAACCTGAAAATGTCCACCATTAATTTATTTGGTAAAACCTTCAATATGATAAAAACAT
Source organism: Litchi chinensis (assembly GCA_019925255.1). Classification (NCBI taxonomy): domain Eukaryota; kingdom Viridiplantae; phylum Streptophyta; class Magnoliopsida; order Sapindales; family Sapindaceae; genus Litchi; species Litchi chinensis. The sequence goes on along the minus strand of CM034470.1, from coordinate 16,369,479 downwards.
CTACGGACCAAAATTAGAAAAATTTTATGAAACCAATAACTATAATACAACATCTGTCTAAAATTTTAGGAAAGAACTAGGAAAGAAAGACATGAGACCTTGGGACATGGGATGATTGAAATGAACTAATGTCATGCCTATATATAGGCAAATAGTGTTGGTCGCCAACACACAAATGCTTCACATTGAAGCAATTAATATAAAAGGTCAATAGTGGTACAAGCATGTAGGGTACAAATCAATTTGCTTCAACATGAAGTTTTCAATATTCTGATATTTGTAATGGCATGCAACAATTTGCTTCTCTATTTTCATGAAGTTAGAAAATGTGGCTCTACTACCATACAAATAATATGGCTTCACCTGACTAACATTCTTCGAGCACTTGAAGCCATTTTAGATGTTCTAGTTTATCCTTCTAATCTTTGATCAAGTTTTCACTGCTTACGTTTCCGCGAGACCATATGAGCATCCATACCAAATAAATTTATCAATATTGATAGGCTTGGTCATTGCATCTGCTAGGTTCTCCTTGGTGTGTATCTTTTGCATATCCACACTATCATCTTCCACTACTTCACGAACGAAATGATATTAGACTCCTATATGTTTTGCTCAAGAATGAAAGACTGGATTCCTTGTAATATGCAAAGCGTTTTGACTGTCACAAAACAAAGAGATTTGCTGTTGTTTATGCCTAAACTCCTCCAATCACCTTTTAATCCAAATTGTTTCCTTACAATCTTGTTTAAATGCCATGTATTTTGCTTCTATTATAGATAAAACCATAATTGCTTGTAATGTACAACATTTCGATACTCTATTAGGATTTGCCACATATTGACTAACCACTCCCACTACTTTTGCAATGTTCGATCTTGTACATATCATAGCGAACATTATAGTTCCTACTACTTATGCATACGGCACTTGGGATATTTCTATCCTTTCCACTTTATTGTTAGGGTTCATACCTAAAGATAATTTATAATTCACAGGAAGAGGGGTAGAAATTGGCTTATAATCTTGTATATTGAAGTGGCACAAGATTTTTCTTAAGTAGTTTTTTTAAACTAGCTAAATCCTCTTTTAGTGAATTTGCATTCCTAGAATCTTGGTTGTTGGTCTTAAATCCTTCATATCAAACTCCCTAGTCAGTTGTACCTTTAATTCTTGAATTCGATCTTTGTTGGGGCTTGCCACCAACATGTCATCCACATATAACAGTAAGATAATAAAATCATCACTATCTCTAAACCTCTTATAGTATGAACAATTATCCGAACTAAGTCTATTGTATTCAAAGCTTATAATGAAGGAATCAAATCTCTTGTAGCAATACCTCAGCTTCTATTTTAAGTTGTACAGAGATTTTTTTAACGTGTAAACTAAGTTCTCCTTACCTTTTTCAGCAAAACCTTCTGGTTAGAACATATAAATTTCTTCTTCAAGTTCTCCATGAAGAAATATAGTTTTCATATCAAACTCCTATACATGTAGATCAAATGTACCACACATTGTCAAGGCTACCCTTATTGTTGTAAGTCAAACCATTGGGAAAAATATCTCATTGAAATAAATACCTTCTTTCTGATCATATTCTTTCACCAACAATCTTGCACAATACCGTTTCACTTGGTCATTGTCATTCCAGCTAATCTTAAAGACCTATCTGTTTCCAATAACTTTTCGAACTTATGATAGAGGTACAAGTTCCCATGTCTTGTTTTAATGTAGAGCTTCTATTTCTTCTTGCATTGTTGTTATCCATAGAGGTGCATCTGGGTTGCTTGTAGCTTTATGGAAAGTTGAAGGCTCTTAATCCTCTATTAGAAAACAATATGTAACATTGCTCTCTATAACATACTCTGAGTGTCATACTGGTGGTCTCCTCTCTCAAGTTGACTATTGAATTTCTAGAGCCTTAATCTTGACGAGTCATTGTACTTTGTGTTTTGGTTCTGCTTCAGAAAAACCTAAATTTTCATGTTTTGAATTATTTTCTACCTGTACAATTGTAGTCTCTGAATTTTTTTTTGAAGTGTTATTATCTCTATTTCTTTGAAGTTGATCTTCTACAAAAACAATATCTTTGCTGATAATAACCTTATGAGCAGTAGGATCCCACAGGCAATTACCATTCACTCCATTAGCATACCCCAAAATATACATTTTCTTGATTTTAAATCAAACTTTGTTCTTTCTTAGGCATTATACATCATGTACATAAGACATCTAAACAAATGTAAAATAGAATAATCAATGGGTTTACCAGTCCATATCGCCATTAATATTTTCAACTCAATTGCTATAGATGGATATTGATTTATCATATAATAGGCGGTCTTTACTGCTTATGCCCAAAATGACTTGGGTAAATCTACAGTCTTCAACATAGCTCTTATTTTTTCTACAAGAGTTCTATTTATCCATTTTACTACCCCATTTTTTTGAGGAGTATGTGTGACTGTGAACTGCATTTTGATTCCTTTTTGTTTGCAAAAAGTAAGAAACTCCGTCTATATATTCTCTTCCATTATCTGTCCTCAAGTACTTGATCTTTTTCTCAAATTCAAGTTCTACACGTGCTTTAAATACATTGAACACTAGAAACACATCTGACTTCCTCTTGATAAGATAGACCCAACTTTTCCTGGAGTAATCATCAATGAATAATACAAAGTATTTTGTCCCTCCTAGGGATATATCTAGTGATTCTCAAACATTAGAACAAATCAAGTTTAGAATGCATTTTACTCATAGTAGTAGAATTGCTGAACTTCAATCTATGTTGTTTACTTGTCACACAATGCTTACAAAAAGGTAGATTTACCGTTTTGAGCTTAGGAAGCAATCTGCGTTTGGAGAGAATATTCAAATCTCATTCAGATATATGACCTAATTTACGATGCCACATCATCATTGACTCTTCCTCATGGTTGGTTGATATAACACATGAATCAACCTTCAGTAGTGTTTTTCCTTTAACCATGTATACATTTATAGAAATCTTTTCTCCTTTGATGACAACAATCGCACCTTTGACAATTTTCAAGACCATATTTTCTATATGGGTCTTATATCCAAGATCATCTGATTATCCTAAAGGTAGTAGATTCTTCTTCAAGCCTTTCACATGTCATACTTCCTAAATAGTGTGAACTATACCATCGTGCATCTTTATCTTGATTGTGCTGATACCAATGATCTTCAAAGCATGATCATCTCCCATAGATATAGATCCTCCTAAGATTGGTTCATATGTGTGGAACCATTATTTATAAGAGGTCATGTGCCAAATGGTTGTTGAATCTAAAATTCAGACATCCGCAAACCGTAATTTGCTTTCTGCAATAGTGGTTGCTTCGCTGTATAAGATGTCACCATCATCTGAGATACTTACTACACATCCCTATGAGTTTGATGATTTAGGATCTTTATTTTTCTTATTATGTCAACCCTCACTTTTGACGTGCCCTTTCTTATCATAATTGTAGCATCTGACATTCTTCTTACTTCTTGATTTTGATCTACCACAATTGAGACTCCCACTAGGGCCACATTTAGTTGATCTCCCTCTTGTCATTGACAAAGTCTCTTCTTGTGCACTACTTACCAATCTATCTTGTTTTTTTTTTTTTTTGGCTTCTTCTTCTAAGACAAGGGTTACAAGATCATGAAAACTAAATAGTCTATGAGGATATTATTTGTTAGATTGATGACAAGTTGATTATACAAATAAGATAGACTTTGAAGTAGAATTTCTACATGTTCATTTGCCTCTATTATATGACTTAACACTGAAAATTGAGAAAATTAAGTATTTAAAGTATTGATGTGGTTGGTTACTGTTGTAGATTCCACCATTTAATGATTATTAAGCTTATTTTTTAGGAAAATCTTCATGTGTAGTAGCTTGGACTCGTACAATTTCGTCAGAGTACCCTATACCTCCTTTGGTGTCTTCTTCTCCACTACACTTCATAATGCACCATCTGGTAAGGCCAGATGGAGATTGACAATTGCGTTGTCATCCATTTCTTTCCACTTGGTGTCATTTGTAATCTTAACTGACTTTTATTCTATTGCTTGTAAGCAATTATCTTTGTTTAGGATAGTCTTCATTTTCATTTTTCATAATGAAAAATTACTTCTATTAAACTTGTCAATTTCAAATTTCGCCGCCATCTTTATGAAATACCTACAAGATATTTAATGAACAATATCGTCAATAGTACCCATATTTCGGAATAATGCATATATTTGTATATAGTGCCCCAAGTCAATTACCAATAAAAGGAGGAGGGTCACAAGAGACACATTTAAATATCAAATCTTTCCTTAGCTAGAATATTTCTTAGGCATGCATTTTCACATCATTACACTTATTTTTAGTAACCAGGAACAATTCTTTTTTAATGTGAAAGATTAGGCAATACTGTAACCATAAAGCATACTCAGAATTTTCTAAAGAACCTATGGCTCTGATACCACTGTTGTGACGATCTGATACTATTCTAATCCCAATATAAACTTGAAATCGAGAATAATATTGGAAGAAAATAGAAGTAATAAAATAAAAATAGTGACACAAGATTTACGTGATAAAACCCTCAATGTGAGAGAAATATCCACGGACCAAGACTAAAAGAATTTTATTAAACTAACAAATACAATACAACATCTCTCTAAAATTTTAGGAGAGAATTAAGAAGAAGAGACATAGGATCTTAGGACATGGGATGATTGAAATGAACTAATGTCATGCTTATATAAACAAACAGTGTCGGTCACCAACACAGAAATGTTCACTTTGAAGTAATTAATATAAAAAGTCAATGACGATGCGAGAATATGGGGTGCAAATCAATTTGCTTTAACATGAAGTTTTCAATATTCTAATATTTGCAATGCTGTGTAACAATTTGCTTCACTATCTTCATTAAGTCAAAAAATATGGCTCCACCGCCATATAAATAATATGGCTTCATCTAACTAACAAAACTAAAGGAAGCAAGTTGCATTTCTACATCTTGCCTATAAATAGGTAATTGTAATGCTTATCTAATTATCCCATTTCAAAACTCTCAAGTTTATTTGAAAAGTTATTCTTCGAAGTTTTCTCCTACATTTTAGAGAGAGATTGTATTGTTGTTATTGGTCTAATAAAATTCTTCTAATCTTAGCCATGGATGTTTTCCTTATATTGATGGTTTTATCACGTAAATATTGTGTTCACTATTTTCTATTTTATTTTTTTACTTCCATTTTACTTCAATATTATTCTTGTAAAGGAAGCAAGTTGCATTTCTACATCTTGCCTATAAATAGGTAATTGTAATGCTTATCTAATTATCCCATTTCAAAACTCTCAAGTTTATTTGAAAAGTTGTTCTCCTAAGTTTTCTCCTACATTTTAGAGAGAGATTGTATTGTTGTTATTGGTCTAATAAAATTCTTCTAATCTTAGCCATGGATGTTTCCCTTATATTGATGGTTTTATCACGTAAATATTGTGTTCACTATTTTCTATTTTATTTTTTTACTTCCATTTTACTTCAATATTATTCTTGTAAAGGAAGCAAGTTGCATTTCTACATCTTGCCTATAAATAGGTAATTGTAATGCTTATCTAATTATCCCATTTCAAAACTCTCAAGTTTATTTGAAAAGTTGTTCTTCTAAGTTTTCTCCTACATTTTAGAGAGAGATTGTATTGTTGTTATTGGTCTAATAAAATTCTTCTAATCTTAGCCATGGATGTTTCCCTTATATTGATGGTTTTATCACGTAAATATTGGTTCACTATTTTCTATTTTATTTTTTTACTTCCATTTTACTTCAATATTATTCTTGATTTCAGGTTCACGCTAGATTAGAATAGTATCGGGTCATCATAACAGTGATATCAAAGCCCAAGGTTTTTTAGAAAATTCTAAGTATGTTTTATGGTTGCAATATTGTTTGATCTTCTACACCAAAAAAAAATTGTTCCTAGTTACTGAAAATAAGTGTGGTGGTATGAAAGTGCATGCCTAGGAAAGGTTCTGACTAGAAAAGACTTAATATTTAAGTGTGTCTATTGTGACCTACCTCTCTTTCTTGAGAACTGACTTGGGATACTATTCACGTATATGTACACTATTTCGAAATATGGATACTATTGACGATACTGTTCATTGAATATCTTGTGAGTATTTCAAAAAGATGACAGCAAAATTTGAAATTGAGATATTTAATGGAAGTAATTTTCATTGTGGAAAATAAAAATGAAGACTATCTTAAGGAAAAATAATTGCTTACAAGCAATAGAAGAAAGACCAGTAGAGACCACTAATAACGCCAAGTGGAAAGAGATGGATGACAACGCAATTGTCAATCTCCATCTAGCCTTAATAGATTGTGTATTATTAAGTGTGACGGAGAAGAAAATGACTAAAGAGATATGAGACACTTTGACAAAATTATACTAGTCCAAGTCACCACGCATGAAGATTTTTTTAAAAAGGAAGCTTGGTAATCTTCGAATGGTAGAATCTATAACAGTAACTGACTATATCAACACCTTAAATACTCTATTTTCTCAACTTTTGGTGTTGGATTATATAATAGAGGCAAATGAACGTGCTAAAATTATACTTCAAAATCTACCCAATTCGTATGATTAACTTGTCATCAACCCGACAAATAATATCCTCACAGACTATCTAGTTTTCGATGATATTGCAGTTGCTGTCTTAGAAGAAGAAAGCAGGTAGAAGAACAAGGAAGACAGATTGGTAAGTAGTACACAAGTAGAGGCATTGTCAACGACAAAATGGGGATCAACGGAACATGGCCCTAGCGGCAATATCAATCATGATAGATCAAAATCAAGAAGTAAAAAAAATGTCAAATGTTATAACTATGGCAAGAAAGATCATATCAAATGTAAGTGTTGGCACAATAAGAAGAATAATGCTTCTGAGTCATCAAACTCATGAATATGTGTAACAAGTACCTTAAATGATGGTGACGTCTTATACAGTGAAGCAACTACTATTGTAGAAAACAGATTACGGTTTGTTGATGTCTGGATTCTAGATTCATTAGTCACCTTGCACATGACCTCTCGTAGAGGATGGTTCCACACATATGAACCTATCTTAGAAGGATCTGTATTTATAGGTGATGATCATGTTTTGAAGATCGCTGGTATCGGCACAATCAAGATAAATATGCATGATGGTACAGTTCACATTATTCAAGAGGTATGACATGTGAATGGCTTGAAGAAGAATCTATTATCTTTAGGACAATTGGATGATATTAGATGTAAGACCCATATAGAAAATGAGGTTTTGAAAATTGTTAGATGTGCACTTGTTGTCATGAAAGGAGAAAAGATTGCTACAAATTTATACATGCTTAAAGGAAAAACACTACTGAAGGCTGATTCATATGTTGCATCAACCAACCATGGGGAAGAGTCAATGATGATATGACATCACAAATTATTCCACATATCTCAACAAGGTTTCAAGATTCTCTCCAAATGCAGATGTTTTTTGGGCTCAAAACGGTAAATCTATCTTTTTATGAGCATTGTTTGACAAGTAAGTAGTATAGATTGAAGTTTAGCCATTCTACTACTAAGAGCACATGCATTTTAAACTTGATTTATTCTAATGTTTGGGAATCACCAGATATATCCCTAGGAGAAGCAAAATACTTTGTATTATTTATTGATGATTACTTAAGGAGAAGTTGGGTGTACCCTATCAAAAGGAAGTCAAATGTGTTTCTAGTGTTCAATGCATTCAAAGCGCCGGTAGAACTTGAATTTGAGAAAAAGATCAAGTGTTTGAAGATAGATAATAAAAAAGAATATACAAACGAGGAATTTCTTGCTTTTTACAAGCAATAAGGAATCGAAAGGCAGTTCATAGTCATATACACTCCTCAACAAAATGTGTGATATAATAGATGAATAAAACTCTTGCAGAAATAATAAGAGCTATGTTGAAGACTGTAGGTTTATCCAAGTCATTTTAAGCAGAAGCAGTGAAGACCTCCTGTTATATGATAAATCGATGTCCAGCCACAACAATTGAGTTGAAAACACCAATGGAGATGTAGACTGGTAAAGTTGTTGATTATTCTATTTTATATTCATTTGGATGTCCTATGTATATGATTAATAATGCCCAAAAAAGAACAAAACTTGATCCAAAATAAAGAAAATGTATATTCTTGTGGTATGATGATGAAGTGAAGGGGTATCGCCTGTGGGATCCCACTGCCTACAATGTTATCATCATTAGAGATGTTATCTTTATAGAAGGTCAACTTCAAAAAAATAAATATGATAGCCCTTCAAAAGAAAATTTAAAGAATACAATTGTACAGATAAAAAATAATTCAGAACATGAAAATTTAGGTTCTTCTGAAGCAGAACCAAAGCCTGAAGTACAAGGGTCGGTCAACACTGAGACTCTAAAAATTCAACGGTTAACTTGAGAAAAGAGACCACTAGTATGACACTTGGAGTATGTTACTGAGAGCAATGTTGCATACTGTTTTCTAACAGAGGATGGAGAGCCTTCAAGTTTCCATGAAGCTACAAGCAGTCTGGATGCACTTCTATAGATGATAGCAATGCAAGAAGAAATTAAACCCCTACACAAAAACAAGACATTGGAACTTGTACCTTTACCACAAGGTCGGAAAGTCATTGGAAATAGGTAAGTATTTAAGATCAAACGGGATGGCAATGACCAAGTGGAGTGACATCATGCAAGATTGGTGGTGAAAAGATATGCTCAGAAAGAAACTTTTGATTTCAATGAGATATTTTCCTCAGTGGTTAGACTTATAATAATAAGGGTGGTCTTGGCAATGTGTGCTACATTTGATCTATATTTAGAGCAGTTAGATGTAAGAACTACATTTCTTTATGGAGAACTTGAAGAAGAAATTTATGTGCTTTAACTAGAAAGTTTTGCTGAAGAAGGCAAGAAGAACTTAGTTTATAGTTTAAAAAAATCCTTATACGGTTTAAAATAGGGCCAAGGTGTTGGTACAAGAGATTTGATTGCTTCAGTATAAGTCTTGGATACAACAAACTTAGTTCAAACCATTGTATATACTATAAGAAGTTTGGAGATAGTGATGATTTCATTATTTTGCTATTATATATGGATAACTTGTTAGCAACAGGCCCTCACAAAGATTGAGTCAAAGAATTAAAGTTACAGCTCGCTAGGGAGTTTGATATAAAGGATCTGGGACTAGATGAAAATTCACCGAGATAGAAAAGGTATGAAGATTTGGCTCTTTCAGAAAAACTACTTTAAAAAAATGTTATGTTACTACAACATGCAAGATTGTAAGCCAATTTCTACCCCTCTTCTTGTAAATTACAAAATATCCTCAGGTATAGGCCCTAGTAATGAAGTGGAGAGGATGAAAATGTCTCGAGTTGTATGCATCAGTAATGGGAAGTTTAAAATTCGTTATGATATATACAAGACCAGACATTACCCAAGTAGTAGGAGTGGTTTGTCGATATATCACAAATCTTGATAAAGAGCGCTGGAATGCCGTAAAGAGGATTCTGAGATACATCAGAGGATCCTTAGATGCTGCACTATGTTATGGAGGATAAGAATTTATTGTTAGAGGCTATGTAGATTCAGATTTTGTAATGGATCTTGATAAAAGAAAATCTACCACAGGCTATGTGTTTACGATTACAAGAAAAGCTGTGAGTTGGGTATCAAAGTTACAAATAATTGTAGTTTTATCTACAATAGAAGTGGAATATATAACAACTATACACGTTTGTAGAGAAGCAATTTGGATTAAAAAATTATTGGAGGAGCTTAAGCACAAATAGAAAATCTCTTTAAGCACCTTGCATATTGCAACGAATCTAGTCTTTCATTTTCGAACAATACACATAGGAGTCCAATATTATTTCATTTGTGAAGTAGTGAAAGATGGTACTGTAGATATGCAAAAGATAGACACCAAAGAGAACCTAGCAGATGCAATAACCAAGCCTATCAATACTGATAAATTTATTTAATATAGATTCTTATATGGTCTTAAAAAAATATAAGCAACAGAAACTTGATAAAAAATTAGAAGAATAAACCAAAACATCTAAAATGGCTTCAAGTAGAAAAATGTTAAAGTCAAAGCCATTCGCTTAAATTAATGGAGGCAAATATGGAGGTGTGGCCATTTCATAAATGGAGGCATATGTAGAGATGTGTGTCATTAGTTCAATAATGGAGCAAATAATATGATATGGTGGCTATCACTAAATTTGTATTAAAAAATTAAAGAAATCAAGTTGCATCTCCACATGTTTACCTATAAATAGGAAATTGTAATGCATCTCTAATTATCCCATTTCCAAATTCTCAAGTTCATTTGAGAAGTTGACAGAACCCGACCTGACTCCTATCTCGAGTCCGGGAGGATCTCGTAAAAGCTGAGATTTTCTTGATAAAAATCTGGATTTTTTTGAAAATCTTTTCAAACAATCATTATAATTCTAATAATGATTTTGATCAAAAAGCAAGTTGTACAAAACTAAATAAAATAATTTCTCAAATATTTGAAAAACAATTTTTAATTCGTAAAACTATCTTCACTTACAAAATTTTGTAAATAATGAAATAATATACACATTATCGACTATTTCTCATCATATGGTTTTTCTTGCGATAAGTAATAATCTGTACGAATCCTACGGCGAATACCTGGAAAATGGTTTTATAAAAGGGTGAGCCTAATACACAGTGAGTAGATATAAATTTTCAAAAACTTTTCTAAATAAAACATAATATATTTCTCTTAACCATAAATACTTTGTAGTGATTCATAAAATTCCATATCTGAGATAGTAAAACTAAACTTAAATATGATTTTGTTGATAAAAAGAAATGATTTCGAGGATCATATCTAGAAATGAAATAGAATAGATCATCACAAAACTATAACTTTATTGTAAATTATCTTTATAACTTTAGTAACATAAAATACGAAATTCTAAAATCTGTAAAACTTTTTCGAAAATCTCTTTTTATAAATTCGGTATTCTGTAAATTTTCATTTTGTACATATAAAATATGAAAATCCATAATTTGTAAGACTTTTCTTTTAAAATAAATTTGATTTGTTTTTTACACCAATTAGTATCCGGAAACTCTACTATACGTGTAGGGGCTCAAACACGTATTTTACACACAATCTCTCGACTATACAACCGACACAGGAGGCCACACCTGTCCGGACGTGTCGGGGTATATCAATGCTCTGCTGGCCTTACTCATACTGTGGAAACTCTCGATCATGTAAGCCGAATTTTTATCTAGCCCTCATCCTATAACATGCTCTGATACCCAATACACACGCAAAGGGCGAGAGATCTCTGTCATCCACATATTAGGCGACTCAATAACTCTCTCTTTATAAATCCCCAATGACTCACCTCTCTAACCTGTGCACTAGCATATGATAGGCGACCTCTGAGTCTTACTCATGCAATGCCCTATAATCGTTAGAGGGAAGGGTATGCTTTAGTGTTCCAAAAACCCTTTTTATTTCTCTTTCCTTTCTCATTTCTTTTCTAAAAATATTTTTGTTTCTCTTCCTTCGCAATTCTTTTCTAAAACACTTTTGCAAGAAAATTTCCAAATACAATTTTTGTAAAACTTTCCATATCAAACTTCAAGTATCCAACAACTATCTTATTCATGCATAATAAAATCTTATTCATGCATATATTTATCAAAAATCATAATTTCCCAAACACTTCATAAAACAAGCTATAAACTTTTCATAAATCAATTAGTTTACTCATAAACCATAAAATATAAGCTACTTTATTGGTTTATAAAGCATACTTTGAAAACTCAATACAATATACAAAGTTCACAAATCACAAAACATACTTTAGAATCACCAAAGGTATAGTCTCTAATTTCAATAAATATAAGTTTACAAACATAATCTCAAACTCATAAATTACAAAATAAAATCAAATAATTTCTTCATAAACAATAAAACATAATTCTCTTTGTTAAATCATAAAGCTATCCTTGTGAACCATAAATTCAAAGCTTACTTTGCAAATTTGTAAAACATGTTTTGGAAATCATATAATCAAAACTCACTTTATTAGATTATGAAATATACTTGGGAAGTCAAAACATAAATTTACTTTAATTAAATCATAAAACTTACTTTAAAAACTTAACACAAACTATAAAATTTATAAATCATCAAAATTTCTTTAATATCACCAAAAGGAATAGCTTTTAATTTTCGTAAATCATAAAGTATACTCTTAAAATCACAAAATATAATTTTGAATCCATAAATTACAAAATATTTTAAGGTTTTAAAATCAAATGATTTAGTTCTTGAATCATAAAACATAATTCATTTTGTTAAATCATAAGACTAACTTTATAAACTCAACAGAAAATACAAGATTTCCAAATCTTCAAACATATTTTAGAATCACTAAAATGCATACTTTTTAGTTTTATAAACCATACGATATACTTAAAATCACAAGACAAAAATTTTTAATTCATGGTTCCCAAAGTATACTTCAAGATTTTCAAAACCAATTACCTTATTTCAAAAACTATAAAACATAATTTAGTTTATTCGTTTGTAAAATATTCTTTGAAAACTCAATACAAATAATAAATTGTACAAATCATCACACTTACTTTAAAATCACCAAAAGACATGACTTCTAATTTATAAATCATAAGGTATACTTTGAAATCATGAAATATAATCTTAACCACATAAATTATAAAATATACTTTAAAATTTCAAAACAAAAAACCATATTTCATAAATCAAGAATCATACCATAAATTGATAAAACAAAATCTAAAGCTTATAGATTCTAAACATACTTTAAAAATTTCCAAAACATATTCTTTATTAGTTTCCAAAATATATTCTAAAATTCATCCATCATACAACATACATGCCAAACAAAATCCATCTTTTTTAATTCATGGAACATAATTCAAAATCTAAAATCATGCTTCAAAACCTTAGAACATACACCAAAACTCATAAATCACAAGACATCTTTAAATCTCAAAACTAATAAAAGTTGAAACATAATAAAAACACTTTCATAAATCAAGTTAAGGAAAATATCAACTCACTAGGTTACTCCCAAACCCTATGGAAATCCTCTTACACTTGTCTTCTCCTTGGAACCTTTTTCACCTAAAACAACATCAAAACTTTTACTTGAAACTAGTTTCTCAGCATAAATCCTTCTCCAATCTCTCTTGATTTTCTTCTCCTCTCCTTGTTTCTCCCTCCTTGCTTCTCCTTTTTCCATGGATTTTTTTTTTCTTTCCTTAAGGGGTGTATGCTCGACCAAGAAAAAGAAATTAGGAGGGGTGTATCGGCCAAACTTGAAAGAATGAGTGGGTTGGCTTTTAAATTTCACATAAATCATATATATATATATATATATATATATATATATAATCCCATGCATAGCCAAAATTACATTCACTTAGCCACTTTTTCCACCACTTATTTTTTCATAAACATCTAACCAAATATCTTCTTACATTTTCAATCTTACCCTTGTTATAACATTTCATTTCCATCCATATCCCTTTCTCGAGAACTCTTTTCTTTGCATTTTCAATTTTGCCCTTGTCATAATAATTTATTTTCATTCTTGTCCTTTCTAGGGAACAAAATTTTATAATTCCATCAATGACCTTTCTAAATAATTTCATTCTCCTTTTTACATATTTAACCTTAGGTAGGTGTATTTAGAAAAATAATTTGATACATTTAGAAAGGAAATTGGGTCATACTAGTTCTAATTGGACTTACTTGAATAAATTTTTCTTTTGGCCCTTTAATTTAAGTTTCTAATTACACCCCATTTGATTTTTATTTGAACCCCACCTAAACTTCAATAAGAGATATATACATATATATTATATTCTATTAGATCGGTTCGGATTCGGGGAATTACAGAAGTTCTTCTACTAAGTTCTCTCATTAATTCTAAAGAGAGGTTGTATTGTTGTTGTTGGTTTAATAAAATTATTCTAGTTTTGGTCTGTGAAGGTTTTTCTTACATTAAGGGTTTTACCACGTAAATCCCATGTGCACTATTTTTTATTTTATTTTATTACTTTCATTTTCTTTCAATATTATTCTCGATTTTAGGTTTATGCTATATAAGAATAGTATCGGGTCGTCATAACAAAAATTAATTTAAATTGATAGAAAAGTTGTTCTTCAAGCAAAGGTGTGCAGAAGAGGATTCATACTAGTGTGAGAGAGCATATAGGATTGTATTGATATATAGGATATTTTAGATATTTTGAGGCAACTTTTCAAGCATATTTTTAGGAGTAATTATGTAATTGGATGTATTTCATAGGGTCTTTTCATTAAAAATCCAAGTTAAAATCTTTAAACCAACTGATAGATTATAAATAGCCACAGAATAATGCTATGCTTTTAAAACATTTATCCCAATGAGGTGAGGAGTTGAATTGTAACAAGCACATTGATTAAGAGATGATGTATAGACCACAAAATAATTACAAATCAACTTATTACATTACTTGGATAATAAATTAGAATAAATTTTTTTAATAATGTAGGCTTGCAACTATGTTACATATAAAATAATGTAAACACTTCAATTTCAACCTCTAACTTATATTTATTGTCGAATGGTGGCTTTGTTTGATATAGTAGTTGCCGATGGCACTGGCCAATGCATATGCCTCAAATATTCTTTAAAAACAAAATAGATGCTTTTAGCACAAAATTATCCATGACAAAATTCATTGTCACTCAATCAATACTTTTAGTTTAGGACAAATTGCACAAATCTCTCCCAAGTTAGACGAAATTGCACCAATATGAGAGTGCTTGCGGTACTCACATTAAGGCTACTTGAGGTTCCACTAATTCAACACAAACCTTCCTACCATTAGTTTATTACCGTTAAATCCTCATGTTCAATGGTCAAAGGGATAAAAAGACTAAAATAGTCTTCAAATCAAAATTTTATATTTTATAAATCTAGAATTAACGTAATATATATTTTTAATATAATTAAAAGAACAAAAAATTAAAAAAAAATGTGTTTTAGTCTTCTGGTCTCTCGTGGAGATTATATTCTGGTTTCTAGATGGAAAACAAATCTAGTCTATAGATGGAGACCAACTTGTGATCTCCATCGCTAGAGACTAGATCTAGTCTCCATCGTTGCTCTAACAATAGAGACTAGATTCCTCCAGCGAAGGAGACCAAATAGCTCTCCATCGTTGGAGACCAAACCAAATCGATTCTAGTTTCCATCGTCGAAGACCAGACCGATCTAATCTGGTCTCCAGCAATCAAAACTAGTTCTAGTCTCTATAGGTGAAGACCAATGGTCTCCATTGTCAGAGATTGGAGATTGATTTGGATTTTTTTTTTTGTTTTTGATACTTTTTTTTTTTAATTTTCATGAAAATTGACTTGGGTGATGTGGAGATGATGAAGTTGATGGATGATGGTGAAACGGAGAGATAGTGGGACTAGGAGTATGAAGAGATGGACGGTGGAATAGAGGATGAAAACAATGAAGGGAAGATTTTTTTTATAATTTTTATATTTTAATATTTTTTAAATTTAAAGTAATAATATAATGTCTTTTGACAATTTACCCTTGCCTAGTGGCACTTAACGTCGATTAGTTGATGGCTCTCTAACAGTAGGAGGGGTTTGTGTTGAATTATTGGAATCTTAGGTACCTTAATGCGAGTATTGCAAACACCGTTATCATTGTTTCAAAATTCAATGATTTTTTGCCAATTAATTGTTGATCGACACCTTGTTAGTCTGATAACCCCCAAATCAGGGATTCTGCTCGCCAAAGATGAGTACTCGACTAAGTTGGGGATTTATTAGTCTAACTTGGTCCAGAATCAACAAGCCTAACCACCACACTCGGCCAGGAATCACCCCAAACACCACAAAAATATATATATATTATTTTTATCAACAACCACCACAATACACAAATATCTATATAAAGAAACTATAAAAAGAAAGAGATAATGATGAATGATAGGGGCCGATACGGCGATAATAATGATGATCTAGTGCGGTGTTGTGATAGTGATGATTATGATCTTGTTTTGGTGATTGGTACAATGTGAGATGAGGTGAGAGAGGAAGGTGAGACTGTGAAAGGAGGTTGGAGGCATGCGTGAGACCGTGAAAGGAAATGTGAGATCATGAAAGGAAGCATAAGGTGAGGTGATGAACAAGTCATGGTTTTGAGAGAGAGAGAGAGAGAGAGAGGTTGGATGGCGAGGGTTTGTGTGAGGGTGTGTTATGCATGTATATATATTAGGGAGAATTATAAAAATGGCCTTAACGTTTAATGAAATTACATCAATATCTAAATTTTGATCATAATGACATTAACGTCTCTTTTAAGTTTTTTTTTTTTTTTTTCACAGGTTTGATCCAGTTTGATTGTTGTAAACAATACTCACCAATTAATCACTGAGTAACCGATAAATCGCTAACTGCTATCTTGCTGATTAATTAGCAAGTAACGATTTTTGAAACCTTGATTCTCATATTAGTACAATTTTGCCTAACCTCCAGGGAGGTTTGTGCAATATGTCATTTAGTTTATATGGCATCTAAAAGAGAAGACTTTCATTTTACCTTTAATAAATGGGACAAAACTCATCACTTTCTTCCATCTTTTCTTTCCTCTCTTTGTTTTTTTTTTAAAAAAAAATCCATCACACCTTTTTCCTCTCTCTATTATTTTGAAACTCTCTTTCAAACACTCACTCTCTCTATATCAAGAACTTGAATTTGTTTTTTAGGAGACAAAGAGGTTCTAAAGAATGCATGATCAAACTTCAAACTCAGACTCATCCTTGACATCCTACAGCCAAACGTCTTGAATGTCTCAGACGTTTCAAACTCAAGATTTCCTAGTTCGCGACATTTTGGTATGTTTGGGAAGTCTCAATGTGTTAGGGATGCCGACATCCCGAACTTGGGACATTCTAGTGTGTTTGGGGCATCCAAGTTTGAGACGTCCGGGACAAGTTTGAGTTATAGTGAGTGGATTAGAGTTTTCAATTCCTATGTTTTTGTCTCTTTTTCTATTTGATTTTAGTTTCAGATGGTTTGAGAATTTTTTCTTTTGTATTTTCTTCGCATTTGAAAACCGAAAGATGGAGAACATAATTTTATGGATCAAAGAAGGATCTAAGATTTATGTTTCTATGTTTTTCTTACCTCTCTCTCTCTCTCTCTCTCTTTCTCTCTCTTTTTATGGTGTCTTCACTATTGAAGAATGAAGGAATGTTTGTTTTTCTCTTTAAATACAAGGGCATTTTTATCTTGAATTAGAAGTAGGTATCACGTAAACTCAAATTATTAATATAGTGATAATGTCAAAAGTTTTCTAGTAAAGAACGCTAGTAAAATTATTTTCTCTATTATTAAATTCTTAATTTGCTTTGGTCTTACTATTTGTACAAGTTTTCAGAGTCATAGAGGTAGATGGGGTTGGTTTGCCAAATTCTATATCTAACTCTTGTAATTTTTTGTTACTCCCGCATAAGAATTTATGAAATTTCATAGATTTGGATACGAGTTTCCACCTACAGGTTTAATAAGTGAAATCCACATCCCATTTGTGAACCACCGGAAATTTTAAAAATTCCTTAAAAATAATTTATCACAAATAACACGATACCTAAAATATGTATCATTCAAATCTTAGCTACAATAACGAAAAGCGAAATACAATTCGTCTTTGTACTTCATCATAATAAATTCAATCAACTATAAATTCGATAAACTTTATATCCTAATATAATGAAGCCAAGATAATATAAGTTCCAACATGGTCTCGATAAACAGTAATTAAATTTTGACTATATATTGAATAAATAAATAAAAAAATCATGAAATTGTCTTATAACTGAAATAGCGAGACGAATCGATGGAAAGTATAAAAAAAAATAAAAAACAAATGAGAAAGGTAAAAGAAAAAAAAAAATATATATATATATATATATATATAAATGCAGTATTTCATTGACTTAAGACAGTCCTATAAAAAATTTTCTCCTTAAATAAATCCGATCAATTTTAAGATAAATTCGAAGCAATGTCAATTTGAGAACATATATTATATAGATACTTCAACAAAATAGATTCGATAAACTTTATATCCCAACATATTGAATCCAATAAAATTTAAGTTTTGATAAACCTGATAAGCTTTATTTAAATTTTGACTATATCTTAGAGTAAATTCAATAAATTTTAAGGCAAATTACAAACAATTATAAATATATATATATATTCTATAATGCACTTCTTAACATAAGCCATGAAAAACGTGCAAACGTTTTTTCATTTGTAGATTAGAAAAAGTAGGTTATGAATAATTACTTTGCTTCAATAATACGACTTTCATTTAGGGATCAGAATAAAAATTGCCAAACAATTTCTTCGCAGGTCATCAGTAATCACGGCTTATGTCCCCCTGTGGCCAAAAAATCAGATTCCAGATTCTAATACGGTTTGAAACCAGTTACAAAATGATACGAGGATAAAAAATGAAATAGAATTCCCCCCACCAAAATAATTTAATTAATAACCGTTGCCGTTTCATCATTTACAAACAAGAATCCAGCTGTTAATCGGGGAATAATTGTAGTTCTAAGTACATAAATGACATTTCGTTTGCTCCAAGATGAACTGCAAGGTTTTTTGCTTCTATAGCTTGAATGACGTATCGCAAGGCTCGTTGATGGTCATCTCAAGGTCTGCATACACTTTCAATGCGTCAACTCCTCTTCTTTTCTTCAATGCATCCTACCTGATTCCCACAAAAAATAAACTGGAGTAGAAAAAGACATCAAGGCGGTGGATTAGTGAAGTAAGGTCAGAGGGAACTTAGGTAGTCTTTGATTAGACCAACAATGGGGTTAGCATATGTAACTTCCTCCAGCCTCTGGAACAAGATTCCGTCCATCCGAGCTTGAACTCCATTGGAAAACGACAAGTCCTGTAACACTGCTCTCAACGTTCTGTCTACTCCAGCTATTGAATTTCCAATGCCACTTAAGATTTCTGGCAGTGAAGGAGATGGTTTTGACAGTTCTACCAGAGTAACCTAGTGCAGTGCAAGTGTACACATATCAAAATGAGTTCAATAAACAGAAAACACACATAACTTATTATTTCTGTCAGTGATGACATGCAGAGATAATCCACAATATAATTAGAATAAAGAAACATACAATCTGACAAGTTCTCATAAATAACCTCTTGTTTTTCTGGTCACCTGATATTTAAGCTGCTCTAGGAGACTGGTCAATATGCTCTAAAACCAAATCGCTTCCCATAAAGCAGAAAACTACTTTTTAACCTACAGTAGCCATCTTGAATGCACAAGTTCTTAGACAGCTTTGTAGACGTCAATGTACCGACATGACCTCAGTCTTGAATTCTAAGGACATAGGTAAGACGGTAAGCCATGTATGCTTATATTCTAAAACTTGCCATAAGCAGATGAGATGGCAAGCATCTGGATCCTCAACAGCTTAAAACAAAATCTAGAAAAACCAAGCATTTTCTCATTTGTGCAACAAGGACATAGAGTGACACAGAGACCAGTCTCCCTGTTTCTTTCATTGAAAACACAACCAAAGCATCTCAGTACTTAATCCTAGGTAAAAACACCTGAAGTCTGAACAAGTAACTTGAAAATTCAAAACAATTCAAATTGATTGATATTAACATCCAACGCAAATCAATTTTCTCTACAAAAATTCTTTTCTTTTCTTTTTTTATAATAAAAATACAAAAAGAACTAGAGAACCTACCTGTCTGTCGTGAGGTATACCAGCCTGTTGCTTTGCTATGGCAATAGCTCGAGAAAACCCACCAATAGCATCAACTAAACCTCGTGAAGCTGCATCTTTACCAGTCCAAACTCTGCCTTGTGCAACCCTTTCCATCTCATCTACCTAGAGGCAGAATAATCACAAAATTAAGTGTTTCATTTCTAATTCTCAAAGAAAAAAAGATCAAGAAAAAAATAAATAAATAAGGAGACAATGTTAAAATGAGTAACATACAGTCATTGATCTTGAAAATGCTGCCTTATCCCGAAACTGCTTATATGCATTCTGTGCAGACTTGGCAAAGAGTTCTGCTTCATCTGGTCTGTAAAATTAAATTTCATCTTTTTTTGTCAGATATTGGAGCATATGAAAAGACAAGTCAAGCAGAGAGTGCCAAAACCAGAAGTTATCTTCACGAAGAATGGCTGACTGGTGATAATACCCTAATTTAACTCGACACAGAACTATATGGTAAACTATATCACATTTTGTTTCATTTGACCAGTACAAATTGATGTATCTAATATCCAACAAGACCACTTACCTAAAAGGTCGCTGTTCAGCTGCAAGGATCTCGGCATATTTACCCCTTGATATGATCTCTTTATTGAAGCCAATTTTTTCATACAGTTTGCCCAGGTTAAGCTTCCCTGCACCAATACATTGAAGGCATTATTAATCTACACTTTACAGAAACCATAAAACATACAATAAAGTTTAAATAATAATTAAAAAAAAAAAAAAAAACCCAAATTACAGAAGATGCAATTCATACATCATTAGCTTCTTCGAAAATCCAAAAGCCCTTTGCATGGTTTTTAGCAGAGAGATGATGACACTTATTATGAAAACATTTGCACACTTAGACTGATATAGAATATCAACACCATGGGGTAATACTTGTTAACAAAGTGCTTCCTTTGTTGAGGGAATATTTATGTGAGCACCAGACACCAAGTTAGTCAACATATTAAATAGGAGAGATCTGGAAGCGCATCTGTTGGTTATAAGGTGACTATACAAGTATGTTCTTAAAGTTGGGGCATAGGAATGCAGCATATATTGCTAAGGTATCTTTCCAGCTTAAAAATCTATTACATAAGCTTCATTTTGAAACATTAATTAACAATCATCACATAGTTTCTGCAGTGTGTACCAAATATTGTCTCATTTTTTCATAGATGTAGCACATGCTACACCACCCCTCCTTTCTTCTAGAACATTTTAAACAAGACGAGGGTCTTCAATGGTGAGAAGGGCTTAAACAGAACCAACCACACATACTCAGATTAAAGTTTGATTTTCTTAAATTATAAATTGATAGGTTCACCTGTGACAACTCCAATTGAACCAGTCAAGGTTAAATTTTCAGCAATGATGGTCTGCGCTGCCATTGCCATATAGTATCCTCCACTTGCCGCCACATCAGACATTGATGCAACAACAGGTATTGATCCAGCCAATAGTTTGATTTCCCTCCACATTCTGTTTACGATGAAAACAAAGGGGTAATTAGCTACTGACTGTAGCAGCATTAATTTTCTTCTCAAGACACTGAAGTCATGAAATATTAGATCTAGGACATCAAAGGGGAACAAAAAATATCAGTTCACAATTTTTAACAGTTAAGATGCTTCGTATGCAGAAACCAATAAAAATATTTGATGTGGATCAATGACAGCAGGATGATTTATTCATTTAAAAAATAAATAAATAATTCAAATAATTTTGAAAGCAGGCATACTCAAGTGACTCCATGAACATCTTTAAGTGAAATTATAAACATGTCAACAACTATTTTGCAGCTAACTCTCTATAATGCTGAGCACCTGTTTTTCTTTCAGAATAAATAACCAAAAGGAAACTTCTTCAACAACCAAAAAAAAAAAAAAAAAAAAGAAGAAGAAGAAGAACCAAAAGGAAATACAGAGGCCGATCCAAACATCAATGTCTTTGAAATGGAAAATACTCTTCAAGGAACCAAATCATCTCAGGACTTCTACTTTGCACAAGACATTTGCAAACTGAGAGGGAAAAAAAAAAGAATAGAGAGAACCAGTCTATGCATTTCAGAATTTCTTCATCATAAAACACAATCAAATCACTTACGAAAGAAACAGAATACTGTGTACATTTACAGATTTACTAGCCAGTTTGTGGAAGTACGAGTGATGAATTTATTAAAGATATAATATAAGCACTTACAGATCAGAAGCAAGAGCATCACCTCCAGGGCTGTCAATTCGGATGATAAGAGCTTTATATTTTTTGGATTCTGCAGGGAAAGGGGAAAAGGATAGGAACTCAGTAATTATCAGGGAAGAGAATAATTATATCTAACTAAGATGTAAAGAGCCAGTATTTAAGACGGAACGTAAAATACAGAGCTTCCAGAGTGGCAATTATCAAATCAGCAAAACTTTAATGATAGGAGTATTATGATATAATCAATGAATGAAACGGGATTAACGAAAAAAAATAAAAAATAAAGATAGAAGTAATGAAAGTCAACTCACAACATCAAGTATACCTCTTACACTATGGATTTTCTCTATTAATTGCTCCCCAATGATACCCGAACTAGGCAAACTGGAGGGACTGCGTATACGACTAATGCTCCCTGAGGCCCTGATAACAGCTATTAGATCTTTACCTCCTGTTAATCCAACAGTCCATTTCCTGACTCCTGAATATTTCCTGCAGTAACAAACAGTGGGAAAAATACATATTCAACACCTGCATCTTGCAATTTATAAGGCCTCAAACTCAATAAAAAGTTGACATTAGAACATCAATGCATCTGCTAAGTGCTGCATACATTGATGAAACCACCACACATATTAAGACAGCCAAGTATTCTACAAGAAAGACTTAGTATACCCAGCAGGGCAATCTCCAGCATAAAACATAGTTCATTAAGATAATAAAAAAATATCATAAAAGCCATTTCCTCTGAAAATTTCAAGAGATATAAATTCACATCACAGACTTCAAATAATAGAAAATAGTAGTCCCTGGCAAGAATTTGCTTGAAATATATGTATCTAATATTAGAATAAGCTTTAATTAGAAAGACATGAGGGAAACAAAAAATGTCATGCCTTTAACATAATTAAGCAATTTAACACAATTAGCTACCAACTTAATTAAACAAGTTTTATTCTCTACCTAATAAAATACAGTTGTTACTTGAGAACCTCAATATGAGACGACTACCTGTAATCAACTATTGATAGATTTTTATCCTTTTGGACTCCAAGTCTCTCTTTCAACAATGAAACAGCCTGCAAGAGTGACATATAACTAATTGGATGTTACCAAAAGAAGCTCAAAAGATAACCATTTTCAAGGACACAAGAACTGTCTACACTACTTATGGTCATCATAACAACAATCTTCAACAGAAAATATTAATGCGTGAAAATTAATTAGTAAATAAACAACAAGCAAAGATTCCCCACAAATAAATGGAATTAGTAACTTAGTCTTCAAATTTATTAAGCCCAAATAGTTTTTTTTTTTTTAATTTTTTGCTTTATCTATTTTTGCTTGTCTTCGTTTGAATCATGCTGGAAATCCATCTTGCAGTACTAACATAAATTATTAAATTTATGTACCTCATCATCATATAGTATATTTGTTATCAAGCCCTCTTCTTTCAGCCTTTCTACTTTGTAGACTCCCTCATTAATGAATTTCTCGACATCTTCTCTTTTCTTCCCTGTTATGATATTCACTCAAGCCAATAAACGATACTGAACACATAGATAGACCAAAATCAGAAAATAACAAAGCACCTTTTGTGGAAGAAACTTTATCAAGCCAATTCTCATAGACGTTATCCAGCAATGCAGTCAGCATTTCACAATTTTCTTCAGACATATTTTTGCGTGTAAGTTGATCCCCAGCACTTTTGTATTTACCAATCCGTTGGACTTGAGGTTCGACTCCCACTTTCTCCAAAACACCTATAAAGAAATAACGTTAAGGGTTTACTTCACTTCATGTGTGATGAAAATATGTTAATAAGCACAAGGCTTCAATAAATTATCTTATATATGTCAACAAGATGAACATGACACACCAATAATATCACAAAGTTTGCACTCCTCCCTACTTCACACTGCATGATAACAAAGACATACATAGGGTTTTCCTTTTTCGAAAATTCACAAAGAATGTAGGGGAATTTCCAATGCCATGCTATCCATTTTCAAGGTTTAATTATAAGTTAACAACTAAATTTACCAAAAGAAATAGTCTATTATCTGAAATGCTCTGAGAAGAAATTTTGGCAGAACTAAGAAATGTCGATCTTGCCTTCTAAAAAGCGGTATCCAAAAAGACAAATAGCTATCACAGGGTATAAAACGTCCTTCATTTCTCTGATTTACACAAAAAGATCCAAAAATTGCAAAAGCCAACTAACCTCCGAGGAATGATGCTTGAACAGTCAAACCATACAATGAAAAATAGGCACTTGGAGGGGCATATAACTCTTCACATGCACAGGCAAGGTAATACTCTTTTTCTCCACATGCCGGCACATAGCCAATAATGAATTTACCTACAATTTCCCAAAAACACTTATATTAGTGGTCCTCAGTCATGCACGTAAATGTCTTCTTGTTAACTTTAACTGTTCAGCAAAAACAGCACTCCTTTGGATTGAAGTAACAAAACCAGTAAAATTACGATAACGAGAAGAGAACAATTCAAAATGTCCTAACAAGCCTTCTTACTTCAAAATTCATTGTACAAACAACACACATATTAAGACACATGACAATCGAGAGAAGATAACTAACAGTAGTATATGATATATCAAGAAATCTAAGAAGTATTTAACTAACAGTAGATTACAAAGCCACCTGATTTTTTGAAATCGATAATGTGCCTCCGAATTTCTTCAACTTTACCCCATCCACAGTTCAAGGATTCAATGTGGAGGTATACACCCGAAACACGAGGATCATACGCTGCTTTTATAAAATTTTCACAGATTTTGGGTAGACATAACCCTGAAGAGAAACGGCTCTTTAGCTGATCAGATATCTGAAAACATTAACAACAAAACACACAATTCTCTTCTCAACCCCCAAAAAGCCAATTGAATGTGTACAAAAGAGCTAACACTTGCAATAATAGGAAGTAAACAAAATGGAAGCGGACCTGGCCACGCAGTATCATTTTGAGAACGCTGCCCTTGCGAATGCGTTCCCAGGGGAAGGCCAGCAGCATCCGTAGCTTCACCGAGAAGCTCTTCCACGCGTCGAATTTCTCATATTCCAACTCTCCACTCGGATAGTTCGATTTCTCTTCGTCTTTAACATCTTCTGCTTGTTCGAGTCGTTGATTGTTGGTGTCGGACGAAGAATCGTCGAAAGCGCGAAGGGAGAAGGCTCTGCGAAGACGGAGAGTGGGGAGAGACTGAAAAGTAGAGCGTGTGAAGCGGAGACGGCACCTGAAGTGGTGAAGAGGAGGGACGGTGTGAGTTGGAGTTGAAAAGGAGAAGGTTTTGGGAGGGATGTGATGGTGAAAGTGGAGTAAGAACAGCTTCGACATTTTAGTGAGCGTGCGAGAGAGAAGAAACATACAATGCCAAGTGAAGAAGGAGAAGGGGGAGCAGATGAGACAAGGTGATTTTTCCTCCACGTCAACACACCATGTGTCACCCATATGTCATTACGTGGCACCCTCTCAGCTATTTTGTTCTTTTTTTTTTCAAACTCTACCCCCGTCTTGCATTGTTTTACTTTTCTTCCGTTTGCACGAGCCGTGGGACGACAACCCTAGATTTTAAATTAGGGAAATTTCATTTGGCGCCCTACTCTTTTCTTCTTTTCGTGTTTTTTTTTTTTTTTTTTTTTTTTTTTAACTTTCTTTGAGATTAGTTGTAATATTTTAGATTATATAATGAAATGTTATCATGAATATAACAAGTCTTTTGATATTTATAATGAGGCATTTGTAATGTACTAAGTCTTTTATATTTGTTTTTAAAAATTTTGTGTATTTTATGAATTTTATATTAATAATTATATAGATGTGATATTATACTATTGGAAGTTTAAATATATATATTTTTTGTTTGTATATATATTTTTTGATATTAATTATATCATTAGTTAAAAATTAAATCAGGTCAATAGGTTGGATTCAGGGCAAGTCCTTTCAATTAGGTTCAGATTTTGGGTGGAAAATAACGACTCATCTGGAGCATAGGTTTGGTTTGGAGCACTCCTTAAAAATTTTGTATCAAATTTAGGACGAATCGATTTAAATCCGATCTAATCTAAAATCGATTTTTATCCCTAGTTGGCGATACTCTGGTGGGTTGGAAGGAGAGGGAAAAGGAGGTGAAGTTGTCAACACTCCTCTGGTGAGGTTAGAGAGAAAGGAAAGAAGAATGTGAAGTTGTTGACACTCCTCTATGACTCGGTCTGCGGTTGAAATTATCAAAAAAGGAGGTGTCAATCTCGGCGACCCCCGATCTACTGGGTGTGGTGGAGGGAAAAGAAAGACGATAAGTGGTGTAGAGAGAGAGAGAGAGAGAGAGAGAGAGAGAGATAAGGATGAAAGAGAAGATGAGAGACATTGTTGCTTTTGTGACTATTGCCATGGAAAATAATCTCCATGTAATTAGCGGAATCTCCAGATTAGATCTTTATTTTTCTTTTTTAAATTTTTTGGTCTTTTAAAGTTGATATCTACCATCTATCAACAAGATGTATGATGAGATCTCACTTTAAAAATTAATTTTTTGGATTTATTTTTTATATTTTATTTTTTAAAATTTATTTTAAAAGAAAAACTAAAAATAAGGTCAAAAGATAAAAATATCCTCAAATTTGTTAAAGTTAACTAACCAATGACTAATTTATACTAATGACGGGCAGTCAAATTATAATAAATCAATAAAGTTTTCCCCTTGAGAATTGGTTTTAATTAGATAGCTAATTTGTAATTTGCTCTTAGTTTAATAGATGTAGAAACAATTCAACTGTTGACACTATTGTTTATACATTTTTTGAGTCTATTCCCATGACGAGATGATGCTAGTTAGTGAATGAGGATGAGCCATAAGCTCTTAATGAACTCTATAGTTCAATTAATGAATGATGGTGTGCATAAAAACAACAATGTAGACTTGGAGGTTTACCCATATGTGTTTGGAATTGAGTCAGATTCCTATAAGAGCTTAGGTAGGCATCTTTAGAGCACTAATAAAAACTGGCAAGGCGCAGGGCCATTGAAGTGCCACATTGTTAGAATAGCTTACTGATAATTTAGAATTATGTGTAGGCAATTAGTCCTCTAATTCACACAAAGGATTATTGGTTCATAAAAACTTTATGTTTCACCAAGTTCTCATGAAACACGATCAATTGTTCAATGGCTAATTCATAGCCTGAAAAGCACCGACCAGGGATGGAGGTATGGGGTTGCCCATAAGAATTGTGGCTCCCACCCCTAACAAATGAAATTTTGCCAAGCATCAAAATGCAATTTTTTTTTTAATTATTATTTTTTTTTATTTTACATAAGAAGAGATTTCAATCAAAGCAAAGACTGAATACAACTGGCTTGTCATGATGCCAAAAACTATCCTCCTTAGAGGAGAAAGCAAGACTAGCAAGGGTGTGTGCTACCCTATTACAGACACGACGAACAGAGAGGCAGTTTTTCACCCGAACAACCTTACACAAGTTCTTAATGTCATCTGTACAATTGGAAAAACTGGACTCCACAATGAAATATTGCTATTTGTCTAAGCAGCAACGTTCATCGCATTAGTCTCCAAATAAGCAATTTGTAGATGTAGATTCTAAGCCATCAGGAGTCCTTCTCTAAGTGCCAAAAACCCACTAACATCTGCTGAGAAGCATCCAATCAATGTCTTAGAGAGGGCAACAATGACTTCCCCATAAATATTTTGAATACAAACTCCAACATCTATTCGTGAGCACCCTGTTTTGACAAGCACATCAGTATTTAGCTTCAAGTCGTTGGACTTGACAAATGAGTAGAACCAGAAGAGGAACTTTTTGAGTAGTTGGGCATTTTGATACTCATTCAGCACTTTGAAACCCCAATCCACCAACTCTAAGCTCCCACGATTTTTATGAGCACGTATGAGATTGTTGTGATTAGTCCAAATGCACTATAAAAGTATACTGAACAGCCTCCATTCAGACCTCGAGAACTTTTCCAGCAAAACAGAAAATATATCTAAGCAAGTGAGACCTTTTAGCCCCTCAAGATAAGCCCAGAAAATAGTAGCACGCCACACAACCTTATTCTCTTTACACCAAAACAATGCATGATTCCACACCTTTACCACATCTTTGACAAATATCCGTATTCATCAACCTCATTTTTCTAAGATTAGACAGACAGAGAGGGAATGGCATTAAGATCAACCCTCCACAAGAAAATTTTACTTTAGAAGGGATATTCAAAGATAATAAAACTCTCCATCATCTATCATTTGAACTTGAGGAGGAACCCACAGTGAATATCTTCTAGCAAACTCAACCTAAGAAGCACTTTTAACTGTATAAATACCTCTTTTCTCAAAGTGCCAAATTAACCTGTCTTCCTTGTTGAGTAGACCAAGGGGAATCTGCAGAATTGCCTCTCTATTCACTTCAAGAAAAGAGGAATTAATGAGTTCCTAGTTCCAGATGTGTGTACCTGGTATGAGAAGATCAGCCACTTTAATTGTGGCATCAAAGGAGGCTGTTATGGGCTTGAACATTATCGCTCTTACGATCCAAGGATCTTTAAAGGCTTTGATACTCTCTCCGTTCCCTACCCTCCAGAACAGCCCTTTCAATAATAAGCTTCTTCCCCAAATTATACTCCTCCATAAATGGGAGTTTCCCGCCATGCTTAAACCGCAAAGCTCCTATTTATGGAGGAGTATAATTTGGGGAAGAAGCTTGTTATTGAAAGGGCAACACTGGAGAGTGGAAAGTGGAGAGTAGGGAACGGAGAGAGTATTTGAAAAAGTTGGACCGGGAATGTACTAGGGGTCGTTTGTTTTTTCGTTTGAAGATTTAACAGTGCTGCTAAAAACTGAAGACTGAATAGTAACTGAAATATGAAATCTGATAAATATGTTTGTTTTTTTTTTTTTTTTACCTCTGAATGTATAATAATTTTGTTTGTTTTTTAAAGTTAAAATTATATGAATACTAGCAATTTGATATTTATATCATTTTATTATTAGTTGTTAAGTAACTTTATTTAATATGATACAAACAATTACAATAAATTATTTAACAAATATTAAAACATTTATATATATAATATTTTGATTCATTATTAAAATAAGATGAATTATTATAATAGGGTCAATTAAATTTATATATTCAAATAAAAATAAATAAAATGATATTAAATTGAATTACTACTACAACAAAAATTGAAATTGTATAGTAATATACATGTAATAGATTCGATAACAAAAAAAAAAAAAAAAAACTTTGAGATTCTATTATACATCGATAACAGATTCAATAAAAACTTTGAGATAAAAAAATCAAAAGGAGAAATAAGAGAAAAAACTTTGAGGTTCTATTATACACAAACAAATTTTCATCAATATACATAAACCAAAAACACTAATAATACAGTGAAGTTTTAACAAATAAACACAATATGGACTATTCCACAAGTAGATTAATAAAGAAAATCAATAAAAATTCTTACCAAAATTTGATAGGAGAAATATAGTAATTCAACTATAGGAAAATTTGACGTTGAGATGTTTAGGGTTTTTATTTTTCAATATTGTTTGTTAAAGCATTAAAAAAATTTGTATAATATAAAACTAGGATAAACTTGGAAATATTTTATTTTAGGAAGGATAAATTTGGAGTAATATATTTATAAAATCATTAAGTGATTTTGTATTAAGTGAAAAGTCAAAAAATGTAACTTTTTTTTTTTAAAGTGATTTTTGGGTTATTTTAAGTGGTTTGATCACTTAAAAAAAAAAAAAAACAAAAATCTCTTAATTAATCTAATTAAGTACCATTAAGTGTTAAGTGCAAAAAATAAACAACCCCTTAGTGAAACATGTGCAATTTTATTGTCTCCAATGCAGGCTATAACTTCCCATGGGCCCTCTAATTGCTTCTTTCTTTTTTTCTTTTTTCTTTTTTTTTTCCTATTTAAGGCAAGACACTATAATTGATTTTTTTTTTTTTTTAGGTAAGGCCCTCTAATTGTTTTTATGTTTTCGTTTTGAATTAAATCACATGTCTTGTATTTACTCAAAAAAAAAAAAATCACATGCCTTGTAATTACAACTAGGGTTAAGTAAAAAAACTGTTACCAACTCGACCCGAATTTATCAATTTGTATTAGTTATTTGGGTCAGGTTGGTTTAGAAAGACAAAAACCAATTTAAATCGGCCTCGAGTCTGTTTTTGGGTTGAAAAGACTAACCCGATCAAAAAAAAAATCGACTTTTATATATAAAAGTCAAAACTTTTCAATCCTCTCAAATTACCTTAACCACTGACCTCATCTCAAACCTCCATATCATCTCATTTTTCCTCTCTCGTCATTTTTCTCTCTCGGCCATTTCTTCTCCCTCTCTTTCTCCTTACTACCTTTTTTTCATTTTCTACCTTTCTTGTTATCGTTGTCGTGTTTCTTCCCTTTCTTGTGCTGTTGCTGTCTTGAATCTTATGGGTTGAGTTTTGTTTTTGTTGTCGTGTGTCAATAGGAGGAGATCAACACAAATCTCTTTTATAGGGAGGAGATCAATATCAATCTCTTCTACCGGTGATGATGTATAGAGAGAAAAGAAGAAAAGGGATGCTACTGGTTGGTAATGATGCTATTTATGGTGATGATGTTACTAGTTATAGGTTGGTGATGTAGAGAGAGAAGAAGAGGGAAGTTGGGAATGGAGAGAGAATAAGAGAAGAGGGGACTGGTGGGTGGTGATGCTGCGTTGACTGATGAGTTGGTGTGGGTAGTAGTGACTAGTGAGTTGGTGAAGGTAGTTAGTGTTTGATGGGTTTGGGTTTTCTTTTATGCTTTTCATTAGGCCTCTTTGTTTACTGAAGACTCATTAACAAGTCCAAACCGACATGAACTGACCTGAATCAAACTGACTCAAATAAATCAATTTATATTAGGTTCTACCATCAATTCAATTATGGTCGGGTCTGTCTTCAATTCTAAAAACCGATCTATATTGGTTTCGGGTCGATTTCTCCAAAATCAACCGAACTCAACCTTGTGCCCACCCCTAATTACAACAACCAATAGCAAATTGTTGCAAACATATATTCTCCCATCGTATTTTTTCAATTAAAATTAGTTATTATTTTAATAATACAATATTTTTAAATAATTTATCCTTTTATTTTTAAACCTATCCCATTTTTAAAATTTAATTTCTTAATATTCTAGATCTTATTTAGTTTAGGAGTGCAAAGTCCAAACCAAAAGAAAAAAATAGATTTTTAGCCCATTTTTTACAGAAATTCCTTTTTAACCCCTCAAACAAACTAATTGCTACCTATACCCATATTATCCAAATTGCCTCTAAGAATTTTTCACTTTAAAATTCCCTTTTAACCTTACTCGAAATTATCAAACTACCTTCTTCTTCTTTCCTTTTTACTTCCATAAGATTTTCACCTCTTCCATTCTCTACAATTTTTTATCATCTATTGAAGATTGTTTGTACTCCTATTAAACTATCTTTAACTCTAAAAAACACACGTTCAAACTTTTTTGTCTCCAACAAGCCTCACATTTATGTTTTTCTTCAAGTCTGAAGGTATCTGTTTATTGTTGGTTGATTTTCAATTTTTTTTGTTCACATTACTTAGCTAAAAGCTATAAAAGTGATTTTTGATTGTCATTTATGTAAAGCCCTTAGTCTCGGTTCTAGACTTTTTAGAGTTAGACGCTAGGTCATGAAATAAAAATGATGAATTGTTGCCACCATTAACTTAAAAAGGGACATCAAAAGGTGGATGATAAATTTAGAAATATACGACTTTTGTTTTAGTAAGAAAAAGTCAAAGAAAGGTAAAAACGTCTTTTACAAATGAGAGATAATAGAATAAAGGGCAATAAGGTTATATCCAAAATAAGAATTATAGGATTAATTACCTTTAATTAATAGTCAATTTCCATTTGAATTAAACTAAAATATAAATTGGTGGTCAAAACAAGTTAAAGAGGACATGGTGGTCATTTTAGGAAAAGCTAATTATATATATAAGTGACACTTAGACAAGTTTTTGAAAGGAAAATAGAGCTTGCCGTGAGAAAAAGTGAGAGGGAGAGAAAGTGAAGGGTACATACACGACAAAGCAAGAAAGGAGAAGAGGGAAGCTTCCATCAACCTTTCCAACCTCAAATCTGATCTCTAGAGTGTCTTTCAAACTAAACCCACCAATCTTAAACAAGAAATAAGGTGAGATATCATCTTCTTTCTCTTTTTTATGATAGTTGGAGTTATATGAGTTTGATGAGAGTTATGTTGTTGTAGTGTTTTGTGATGGATGTTTTACACTTAAAACAAGCGTAGCATCCTAGGTGGGTGATATGAAAGTTTAGATGATATGTTATTGTGTGTGAATCTTAGACTAGGGTTTATGGATAGTAAACTTTAAAGTGTGATTTAAAGTCATAAAGTATCAAACAAATTGTAGATAAGTTGTTTGATAAAAGGTTTGAGAGAGATTAACATGTAGAATTGAAAAGATCTATACTTTGATGTGTATGTGTGTGTGTCACGGCCATGAAGGACATTAGGATACTTTTGCATTTTGATTGATTTAAACTTAAATATGAATATATTTGAGGTTAGGAAAGCTTATAGAAGTGATAGGATTGTCAAATGAGTAGTTTTGAGCAAATTGGAGAATTCCGAGCCCAATAAAGGAGCAGTGATGACCTGCACTGTTCTAACTTAATTGGGGTTGTTCTAGATCTCAAATCATGCCTAGGAACCATAGCAAACTATAGAATTTGGAAGGGAACGATTTTGATAAAAATTGAACAAGTTATGGCCAAAATAGTGCATTTAGAGAGTTGTAAAGTGAAATATTAATGTAAATGCATTCTATGATGCTTGAAATGAATACAATTGATCATAATTAGGTAAAAGAACCTTACATACGAAAAAAATAACATCGTCTCTTGTTCGATACGAAAATAAGCATAAAAAAGTATTGAAAAATAGACGTTTTTCCAATGTTTCACCCCTCAATACTTGAAATTTTTTGAAACCGTTTTACGGACGACCTAAGTGCGAGTTAGGGAGATAATTAGAGTGAAAACGGAGCGAAGAAAATTGCTAGGTTGGGCCCTAGCATAGCCTCGGGTTTAGGGGGTCTAAAAACAGTGATTTTATGTTCCGAGCCTCCGGTGACCATTTTAAGCATTCCGGAGTATCCCTAGGTGATAATAAATAGGGCCCGTGCGAAAAAAATTAGAATTAGAGAGTCTCGATTGAGTTAAAATCGAGTTGGGAAGGTTAAAGTGTAAAGGGTAGTCAATAGAGAAAACTTTATTGGAAATGCTATTTTAAAGTTTTGAGTTATGAAATTATCATTAATGATAATAAGAAATTAACGTGTAGGTGACGAGCGAGCGAGCGAGGCACGAGAGACTCGTCGAGACGCTTGACTCGGACTTGCGCGAATTTGAGACAAGTGTTCTACCATTTGTATCTATTTCCATTTCTATGTTGAATTTTGTATATAATGGTTAAATGAAAACAAAAACGATTTTCCAATTTCAAAATTCAAGTTTTGAGTATATGGGTTTCTTATGGAATCCATAAAGTGATTAAAGCCAATACAAATTGTTTTTAAAATAATTGAATCAAGAAAATTTTTAGAGTTTCAAAAATAAGTAGTTTTGTGCTTTTGCACTTAGTGAATTTAGTTCCGAAGCCCATGTATATACCTTAAGATCATATGAGATTTAGTACTACGTGACAATGTAAAAAATTTCGTCTGTAGTTGTTCAATTCTCTTAGAATGTATAGCGCTACGTTGCGACGCAAACAATTCCGCACGTAGTCGGTTAGTTTTACAGTTTGGCACTATATGGCGATGCAGTACATTCCACTCGTAGTCATCCAGAGTTATAGCACTACAATTGCGATGCGAAAAATTTCGCATTGTAGTTGCTCAGATACGAAATTATTTCACCCTACGTTGCGATGCAGTAAATTCCGCACCATAGTGTACCTCAGTAGTTTCACGTTGGCGTTAGTTAGAATCGCCCGTGATGGTTAAAATACTTTAAGGGTATACATGGTGATTTTGAAAAAAAGCTTTAAGATTTTGAAAAAAAGCTTTAAGATTTTGAAATTTTTGAGGATGAACAAGTTTATAAATTAGTCCATTAGTGTATATCATATTACATTATTTTGTTACACTAACTTGTTTACCTATTGTGTAGCTTATATATACCATTGGGTGTTGTCGTAGGATGGTGGGACGACGAGATTTTCATTTCATATATATAGGTGGGCGAGTCGTAAAATATGTTGTATAAATCATGCACATGAGTTGAACATATCAATTGTGGAAAAACATTTGTATTACACCATAATCATGACATCTTGAATTTTTTGGATTTGTATATTTGTAAATATTATTGTAAATAGTTATAAATTTTCATGTATGATGTATATATATACACATTCTAGTATGAGTTCATGCATATTGTTTGTGGAAAATATGATGACAATGTATGTTTGTGAATTAAAGAAGTTGGGTGGAAATAGAAATATAGTCGAAGTGTGTTTTATTGCAGGTAAAAATTTGGAAACTTTAAAAATACAATCGTTATGCTGCCGAAATTTTTATAAATTCGTTTTAAAACGAAATTACGAAACATTTTTATCCACCCAAA
Organism: Litchi chinensis; assembly: GCA_019925255.1. Taxonomy (NCBI): domain Eukaryota; kingdom Viridiplantae; phylum Streptophyta; class Magnoliopsida; order Sapindales; family Sapindaceae; genus Litchi; species Litchi chinensis. Next base: position 16,334,614 of record CM034470.1, on the reverse strand, counting down.
TTATTTACAAAAGTAAAAGATACAATTGAATTAAGTTAAAGAAAATCAGGTAAAATTAAGAGATTCGCTCTACGAATCTCTCCATTCCGACAAGTCGGATTAAGAGAAGTCCGTTAGAGTGCCCGGCGGGGACCCTCCAGATGAGAGATCCGAGAGAGTCTAGGTCGGGTTCTGTCAATTTAACCTTATGTAAATGAGATCTGTAGAAAACGAATAAAAAAAAAAGAAACCCAGTTTTCTACGATTTGTCAAGTTTTGTGAGTACACATAATCCGAATTGGGTTATGTGTTCTAACAAAACTCGATTCGGTTTGTGCTGATACACCAAAACTTATTTGGGTTTTGTGAGTTCATGTAATACGATTCAGGGTATGTGGATTTACAAAAGCTAAAAATGGGTTTTATTAGTTTCTTTTTTTCATTAATTTAATTAAATGAAGAAAAAAAATGAAACATATGATATATTGATCACATTAGATTGTGAGATGACACAAGGTGATTATGCATATTCACACTCAAGATACATTGAATCGTGTTTGTGTATAACATAAAATTTAAGTTTTTGGGTTTTTTAGGCCATTGGAAACAAAAAAAAAAAAGTATACAATTTATAAATTATGGGCAATAAATTTAAGTGTCTTGAGTGATTATATATAACCCAACATCGGTTTTGGTTAGTATTAAAAACCCAACATTGGGTATTAAAAGCTCACCAACCTTGACGATTTGCCAATTTGAAATCGAGTTCTATTTGTTTAAAAAAACTAACATCAGTTTTTGTTGTTGTAGGCAACTCGACATTAACTTCTGAGAGGTCACTAAACTTGACTTGTCCCTTATTTTCAAAAAAAAAAAAAAAACTATTTACCATTGGTTTTTTTTGTTTTTAATTACTAAGCTAATAGCATATGTCATGATTATAAATTTAAGGTAGGTAAAGTATCATTTACTTACTCTTTTATGTACCCAACATATTTGATTTATGGTTGAATTTATCTTAAAAAATCCAGTTACAGATAACACATTTGTAAACAACCCTAAATACTAAGCCCATTTGGTGTCTTATTTACAAGGTGTAGTTGACTTAATTTAAAAATTCATTATCCTTTGATTAATTTTGTGATAAATTTGACAGAATTTCCTCTATTTTTTCGCAAACTGAGTAGTTCAACTTACTTAAAAAAAACAACACTTCATCAATTTCATCTAAAGACTCAATCTCTCTATCTATTTCTGTACTATCACACAATATTTTCAAAAATTTAAAATTAATTATATAGGAACCCACCCCGAATCCCCCCTGTGGAACCCAATAGGAGTCACATAGCACCCCGACGGAACTTAGTTGAACTCTCACTCTAGGTCGAAAAGGCCTTGTAAAGGTACCGCTCTTACTTTAAATTTCTTTTTTAGTGGAAAATGATGAAAACTTTTTTTTTTTTTTTTTGTACGTTTGTAAAATAATTTATTAAAAATTTTGATAGCACAACGACTGTTTTTCTAAAAATTCCACCCTGCAAAAAAGTTTATAGAAAATCTGCACACTTTTACATCAACCAAATTCTCAATTTTTGGGCCTCAAGCCCTCTTTTTCTTTTTCCACAATCAACCTCAACCATACTTTCAATTTAAAAATTTAACTTGACAATCATTTAACTTACGCAAGAGCATGATATATACAAAATATTTAAAATTTTTGAGCTTGAATTGAGATTTAACTCAACTGGCTACGTACTCCAACTCGATGGAGATCAAAGCTCTCATAGTTCATCATCTTTTTTTTTTTTTTACAAAAACGTAAACTATAAAAGTATATGCCTTCCAAAATAGAATTTACAAAATATGCATCAAATGTTAAGTGGTCATGCATATATATAACATTTCAAAAGTATTCAGTGCAATAGCATCGTGTCGTTAGTCCACCTACACGTCTGACAAAGTCTCTTCCGTTTGATGGCTCACACCTGTACCTAGGGAGGATTTTTCGAAAATATAAAAAGAGTGGTGAGTATTTAAACTCAGTGAATGAGTAAACTTTTAAACTATAATATTTGCTTTATAATTATATACATCATCTCAAAATAATTTGGAAAACTATTAATTTCTTTCTAACGTTTATAAAACTGTAAAACTAGCATATAAATAACGGTGCTTGAAATCTAGTAATAAATTTCATAAAGCATAAATTTTCCTGTTTTCTAAACTTCACGTCTATGACGTGCTTTTCTTTCTAAAGCTTGTCTTATAAGGTAATCCAGAGAAACTCATTCGTACGTGACGGTACATATACACATCATTAGAACTAGGGAAAGCTATCATGTGTAATCACAGATAAGGGAACTCCGAGATCGCGATTCCCCCCAACATCAAATAGATCTACACTACCATATACGTGCAAAGAGCAACACATTGACTCAGCCCCCCAAGTTAGTGACTCTCCGCACCATCTTGTCATACACGCATACGGTACTTTGGTCGAGTAAATTGGGGATTAGGGTAAACTAAAGACATTTAAAATCCTTTCAATATACTTAAAAATCTTGCATACACTAGGCATAAAAGTATATTGATTTAACTAAAAAATATTCTTTTCTCTAGTATATGATTTACAACCTAAATACTATCTTTCTAAGACAAAAGCCTAAAACTCTACAATTACCTTTAGCATGTCTCTTTTATGTATATACTTCACTCAAACATACTAAATTGCTTTACTACTAAAATATATACATTTATAACGTAAAGTTAAAAACTTACATTCATCATTAGAAAATTCTAACATACTAAAAGTTTAATCAATTCAACATAATAAATAATTTACTATAATGAATATTTGCAATTATTCATATTCAATTTATAAAATTCATAAAAGCTTTAAAAATAATCACACTCACAACTTGCTATCCAAACTAGCAAACCACTCCTTCAAGCCCTTCTTTAGCTCTTCACTCCTCCTACACTTAATTACAAGCATAATTCTCACTTAGAACTCATACATGCATCAAATTAAATTTAAATTACGATATACATCATAATTCACATACTTGACATAAACTTATATTAACATCATGACATTCTTTTTTTTTTTTCATTTTGTTTGTGCAAATTTGCTTAACTACATGCATAACCTTATGAAAACACATCAGGTAATTGAATTTCCACTTTAAACATCAAAATGTCATATTGATCGAAATTGCACATAACGGCATCCAATCTAATTCTTTCATTTTCATGACCACCAAAGGCATTAAAATCACACCAACATTCTTTTAATGCCCTCATATAAACTCAATCTAAGTTTCTTTGCAAAATTGCATAAAACTCTACAATACATACCTTAATCACTTTCTTGTCTAATTGCTTCTTTTGTGTTTCTTTTCAATTCCATACTTGAATATGATATAATCTACTTCTAAACATGCCAAAAATTACATAAACTCATCAAGTTATCATACACCCAATAAAACATCAAAACACTATAGAAAATCAACTTAATTACTAATTTGTCTTCAATTTCTTGCTTAAGTTTTTACCCTAACACCCATTTAATGACAATAAATCAAGTTTGGCATCAAAAGGGGTTAAACTTTTTTTGCTCTTCTTCTTCTCTCCTTGGCTGAACCTACTCTCCCCTCTCTCTCAATTTTCTTTTCAATTTTTGTTCTCATTTCATGCACAATTCCACTTTATATAGTCCTCCCATTAGTTTACCAAAAAACTCTTGAACTATTTCATAATGTCAAACAAATCCTTAGTTACAAATAATGGCATTTGATTGGTTTATAGGCTAACTAGTCATTAAAGTAACAAAATCCCATCAATTTTAGTTGCATGACAACTAACTAGTCAACTTTAGTGGATTCCATGTGGTCTTCTCTCATTGATTCATTTTGTTTCACATGGATTGTGCTTCTTTGCTTGTTTTCATTTATGTAATACTCACATGTAATCCATGTGTGCTTGAATTTGAAAATATTCACTTTACCCTCTAATGAATTTAATTCTCATTCATGCCTAAAAGTTCATTTTGTCATTTAATGCATTAAATTCACATTCTAACCTAAATAAATTCCAAAAATATTATATGGTCATTAAATCTTCAAATTGACCATTTAATACTCTAATTGGATACTTTATCTCTCAACTTCATACTTAAAAAAATTTCAAATGGGTATAAAATCATCAATACACATTATTCTTCAAAAATGATATTTTTATCCCATAAACTTCGGATTACTTAAAACCAATTCAAATGAATTTATTTTTGCTTCATTTAAGTTTCTTTTAACTCTAATACTTATTTAAGAACTTTTGATTTATGGGGTATACTTTTCAAAAATCACTATTCATATGGGCACTATTTATCCGAAGACACTGTACATCAGAAAATATAAAATAACTAATTTTCATTAAAAAAAAATGAAATTTTAGGTTTTAAAAATTAATGAATGAATAAAACGTCAATCATATACAACCTTGTCATTCTCATCTAATGTCCATTATCCCCATTCATTTGCCCTGCACCTTAAAATGGAATACATATATATATATATATATATATCGTACGTTATCTATGCTTGTATTCGATGTGCATTTTCTTTATCCTATTTAGACTTTCATTCACCCTCTAGGGAGTATAAAAGGTCATGGATATATATTGCACAATATGCTCCGCAATTGGTCCTGTTACAACTAGTCATGTATTAGAAATAGCACAAGTCAGCTAATTCATTAAAAACATTAAGTTAATTAAATTTGGTCTAAATATATGATAAAGAAGTGACATTTACCTGTCAGGTTGCTGAGGCACATCTCGTATATCAACACGCTCCACATCCCGTATTTTTTTCACATGTGGTATTTATATGTTGGTCTTCTCATAGTAACTAATCGACTGCAATATTAATGGTAAAAAATAGACCTAAGGATCAATATCATTTCTTCGATGTACAAACTTTATATTTGTCTTTGAATTATATATGATTATAGACACATCTTACTAACTATCCAATAGGTCTGATATAGACTACACAAAAGCAATAAATGCATCTTGAAGACGTCAGTGGTATAGTTCTAATTCGAACGATTAAATAAAAACTTTTAATCATGGAACGACACTTATATTATGAGCAGACCACTACGGGATTTTAGCGTCTTCCTTATCGCTAGCAATCATTACTTAGTGTAGGGGGATATCTGATGTAGCGAGATTAAAAGTCTTTCCTTTATTAATGTATTCCCTATTCATAACTATGGTCATGTCCGCCTGTAAAGGAAAAAAATTAAAATGTCAAATTATTTACTACTTAACAAAGATGCATAAAAAAAAAAAAATGAGTAACTAAAATATAGACACTCACAAACAAGATTGATCCATGCACTATGTATCTCTGAAGTCAACAAACAATCCTCATTCTTGATAGTAAGAAACATATCAGGAGTGAATGGTACTGGATAACCATCAATGTAGTGCGTAAAATATAAATATGAAGTAAAATATATTAATATTAGATTAGTAATCATATTTAGAAAATATGATAAAGAGTTTTATTCATACTTGAGCTCCAAAAAAGAAGTTTTGTACTACTTGTACACATTTTCCACCACATATTCCAACACTGGCACAATTTTGCCATTGCTCCTTTAGCACTTTTTTTTTTCTTTTTCATGCATTTAGGATCTGTGTATGATGACAATAAAGATGTTGAAGGTTTAATCTTTTGTTGAGCTCGTTCTGGTTTAACTTTCTCCTGTAATATTAAGAAAATCAAAAATTTTTGTTACATATTTATAATGATATAAAAAACTAACCTAAAACACAAAACAAATACAAAATTTACCTAATCAATATCATGCTGGAATGGTGAATTATCATAAAGTGGTGGGTCCTTATAGGGTAGTGGGACCTCGACCACTCCCAACAGCTGTGATACTAAGTCCTAAACCTCTACAACCGATAGAAAATTAAAATTTGTAATTACACATTTATAATGATATGAAAAACTAACATAAAACTCAAATTTTACATGATCAATATTATATTAGGATTGTGTGTCATGATGGAGTGATGGGTCCTCATGGCATAGTGGGACCTCGACCTCCCCCAGTAGCTACAATACTAAATTTTGGACCTCCACAATCTGTAGAAAATCAAAATTTATAATTACACATTTATAATGATTTAAAAAACTAAACTAAAATATAAAATAAACACAAAATTTACCTTATTGCTATCATGTTGCAGTGGGTCCTGATGGAATGGTGAAACATCTACTGATCATTGTCTTTTTGGTGATGGTGGTATTTTCGGTGGTGATGGTCTTTTTGGTGGTAAAAAGTGATAGATGTGTTCATCTTGGATAGAGCTCTCAGTATCATTATCGTCATCCTCATCATCATCATCATCCTCATTTGGGTCATCTGCACTATCAAAAGACTCACGGATTTTCAATATCCTTTTAATCCTACCTAATCTCTTGTTTTGCTCTTATTATGTCTTCAAAATAGACTCCACCAATGCCATAATCCTACCTACCTTCGTTTGAGGCTCCTGTAAAAATAATTAAATAGTAATATAAATAAAATGAATAGTCACGTAAGAATGGAATACATTAATGTAATCATACAAAATTCGCACCTAATATTGAGAGAGTCCAGTGGCCATATTGTGACCCCGTGGGACTGTGGTGTCATCATGCTAATCCTCGACTCGCCTAAAGTCATTCACTCTTTCTGCCCCTACATCTAAATATATAGTTTCTAAGTTGACTCGTAAGACTGGGATGTCATAATGTTGCTGATGCTCCTCATTTTCTCTAGTTGACACCCTCTCACCCTTCTCCTCCCTCTCACCGTCCTTGCTATTTGAATGATCATCTTCATCTTCATCAGTAACCCTTCTGCCACCTACTTTAAAAGCGTTTTCACTAACCAAATGTGTAAGATTGAAGGACTTCCAATAATCCTTTTCTCTCTTCGCAGTAGTAGGCTCAATAGTACTACTCCTTTTTATTAACTACATAAGATATATATATATAATATACTTAATATTATTATTACAAACAAGAATGGTCAACAAATGGAAATAAATGTAGATTAGTTTAGACACTTACACGAGGAAACTCATTGAACTAACTTATTTGCTTTATGATATTAGAGACTTAATTCACACATTTTGGGATCAATATATTGCCTCTTCTGGCTTTCTTCCCTACCCTTTTTTCCAACCATAGAAACATTTCGACTAGCCATCATTGTAATTTTCATAGGATGAAACAAAAATTTAATAAACATTTAGATAGTGTATATAAACACTAAACAATTTTTATTACATATAAAAAGAGTATACTAAGTGTCGTACATGAAATGCCCAAATAAAGTCATATAAATTAATGTTACGTCTAGTCATAAGCTGATCCTCATCAAGTGATTGACAGAGGTATTCTAGAAGCCTACTGTAGCCGATTATAACCCAGGGGAATGAATTCCACACACTGGCATCCTCTATCAAGAATCATAGATAATCGTCTAGCTATCAGTGTAATTTTCATAGGATGAAACAAAAATTTAATAAACATTTAGCTAGTGTATATAAACATTAAACAATTTTCATTATATATAAAAAATGTATACTAAGTGTCATACCTAAAATGCTCAAATAAAGTCATACAAATTAATGTTATGTCTAGTCATAAGTTGATCCTTATCAAGCGCTCGACAGAGGTATTTTAGAAGTCTACTGTAGCTAACTAAAACCCAGGGGAACGAATTCCACATATTGGCATCCTCTATCAAGAACAACAGATAATCGTCCATCCTAAACCGATTATCATAGCCATAGAATATACTGAAGGCGATGACTATATTAACTAACTTCAAGATGTCCTCATCACTTATATATTGCCCTTATACCCTTAACATGTGTATAATTTTAGTCAATCTCAGCGAATTTCCTTTGAAACATCGCTACAGAAGATTATTATTGTTTTGTTGCTTCGCTGTAAGGATATGTAGGTCAACACACCCTCACTCGAGTTCTGTCACTAATAAGAACTCCTCCTTTCCAAAGCTCTATGCCCTTCCCCTAGTTTCAAATCACATCTCATCTAGGTGTGAGTTAAGATATATCAACTCTCTAGTATGAATGACTAGTATCGGGGGAATAATAAGTAGTTGTTGATCGAACATTTTTATAAAATGTGCGATTAACTCTCCTTCTCGAACCTTTCTAGGAGATGTTTCTACAAAAGAAATACGTTAAGATAACTAATATGTTTGAAACTATTGTATGTACTCTTCGACATTCCGTTTGGAACATTCTACACAGTATACCTATAATTAAATTGTACTGTAGGAAAGAAAAACAATAAACGATTTAATAAACTTTTATAATTTAAATGTTAATAACTAAATCAAATTAAACTAATTAAATTAATTAAAATAAAAATAAAAACATTAATTTAATTAAATGATAATTCAATAATTATTATTATTTCATTAATTTATAATTTAATTACTTTCAATACATTTACTTTTAAATTTATTTCTAATTTAATTTTATTAATTAAATAATTTATTTTTAAAATTTTTTCATTAATTAAATTTCTTTTACAATTTATTGAAAATTAATTAAATTTTAAATTAACTTATTTTCTAAATATTAATTAATTAAATTCATTTCATTTAAATAGAAAAAATCTGCCTCTATTGATCCATTTACATCGATGTCAGGTTATTTGCACCGACAAAGGCCAATTGATTTTTGTTTGTAAATATACCTCAACATTGATGTATGTGTACCAACAAAAGTCAATTTGCTTTGTGATCGACATATATTGACAATTTGCTTGATCATAAAAGTTGATTGATTTTTGTTGGTCAATATACGCCAACGTCAAGGTACATTAACCAACATAAGTTGATTGACCTTTTGTTGGTCTACTTGTCCCAACGTTAGGCTATGTTCCAAACATAAGTCAATCGTCGTCGCACATTATGAATGCAACCAAACTTATATTTTTAGTTCAAATTCGACCACGTCCTAACCAAATATAAAATAATCATACCCTAATCATCAATGTCTAACATGTAAAACGCAAATCAACTTTAAAAATTGCAAAAGTCGATCGACTTTTGTTGGTCAAGATACACCGAAGTCGAGGTACATTGACTAACATAAGTTGATCAGCCTTTGTAGGTAGACTTGACTCGACATTGGGCTATGTTGCCAAACATAAGCCAATTATCGTTGCACATTATGAACTCAATCAAACCTACATTTTCAGTTTAAATCTGATCACATCCTAACCAAATAAAGCATAATCTCATCCTAATTATCAATACCCAACATATAAAATATAAATCAAATCTACAAATCGTAAAAAAAATCTAAAAGTCATGAAATCAACCAAACCAGAGCATATCGACGTACTTTTACCAATTAAGGAGGACGATGAACTCGCTGGTAGTCTACAACGGTCTACGAACAACAGGGACCATGTGAAATGGTCGGCTACTGTGCAAATCAGTCGTCGGCGTGCATAGTTTGACAGAGGGCATCTAAATTGATTTTCAGCCTGATTTTTCATTTTATATATACGAGGACAATTTCATAATTATGTTTTTTTTTTATTATTTTGAAATATAATAGCAGTTTCGTAATTTTTAGTTGAAGAAATTGCACAATACCCCCCCATGGTTTGTTTAAAAACAAATGAAAATGTAATTACCTTTTTATTACACAAAACCCCTATACCGTTAGTTGACTTCCGTTAACTTTAACCGTTGACCAGATGAAAATATAGAATTTCAATCAAAATTTCTGGTCAATCATTAAAATTGACGGAAGTCAACTAACGGTATGGGGTTTTGTGTAATAAAAAGGTAACTATATTTTCATCTGTTTTTAGGCAAACCACAGGGGGTATTGTGCAATTCCTTCTTTTCAGTTAGGGGCAATTTGAGTATCTTGGGTATAGGGTGCAAATTATTTGTTTGAGAGACTAATGTGGAATTTTTCTAAAATTGGGGGATAAAAACATATTTTCTATTTTTGGTTCGGTTATTTTTGGTATTTTTCACTTAGTTTAATCTATATATGAACATTTATTTTTCTTATTTACTTTTCACTACCATTTTTTTTAAATTTCAATGTTTATTTATTTAAATTTGTTCCTAATTATTATAAGTTAATTCGGTTTGACACAAATACGTTAAAACTAAATTACCAGTAAGTTTGTAAGTAATTAAAATTTAAATAATTTAATTAATGATGTTATTTTAAAATATTTTTTTGATGAATTACTGTTGTTTTGTGTTTATTTTTTCATCTAGATTTGTATCTATATTTTTCTTTTTGAAAATGTATCTATATTTATTATTAGTATTTTAAGTTTTTAATTTAACTATTAAAATTTGTAGCATATTAATTAGGAATATATTATGAATTTTATAATTTTTAATTTAAAAAAAAAAACAATTGATGGGTTTACAAAAGAATTAAATCCTCATAAGCCCATTAATCCTCAACAACATCTAATATTAATTTTCAAATTCTAAAAATGAATGCACAAGAGCTTTGAGAAATTCAGTTTAGATTATATTATAGATAACTTTTGAGATTTAAAGACCAACAAATTCCATTTTTATTCGGAAAGCCAAAATATATTTTAATTATCAATTTATTTACTGTGTAATAAGACTAAACTGTAACACTTTGTATTTAAATATTTTTATATTTGTTTTGCATCAATTTGCATCAACAAGCCAAAGTTTATTGTTGTCTCGGCTCCTTCAAAACAAAAATTCAGCTCTTTCCAAAAAACAAAATCTAGCTCTTCCATTGGCACAAGTACATATGCACTGAATTCTAGCGATTCTTCTGGTAACACTTTGGTGTATTTTGAAATTTGAGGGTGATTGTTGAAAATTTTATTTAAAATTTCAAAATGCAGTGATTATATTTCATTAATTTTTGAATTTTGACTATCACTAAATGATGATTTTTTTGTGAATAATTATGTGACCGTTACGATGGTTTTATTATAATAAATATATGACCATTTTTGTAAATGCATTATATGATTAGTGATGATATTGATGTGCAACAGTTATAATTTATATAATATATATATATATAGAGAGAGAGAGAGAGAGAGAGAGAGAGAGAGAGAGTAGAGTGAAATTATTTGGTTGACAAAAAAATTACCCCATCCAAATCTTACCGCGAGGAATGTAACTATTTTAAGCTATTTTATAATAGTGCACTGGGAGTCACTCAAACAAATTGTAGATATGAGAAAATCTTCTATAAAACATTAGGTTGATGTGATACGAGAAAATTTTCATTTAAAAGTTATCCTACATATCAAGTTGTTATTGGAACATTATACCAATATTAATTTTTATTGAACAAGTTATATCATATATCATGTTGTTATTGGATAGTCATATTAGCATCACATACCACTTTAGCTCAGTGTCCCATAGAAGATTTTCTTGTAGATATGATAACATGTGTTAAATGCTATCTAAAGTCTTCCATAACATCTATTAAACATTCTATGTCATCCTGTGTTATTAAAAATCATTAACCTTCTATAAAATAGCTGAAAATAGTTTTTTTGATATATATATATTTTGAATATATGAACTGTAACTGGGACAGGTCCAGGGGATATCCGGGACCAACCGAGATAGGACACTAGTGGCACAGCTCGGGAGATTACTCCCAATTGGGAGACCACTACCCACACGGAGGTGAGAGGGAAGACCCACACGAGGATGGGAGAGCTACCCACACAATTGGTAGAAGATAAGTATATTTATATATATTATTATTATTATATTAATATTATAATATATATATATGTACAGCATGGGTGTCGACCCCTGCCCCTGGCAAAGGAGGCAGGGGTTGGTCGCTGGCGCTACCAACGGCGCCAGCGACCAAGTGACAGTATTTTTTATATTTGGTACTTATTAATTTGGTCTGATATAGGGTATCCTATTATAACATTTCAAAAAAGCTATTTTGTTATAGCATAGCATATTTATTGTTGAGTGGCACTTATTGGTTCAAATGGCTGCTATATATTCTATTATAGCAGTTCAAAAAAGTTATTTTATGTTATCAGTTATATTTCATTTTAAGTATGTGGTACTTAATTGTTTTGAAATGCTATGTTACATGATATTATAGCATTTTTAAAAAATCATTTTATTATTATTTATAACATTAAGCTATTTCAATACAAATTAGTAATTGTATTTAAAAAAATCAAAATAGAGATTTAATGATAGAAAATTTAGTATACCAATACTATCTCTTCACGGCCACTATAGTAAATCATATATTGTACATTTAAATACTACAAAAAAAAAAAAAAAAAAAAAGTTAACACTAATTCTCATTGGTAAAAATTAAAAAAAAAAAAAAGAAAGATAAATGAAACTCTTAAATTGCCAATCATATCAAAATAATAGTAAACATTTTATGTTAAAACAAAAAAAAAACAATAAAAAAGTAACATACATTCATATACAAAAATCTATTCCAATTTTAATTTGTATTGTCTCACTTCTTGGCAAGGACGTAGCCATGATTTTACATCTGGATGGACTAGAACAAATTGTTTTAAATAAAGTTTGGTGGTATGAAAATATTTTATAAATTAAAAATGTAAGCATGCTTAATTAAAGGAGATATAATAAGTTTGACCCATCAAAATTCATATTATAAATAAATATGTCAGCAAAAATAAAAGTAAATGATAGTTAACTAATAAACTTTATCAAATATGAATTATAATTGATGTTATGACATTAATAATTATCTTTAAATATAAACAATTTATATTTTGATAATAATAATTCATAATTACTATCACAGTTCAAATTAAAGAGTATATTACGAGAAACACCAAATAAATTTTATGCAACTTCTGATTAAAAAAAAAAGGAAAGGTATGGAAAACTTTAGTAAAGTTTCAAATTTAATATATAAAATAAAGTTATTATATTTGGAATATTTGAATGGAAATAGAAATATAAATATAAGTAAAAAAATACATGCAATTGGTTTGGAATAAATACGTAATTTTTTATATAATAAGAATCAATAAATGAAATATATATATGTATATATATATATGTTAAATTTAAACTAGCTATAATATAATTTTTTTAGGTGGGCCTAGGTAGGATTGAGCCCATCCTAGCCCCGATTACCTCGGTCACTGCTTCTAGGAAAACCATTAACCGAAACTGTGTCTTCAAATTATAATGCAATCAATCTTCATAAAATTTATAACCTGTAATGAATTGAAAATGTAAAACAATAATTAGAAAATTATAACATCACATACTTATAAAATCATGATTACAAAAAATTGAACTAGGCTATCCATAATTCAAAGCAAGACTATAAGACTAACTCCAAACAATAATGCATATCTCCAAAGCAATAAACAAGGCTCCAATCAATTATATAAATTTGTTTAAAAATACAGTATTCAAAATATGATACCACAATAAGTAAATTAAACAAATCTACCATGGAAATGTGTCCAACGTCAACTTTTTATATGTACATCAACCATACAAAAAATACAAGTCAAATCAAAACAACATCCGCACGAACACTTATACATGTATTTTTAGTATTCTATAAATCACAAACCATCAATATTTATATTTTATAGAGTGAAAGGAAAAAATATTGTCATGAAAGAAAGATGAACTAAAGGTCAAATTTCACTCGCTATAATAACTTTATCAACTGGCCATACGAAAATAGTACCCATAACTTCTTCAATTATTGACATAAAAGAAGTAGATTTCTCATACATCAAAGCGTCATATAACCTGAATGAATCAAGATATTATTGTAAAAGTGTGAAATCAAATCTTAAGTACAATGTTAAGTATCCCTTGACCTTAATTAATTTTTACAACATGCATTTTAGTTCCAAATTTTTCCAACATCTAAAACCTAAATAATTTTATCATTTTTTTTGAAAAAAATATAATTTTTAAAAATCCATGTCCGTGTTTGATATAAAATCCAAATTATAATTTTTTTTTTTAAATTATACATAATTTAAAAAATAATTTTATAATTTGGATTTTACATCAAACACGGATTTTCCCCCTCATTTTATAAGCCAAGCAAATCCTAATAATAATTATTAGTTACGAAATTTAATAGCTGAACAATAAAATAAGAAACATTATGGAATATTAAAAAAAAAAAAAGTCTGTGTATTATAATGCGTTAGCCGCCAAGAGGTCGGCCACCTGATGCGTAGGTGCCGTCTAGACAGATAGACCCTAAACAAACTGCAAACATAAAAGTTTGACATGAATAATATTCTAAAGGGGATAATCCCAAAAAAAACCCTTGATTTTTAATAGATTATCCATTTTCTCTCATATGGTTTCCTTTTTATCTAAAATACCACTTAACTTTAAATTAAACACCCAAAATACCCCCTGAAAGCATATAAAAGGACAATAATGCCCCTGACGGTAACGAATTCTATTAGGTTGTTATAATTGATCATTTGACTTCAGGGGTAAAAAAGGAAATTCAATAAAAATATTAATAAAAATATAAAATAAAAAAATAATATTAAATAAAAATATTTTTATTTAAAAATAAAAATAAAAAATTTATATTCAGTTTTCCCTTTTCCCCTCTCAGATCGTCTCTTTCTCCCTCTCTCTCTTCTCATTTACTCTCTCTCTCAATCGTCGGTCGGTTTTGTGGGAGGAGTTGACGGTGGCGACGTTGTGGAGACACTGGAGACCCATCTAGGTCCCCACGATGGGTCTCTGATCTCTCCCTCTCTCTTCTCTTTTCCTCTCTCTCTCTCTCCATTTCCGGCTGGCTTTGTAGAGGGTTTGACTGCGGCAGCGTGGTAGAGACACCGGAGATCTGAACTGGGTCTCCACGGTCAGAGACCAGAGACCTAGTTCGAGTCTCTATTATTGGAGACCCACCTGGGTCTGGGTCTCCATGGTGGAGACCATATGGTTTTTTTTTTTTTTTTTCTATTATGTTTTGTTGAGTTTTTGTTTTAAAATTTTTGTCTAATGGTGTTTTGTTGATGATTGTGGGTGATTGATGTTTTGTGATTGTAGAAGATTGATGTTTTGTGATTGTGGAAGATTGATCTGAAAACTCAGAAATGGGGAGAGAGAGAGAAAAAAGAGGAGATCCAGGAGTGGAAGAAAATGATGAAGGGTCATAGTTGTGGAGATCCAGATTGGATCTCCAATTTTTTTTTAATTTCTTTTATTTTTAATTATTTTGTAATTTTTTAAACATTATAACATGGGCAGTTTAGTCTTTTTATATAAGTTTAATATTTCTGTTATTAAAGTGACAGAATGAGGTTTTTTGGATAAAAATGAAATGGCATGGGGGAGAATGGATAATCTTTAAAAAGTTGGTTGGTTTTTAGGATTTTCCCTATTCTAAAGTATTTAATTCGATTGCAAATCATCATTAAATTAAATAAATAATATCATGGTAAAATAAACTTGAAATTTTAATTTAAATATACTTTATATTAAAGAAGTAAAATAAAGCAGTTGTATGTAGGAAAAGATAGCACTGTATGGTCTCGTTTGACATGCATGATTGGATTGAATTATTTTTATTAGATTAGATTGGATTGAATTGAATAGGATTGAATTTGATAAATTAATACTGTGATTTGTTTGGTGCAGTATTGTCGATAGGGGGAAACGATCGACGGAAGATCCTAAGCCTGATACCTGCAATCAAAGAGCACACCAAAGAGAAGAGAGAGGAAGAACAAGAAATTTACACATAGATTTTTACGTGGTTCAGCAATGGTGCCTACATCCACGGGTCACTCTCAATATATTTTTTCAGAGTGACTGTAATACTAAAAATCTCAGAGTTCTCTCTCCTTTACAATAGAAAATCTCTCATATTTATAGAGGTGGGGAGATACAAAAGAGTGTAGTACACGTAAAAAAATCAACTACTCTGACATAGTATTTATTTCATTAACTAACAACTCTGTCATAATCATACTGCATTAATTGCTTCTCGAGATCTGGAATAACATGAAGCTCGCTAGTATGAGAACTGAGAGCTGCGAGCTAGATGTTGAGCCAGCTGAGAGCTGGAGCTGGAGGCTGAGCTAGCTGCGAGCTGGATGCTGAGGAGCTGAATGCTGAGGAGCTGAGCTAGCTACGATGCTGAGGAGCTGAGCTAGCTGCGAGCTGCGAGCTCGAGCTGGAGCTAGCTGAGCTGGATGCTGAGGAGCTGAGCTAGCTGCGAGCTGAATGCTAAGAAGCTGAGCTAGCTGCGAGCTGGATGCTGAGAAGCTGAGAGCTGGATGCTGAGGAGTTGTGAGCTCGAGCTGGCGAGCTCGCGACCTGCGACTTGGATGCTGAGGAGCTGAAAGCTGAGGAGCTGCGAGTTTAGGTAACTGAGAGCTGCGAGCTGGGACTTGCGACCTGAGACCTGATGAGCTGTGAGTTGGGCTAGTTTATTGGATTGATTATTTAGGCTTTTACCAGCCCATTTTTGTAGTCCCAAAAATAGGTATAACAAGTATGAAATTGGATAAAAAATAGTATTGTTCTTCGTTTAGCTAAGATTGGGATCAGACTAAAAAATATGAATAAAATAAATATATTTTATATTTAAAATTTAAAATAACATAACTATTAAATTATTTTCAAAAAATAAATATACTATATATTATTAAATTATTTTTTGAAATAAATAAAATAACATTTATATTATAATTAATGTAAAAAATATTTGTTTATCCCAAAAGAATAAAAAGAATTATCTAAACATTTAAAACAAAAAAAGAATTATCTAAAAAAATTAATTAGTTTATCCTAAAATAAGATAAAAAGTTAGTTAGCTTAAAAAATTATTTAAAAAATTGATTAAAGAAAAAAAAGTGAACAGAAGAACCCAAAAGCATTGTGAGAACGGGAGAAGAACCAGAAAGATTAACACATAAAGAAAAAGAAGAAATTGGAGGAAGAAGAAGATGAATTAACACCAAATCAAAGAAGAAGAAAATGAAGAAAGAAGCACATAAATAAGGTGAGAAGACAAGATGAAGAAAGTGGAAATGATATTGGTGATGAAAAAAGAGAAGCACATGAAGAAAGAGAATAAGAGCAATCCAAGCTTAATCCACGTGTTCTGGTGGGTTAAAATATACCCACAAAGCCACTTAAAATTGGAGATAAGAGATTGGCTTTCCAATCTCATCTCTCTACCAAATATGGGATTGGACTGTGTTTTGTCCAAATCCATTCCAATCCCAGGCTCCAAACGTGGCCCATATGTTTAACTTGTTTTCTGCATATATATGCAAACCCACCATGTATTTGGGTTTGTATTTAAACCGTGAGCGATGTATTTAACGCACTGTATAAGCGGAATGTCTCCAAGCATCCAATTCCATGCCAAACGCCTACTTTATTTCTCAAACTCCATCGCTTGTCCGTCCAATCTGATGTTATAATGGTCTTCCAAACATAGCATTAGGGTCTTCCAAACATAGCATTAGAGTCTACAAATTTCTTTGAGTAAAAAAGATGCATTTGGGGACTCAACTGCAATCCAACCTAGATAATTCGAAAATCATCATGGACTTTCACCAAACGAGCCATTCCACGGCAAAGAAATATAATTATTTTGTAAACTATTTGTAGTTATCGCGAACTATGCAAGTTACCGTAAACTATACGAATTATATATTTACAGTTATCACGAACTATATTATGCTTGCTGCTTGCATGAATTATTGACTATTTTTTCCATCAAATTTCCTAAGTTTCTCTCTCAACCTATTGCTAATTTAATGAAACTTGTGGTGGCGTTTACTGATGAAGTTGCTAGGCATTGGCAATGTTTGGAACTCAATCGATTATTATTATTATTATTTTCAGAGCGTATGCAATATAATATTCATCTTCAAAGAATTGGGTGTTTCGTCTTTTTTATTTCATCATGTTGTTTGATTAAGAGATTAACAAAGTCTCATGAATAAGATTGAGCCTAAAGAGCTAGCCCTAGTGAATTTGAATGAGCTTCAAAGATCTATAAAACATGAGGAGTTTCAGTTCATGAGTTTTGTTTTTAAAGTGAAGAAGGGTGGATTGAAAAAAAGCGAAGAAGTGAAGAAAGAAAGCGATAGTAAATTGAACAACGCTAAACTTGTAAGTTCATTTAAAATGGTATTATTTTTATATAGTATCAAATAATAGATAGAAATGAGTTTTAATAACGTCATTTTATTGTTCATAAATTTTAATGATAAAATTACTTTTATTTTATAAAAAATAACTTTGAGATGACATATTGGAGAAGCAAAACAAAGAGGCAATGAAAACAGACAAATCATAGAGCAAATGAAAATATGGAAAGTAACATTTAAATAAATATATGGTTGTCATTTTGTAAAATGTTCAACAATGTAAACCACCTTTCCATATTGTCATACTAACAATATATTTATAAAACATGAAGTTGCTTTCCATCTTTCCCATGTTGTCATTTTGTTAACTAATCTAAAATTTAAACTTCACTTTCTCCCTTTGTCTCTCATGCTCCGTTAAGCCGCAAACGTGAGCTCTGTTCCTTCATACAAAAACAGAGCTCGTGCTCAGTTAATTTCTCCTTTATGCATTGTTGAATACTCTATCTCATTTCTTACTAATTTCTTATCTAATTTTGAATCACAAGAATAGAAGTCTTTCTTTTCTTGAGTTGCAGAAATATACAACAGCCTAAAGGAAACTGATCGAGAAACTTGCACGGCTAATCTAATTCGCGAAGCAGCGTTGCAAACGCGTTCTCGAACTATTAGTTCGCAAAACCTTCACGAACTATTAGTTCGCAAACGCATTTTCGATGCTGCTTCACGAATTAGACCATGTCGAACAAGCTCATGCAAGGAACAAAGCATGTTGAAGGAGCACAGAAGCATGTTGTGGGGTTCTTAGTCGAACAAACTGCTTCGCGAATTAAGCTTGAGGGGTGGTGGCGGTGGTTGTGGGGCTTTTAAGAAAAAAACAGAGCATATTGAAGGAGCACAGGAACTTTCGGCTACGGGCTCTGTTTTTGAACAAAAAAACAGAGCATGTAATGTCAGGCCTTTTTTTTTTTTTTTTTCGGTTTATATTTCACTCGTCTCTTTTTTAACCACTTCACCAACTTTAATTGTCCTCTTAGAAGAAAAAAATTGAAGGCATTTGTCTTCTCGGCTTCACCCGGACCCCTCTTTTGAAATTTTTTTTTTTCTCTATTTCACTCTATCTCTTTCTTCGGCTGCGATAACCACTCCAATGACTTTTAAATATTAGTAGAGTTTGACATTTATAATTTTTTTTTCAACTATGAAAAAGGTGCAGCAACTCTTGTTGAAGATGGCAAGTTGAACAATTTTGAACAATTTATTATTATTATTATTATTTTTTCTCAAACGAAGGACGTTAGCCAGAGCCATGGATGGTGTCATAACCGTCGACCTGCGAGAGAAGAAAAGAGTTTCAAGAAACATAGGATTCCAAAAAAAACCGAAAACACTAAAACTGAAAAAATGAGAAGCATATTTATTGAGGGAAAGTATTGCCTTTTTATTTAAGAATGTGCTAAGAAAATTTAAGCCAATTATTTGGCGTTATCGAAATATGGGTTTAACTATTTGCTCCTAGTTCACACCATTTTTACCACATATGTTATCATTCAAGTTAGTTCTTTGATACTAACGAAATAAGGGTTCAATTATATGGTGTTAATTCGCACCGTTTTTACATTCACTTAAATATGTGTTATCAAATTTCAATTAATTTTTTTGGTATTAATTTAGGAACTTCCTCTTTTTTTTTTTTTTTGGGCTACTTCATGAGATATATACATATATACTAATTTGTAAAACTATTTTACTTAGCTTTTTTTTTTTTTTTTGGTAATATTTTAAGGTTCTTTTTGTAAGATAAAGTATATGAAGTTAGGTGTACAAATTAGTTTTTTTTTTTTTTTTGTGTGAAAATAACGACATGTATTTTTCTTTATTCACATAATTTTTTTATTCAATTTTTTCCTGATTATTTAAAATAGTTTTAATTTATGATAAATAAAATAATTTTAATTTGCTTAAAATTCTAAATGGTCTTAATCCTATACCTAGAATAATTTGGATGATAAAATATTTTTGGGAAAAAAAAAAAGACAGTTCTTCATTCAGCTATTGCATTGCATGGCTGTTAGCTTCACACCCTACAAAATAAATTAATTGATAAAATAAAAAGTGATCATTAATAGTCTTGAGGTTTGTTTATTAAAGTCAGCTGACATGTTTGAAAATAAAGATTTGGGTGTCTGATGAATCCTCGACCAGACGGTAGACTTGGAGTTTCACTGTGATTACAGCAGAACTATAAGGTCTCGATCATAATAACGGTAAAATAAAAATAAAAACGAAAACAACAGCTGAATTATAAAGAAAACAATGCACCATTTCCATTCCAACAGTCAAGAATAATGATATGATTTCAACACAGTAAGATATGTATTTGAGGAATTTATAGTTTTTACCCAAATAAAAAGAAAATTTTGTTTTTACTCATATTTTTAAAAAAATTTATTTTTGATCTCTCAAACAAATTATTTTAATTGTATACCCAAGATTACCAAAATACCCTTAAGTTAAAATCACTCAAATGCCCAAACTTGAAATTACAAAAATAATTTCTTCATCCTAACAATATCCTCCATTTTTTCTTTTTTCCATCAATGATTTTTGAGATTCAATTCATCATTGCAGCTGAGAAACAATCTAATGAGGGATTATTCATTTGAGCTTCTTCATCCATTGAAGTTTTTTAATCCATTTAAGTTTTATCCATTGAAGGTTTTGAAGATTCTTCTTTCATTTGAATTTGAAAGGTAATGTATGAGTTTTTTTTGTTGGTTTTTGTGTTGTTTTGTTCATATTGCAAGCTAAAAAACTGTAAGAATGATTTGGTTGTGAAATATATGGTACTCTGAAATCTGCGATGAAATCTGTAAAATCTGCAACGAAATCGGTTTTTCATGACTAATAATCGGTTTTTCACATAATGAAAAACCGATTGAAGAGGTATACCGGTTTTTCAACCACTGAAAAATCGAGCCCAGCTTTTCAATTTAGAAAAACCGATTGATCGGTTTTTACGGTTTTTTTTGTTATTCAGAATGAAAAACCGATAACTTCACCGAAAAACTGAATTTAACACATTTTTCATATTTTTTTTTATATATTTGTGTTGCTATGTATTGAATATGATTCAATATGATTGTATTTTGTAATGTCATCCGATTGAAATGAGATTAATTTATTAATAATATTATTTGATTTAAATGTTACAGGAATGACTCAAGAGACAGTTGTAATCAACTTTGATGGAGAGTGGAATGGATGTAATTATGTTGGAGGGGAGTCAATCATGTGTGGGATCCACAAAAATAGTAGTTTTTCATCATTGGTGAACATTGTGTACAGAGAGGCTAGTATTGATAGAAGAAGGTGAGATAAGCGTATATATTATTTACTACAAAGTACGACAAATGGTCAGGTTAAAAAGATACGTATCATGTCCGATCTTGGTGTTGTTGGTTTGATGGCGATCAAAAATTTTGATGTTAAAGAGATTTATATTGATAAGATTGCAAGAAATTTTGGAGTTGGGATTAGTAGGCATACTGTTTATCCATTTGTCATCGATTCAATACCAGACACAAGACATGACGAGGCAAATATGGATAGACCTATAAATCCATATATGGTTAAAAGCCATTTTTATCTTACTTTAGGTATTGGTAGCAATTAGGTTGATACTTCTGTCACCTCATTTACATCGGTTGAAAGTCTTATTCTTGACGTTAATGATGACTATATGAATTATGGTACTGATGATGAAGATTGGGACATAGATGATAATAGTGATAGAATATGTGATAGTGACGAAGAGCAAACTGGAGATAGTAATGAAGAGAAAACTCGATTTAATGATGTCGCTGAAGAAGAAGAGTTTTCAGAAATAAGATTTTCAGGTTTACAATTTTAGAATAATCCTTCACAACCATACTGAATTACTCCTGGTGTAGAATTGAGGGATATTGAAGCTACTTTAAGTGCTACATTAACCGTTTACTAACGTGGTACGTTGTATAAATGAGCATTCTTTAATAGTAAAGAAGAAATAAGTATAGCTATTAGAGAGTATGATTTGAAAGTTAAGTTTGAATATCGAGTTAGACGTTTGGACACGGAGCGATTTGAAGTCGGTTGTAAAGATAAAACTTGTAGCTTTATAGTTCGTGCAAGATGCAACAAGGGTTATTAAATGTGGTTTGTGTTGAAGTATGTAGCGAAATACACGTGTCGTCAGACAACCATGAAATCATATATGAAAAGTATGAAGGCTATTATGATCAGAAAATTGTATGTAGGAAAGGTGAGAAGAGATATTTATACATCTAATCATTTGGTTAGAGAAATGCTAGAGCAGTATAAAGTTCAAATCTTATACAGTAAAGCTTGGAAGACTTTACAATATGCAAAGAAACTAGCATATGGGCAAGCGGATGAATCATATCAACAACTTCTGTCCTACTTTGAGATGTTAAAACTTTCAAATCCCGGCACAATGACTGCAATTAAGAGAGATGAAAACAACCGGTTCTTGTATTTCTTCGTTGCACTTGGAGCTTCCATTGAGGGTTTTCGGTTTTACATGAGATCGGTTGTTGCTATTAATGCCATTCATTTGAAAGATGAATATAAAATGGTGATTGTTTTTGCTGTATGCAAAGATGAGTCGGAGATGATTTATCCCATCGCCTTTGGATTTGCTGATGGAGAGTCGGACAGTTCATGGACTTGTTCCTAAAAAAGTTGAGAGAGGCAATCGGGGTGTCAGACGATTTGCTTATCGTATCAGATCATCATAATAGCATATCGAATGAGATGAAAGTAGCTTTTCCTGAAACCCATATATGTTATGTTTTTTCACTTGTGGCAAAACCTTAAGTAACAGTGTAAAAAACGTTCGGATGTGGAAAATGCATTTTACAATGCAACATATTGTTATGTGCTTGATGAATGTAACAGAATATTGGAAGAAATACGTGCGTTACATCACAACACACATGCAGCTTTGGTTAAGGTTGGAGTGAACAGGTGGTAACGAGCACATTGTTCAAGAAGAAGATATGAAACGATGACTACCAATATTGCAGAGTCGCTCAACAATTGCATGATGCAAGCACGTCGTTTGCCAATAACAATTGTATATGAATATGTAAGAGATGTATTGCAGATATGGTTTAATAATAGACGTGTTACCGCTGAAAAGCTCACAACGTATGTTACCACTGCAGCGTATGATTATATCATATTGGTAAAATATTTATCCACGGAAGGTAGCGTACATCCAATTACAGAACCGTATCATTACAGCGTCATACATCCTAGCAAAGGAGATGCAATGGTTGACATTCAACAGCACACATGTACGTGTAAGCAGTGGAACCTTGATCAGTTGTCATGTGTTCATGCATGTGCTGTGGCCAGGTATGGTAATTATATATTGTTGTTTTCAGTATTTCATGTCATATCGTGACACTTAAATTGTTGATACATGTCAGGTTCAAGGGCGTCAGTTGTGATACACTTTGCAGTCAGTACTATAGCGTGGAGTGGCTGAAAGTTGCATATGCACGTTCGATTAATCCAGTCCCTAAATTGGCCGGTTGGAATGTTTCTGTGGAAGTTAGAAGCATGGTTATATTACCACCCAAAGGTAAAAGATAAGCAGGTAGGCCGAAGGAGGTTCAAATTCCTTCAACTGGGGAAGATCATCGTCAAAAAAAGTGTGGAAGATGTGGTCAGAGAAGACACAATCATTTTCGTTGCACTAACCCCCCAACTTCTATCAATGAAGGGACAAGCGTAGATGTGGATGCAGATGTTAGAACGAGTACAAATGCTACTGAAAATGTGACGCGCTCCCGAAGATGCCGCTTGTGTCATGAGACTGGACATAACCAACGTCGATGTCCTTAACGGTTTTCTGCTCCCAATCCAGAGGTGGCTATTGACGAAAATGATAATTAGCAATTAATTGACATTTTGTTCATGCATGTTCCATGTAAAATGTTTTCATGTTAATTACTCTATTATGTACTAATATAGCTGTAACAATATAATCCGATTAGTTACTAAGTTATTAATCAATTTATATTGTTTTTGTATCATTTTAGAAGCTTGGAACCATAAAATAGGATGAAAAACAAAAATCGATTTTTAAGGGCGCCTGCAAAACCAACAACGGTTTTCCAAACACTTTTAAAAACTGATTCACACTTACCTTCCAGATGACTTTTTGTGACCAACAAATGAACCTAAAATTACAAGTTATGATCGGTTTTTAATATCGATTTTTCAGGCTTGGTGCAAAATCGATCCCACTTGCCTTTGATTTTTGCCTTCTAGAATAACATGAATCGGTTTTTAAGGACGCCTGAAAAATCGGTAGCGATTTTTTTCAGGCTTGGTGCAAAACCGATCTCACTTGCCTTTGATTTTTGCCTTCCAAAGTAACATGAATCGGTTTTTAAAAACGTTTGAAAAATTGGTATAGATTTTTCAGGTTTGGTGCAAAACCAATCCCACTCGCCTTTGATTTTTGCCTTCCAAAAGGCCAAATGTGGATTGGTTTGGTTTTTCAAGCTCCCTTAAAAACTGATCCACACTTGGCCTTCGATTTATACCTTCCATATTTCATTCTATGACGAACAAATGACTCCAAAATTGCTTCAAGCTAACCAATTAAGATTAAATTACACAAATAATCAATTTTATGAACTCACATGGTCACATTCAAGTAACATACAATAATATCATGCCAATATTTCACTTAAAACCCTTTCATGTTGATCCACTGCACTATGATTGTCGATAATGATGATCTTTTATTTGATATAACATCATTTCTATTATTTTTGTATCATTTTAGAAGTTTGGAACCATAAAATAGAGTGGAAAGAGGGGTTAAAATGGAACAAAAATATGAATCGGTTTTTAAGAGCGTTTAAAAAAAAAAAAAACGGATGCCACTTGCCTTTAATTTTTTCCTTCCATATGACTTTTTATGACCAACAAATGAACTCAAAATTGCTTCAAGCCAACCAATTAACATTAAATTACACAAATAACCAATTTTATGACCTCACATGGTCACATTTAAGTAACATACGATAATATCATGCTAATATTTCACTTAAAACCCTTTAATGTTGATCCACTGTATTATGATTGTCGATAATGATGATCTTTTATTTGATATAACATCATTTCTATTATTTTTGTATCATTTTATAAGTTTGGAACCATAAAATAGAGTGGAAAGAAGGGTTAAAATGGAACAAAAATATGAATCGGTTTTTAAGAGTGTTTAAAAAGAAAAATCGGATGCCACTTGCCTTCAATTTTTTCCTTCCATATGGCTTTCTATGACCAACAAATGACCTCAAAATTGCTTCAAGCTAACCAATTAACATTAAATTACACAAATAACCAATTTTATGACCCCACATCAATAGATTCAAGTAACATAGAACAATATCATGACAATATTTTACTTATAACCGATTCATGTTGATCTACTGCACTCTGATGGTCGATAATGATGATATTTTATGAGATATAACATCATTTTTATTATTTTTGTATCATTTTAGAAGTTTGGATCCATAAAATAGAGTAAAAAGAGGGGGTAAAAATGGAACTTTTGCATGAATCGATTTTAAGAGCGCTTGAAAAATCGATACCGGTTTCTCAAGTGCCCCTAAAAACCGATCTTCACTTGACTTCAATATTTCATCATTCTTGGTTTTCTAATGGAATGAAAAACCGATCTCAGTTTTTTAACGTCGATGAAAAACCGATCCAATGATTTTGAACCTTATAAAGTGATTAGATTTTAAGAGTTAAAATTAGATATTTAACATTATTTTCAATCTAATTTGAATAAAGAGTTTAATATATTTAGATTTATATGTTCATTTTATTTTCCTTTAAAACTTTATTTTTACAAATTGTTATTAACTTATATTTAAATATGTTATATAGAATAGGGAGTGTATAACCGTTACATTATATTATGACATATATACATGTATTATTATTTATTTTTTCTATGACATAGTTTTTTAGTTAAAATACAAATAATAATATGTAGAATATCAATTTCATCATTTGTTAGGAGACGGGTAAAGTGATTAGATTTTAAAAGTTAAAATTAGATACTTAACATTATTTTCAATCTAATTTGAATAAAGAGTTTAATTTATTTAGATTTATATGTTCATTTTATTTTCCTTTAAACTTTATTTTTACAAATCGTTATTAACTTATATTTAAATATGTTATATAGAATAGAGAGTGTATAACCGTTACATTATATTATGACATATATACATGTATTATTATTTATTTTTTCTATGACATAGTTTTTTAGTTAAAATACAAATAATAATATGTAGAATATCAATTTCATCATTTGTTAGGAGACGGGTTGAAAATCTTAGGTTCACAGATTAGCAATATAAAATTAGTTGCATCTCTCTTAAAATGAATATATTTTGAATAATCGGTATTCATAATGTGATTGTATTTTAAGAGTTAAAATTGGATAATTCACAATAGTTATATAAAATGTTAATTAAGATGTTTAATTTATTATGATTTGTAAAGCAATTAAAAATATATAATGTAATTAAATTAAATAATGAACATAAAAATAATTAAATTTACTTATATACAATATCTCCATCAGAGTCTACAAACCATTTCTCAAATTTGTTAACATTATACATCGGCCTCGTAAACATATATATGTCTCTAGCAATCTCCGCCCTTAATGCAATGACATCTACAGCGGTATCGAGTTTTCTTGATTTCCATATACTCTTTTTGGACTGCAAAATATCGCGAACGTACATGGTCACATATGTTCCGTAACTCATCATGTATCAGTAATAAATTGATTAAATATCATAACATATAAACTATATATATTAATTCAATTATAAACTTATTCACCAATTAGGTTGCTGGAGCACAACTAATCTATCAAGACGCTCAACTTTCCATCGCTCATCCACGGGTGACATATTTATCTGGGTTTGCTCATAAAATCCTATGAACTGCAACAAAATAGGCATGAAACATACCATTGGCTTAAGTGGCTATAGCCATTCGACTATGTCAACATTCGCCTAGAATCATATATTATTATTTTCTACTCTCTGAGGCACATCTGACATAGGACCTAGTGATTTTGATTCAGGCTACACGGTAGTAACACTTGCATTTGAAAACGTCAATGCTATAGATCTAGTTCGAATGATCAAATAATAAATATTAACCTTCGAACAACACTAACATTATCAACCCACCACCACATGACCGATGCGTCTATCTACCCACGACCATATGCAAGCCACTCTGAGGGTACATCAGCTGTAACCGGATAAAATTTAATACCCTTGTTGACGTATTACTGATTGTAATACATTGTCATAAAAGCTTGTATGATAAAAATTAAACATGTTATCAAATATCAATGACACACAATATGAAATTATAAATTATAACTAACTGAAATGTAAACACTTACAAACGAATAACTGTCATGGATAGCGTATCTACGGTCCTCCATCTCATTCCACCATTTTCTTCTTAGGCACATCAAATAAGAGTCGATGTGCTCATTAGTCAACAACATGTTTTCGTTCTCGAGGGTGACCAATGTGGTTGGTATTACACACCGCCCACAACGATCAACCGAACGCCTACAATTCAAAAAAATAAAATAATAAGTATTATTATAAATTTTCTTACATTAACAACTAGGATGCAGGGATTATTACATTTTTTTCAATACCTGATATTCAAAGTGGTTGAAGCTTTATATTCATTATAGATAACTTCTACGGGGTCTATAGACTCTACCACCTCCTCTACCTACTGTTGGACCACTTTTTTTTTTTTTTTTCGTCGACCTAAGATCAGTGTTTGGCGTCCGTAGAGGTGCTGCTGGCTTTGTCTTTCGTTTGCCCCGTTCCTAGATGCTCTCATCTTGCAATTGTAAGTAAATTAAAAACATGAATTACACATTTACAATTATATGTAAGAATGCAACACAATAAAGATACAAAGTCTACCCGGTCATGCTCACACTCAGCCTCTGCACTTGATACACCTCTTGAGTCCTTTTGGGAGTGGTGGACCTTCTGTTCCCCTTGCTGATGGAGTGACTGGTGGACACCCCATGACTGAAGGACCTCCTACTCCTCCTGCTGATAGGGTGACTAGTGGACACTCTGTAACTGAAAGACCTCCTACTTTTCCTGTTGATGGGGTGACTGATGGACACTCTATGACTGAAAGACCTCCTACTCCTCCTGATAGATGGCTGACTGGCCTACATCCAGGGGCGGACCTAGCTTAGGGCCAGGAGGGGCACGTGCCCCCCCTGAAATTTTGTAAAAAATTATTAAGTTATAGTATTAGTGATTAAATATTTAAATGTATTGATAAATACATATATAGATACCAGAGTAATCGATCTCGTTAATACCTCAGCGGCGCAGTGGAATGAGGCGTCTTTTTGTTTCCCCTAGAATCAAGGTTCGACCCCGCATCCCTACAATTTCTTTTCTCCCCTATTTTTGAAGCAAAAATTGAAAAGATGCTTGCTTTGGCATTCGAACCTGGAACCAGAGGTTGAGATGACGTGCCCTTCACCATCTATGCCGGTGTTGATATTTGCAAAGCAATGACTTCAATAGCTTTTATACTAGTAGCCAGTTCTTTCCACTTTTCAATTCTCCATTAATTTTTTTAACTTTATTATTTATCATTCCTATTTCTAGTACAATTAACATCCTTCCTTTTCATTGCTTTTATTAGACCTAATTTTTCTATTTTTAATATTTTTCTACTTCTAATTAATTAATATTTTTTCAATTTTTCTTTTGTTTCTCTTTTATATAAATACTATTTACTTCTACTTTTTATATACTATAAAAAATTCATTGATAATTTACAATTTTAATGAACAATTTTTTTTGTTTTTGTTCTTCATTTTTATTTGATATTTCTTTATCTTCAGTTTAATATCTTGTCATTTACTAGGTTAGGATACTAAATTAATTTTTTAATCATTTATTTTAATGTTTATTAAGATTTTTAAGTATAAAATTATTTGTTTTACCTCAATATCATGTATGTTTTATTTTATTTAAACTATATAATATTATCGAATATTGTTTTACATAAAAACATTATATATTTAGCATGTTTTTAATTTTAGATATTTTTATTATTTCATTAATGTGCCCCCCCTAAATAAATTTTCTGGGTCCGCCACTGCCTACATCGATAGGTGACCAACAGACACTCTTGTCCTGATGTGGTGGTGGTGGTGATGGGTAATACATGTGCTTATCTCGGACAAAGCTCTCACTATCATCATCGTCGTCATTGTCGTTATCTGGATCATGCCCACCAACCGGAGACCTAAGAATTTTTAAATACTCTTTCACCCATCTCAGCCTTTTATCCATCTCCCTTACAATCTTCAAGGTTGCCTTCTGCCTCTTATCCATCTTACTTAACTTCTTATGGTTATCTTCTATAAATCCACAATATACTCAAACAACCGCTTCACCTGTAGAATAGAATCATATATATATAATTTTACATACTACACATAATTTTAAAAAATTTTGACAGAGTTTCCCCTGTTTTTTGAGTATCAAGGGAAATAAAACCTATATATTTAAATAAATTACACTTCATCTATCATGTTTAGAGACTTCGTCTCTCTTTCACACTCCGTACTACTATACAACATGTCCACATCTTTTGCATTTACTATAATGAAAATTCATTGAATAATATTGTAAATAGAAGATTCGTACCTCAATCTATGTTCCGTACATCGTGTGTTTTTTTTGTCCGAAACTCTGATATGGTATCATCTTATTTGGATTGCACGCTTCAAACGTCTTTATTCGGATCATTGTCACCCTCCATCTCATCATCATCCTCTACCTCATCATCACCCCTTCCACCCTCTACCTCATAATCATCATCACCCCCTACACCATCATCGAAACCATCGTCGTCGTCGTCATCATCATCATCATCATCATCACCCTCACTCCATCTGCCGCCCTCTTTATGTACATCTTTATAAACCATATGATTCAGATTAAAAGATTTCAATAATCCATGTCCCTGTCAGCGTCAGTAGGCTCAAAGGTTTGCACAATGCTAACTATCTTCATTATATAAATATATATAGTTATACTACAATGATATACTTAATATAAATAACGATAGTTATAACAAACAAATAATTGACACAAATTTAGGTTATGTTCGTCACTTACGGGAGAGGGTGGGAATCATCTAAGCTTTTTATTTTTATCGGTGTTCTCTTCAGTGATCATCTCTTACATCTTAGTAGATCATTTTGCAAAAACGGGTTACTTTTTGATATCTTCTTTCTTAACACAAGGAATAACTCCATTAACCACCACTATAATGCAAAAATGATTAAATAAAAAACATACATATAGTTAGTAATATGTAATACAAATTGATTAAACTAAAAACATACATATAACCCTATATATCAACCGTAATAGAAGGAAACAATAAATATTGAAGGTATTAGTTATACCTGAAACACCAACACATAGCCATAAATATTAATGGTTCTTGGTGGTTTTCTGATCCGCTCTTCATTAATTGTCAAGCCGAGACAGTGCAACAGGACACTATAGCATAATGTGCCTCAAATGAATGAGTTCCATGTCTCTGTATTCTCAATTATGACCCAAATAAATTAATCAATAGTGGCCCTGTTATCTTGCCCCATAAAGAGATGGAAAGCGATCCCTACATTCGCTAATTTCAAAAGATCTTCATCATTTATTGGATCCTCACCTGCACAGTCTCGTTGGCTTATATAGCTTCTTGCCTCAAGAAATGTGGCTAACTGGCTCACCTTCGACAACACTTCATTAAACATTCGTCATAGGAGACTATTTTGGTCATTTGGCACTGTTTGGAAGATTTTACGGTCGATGCCCCCAAAAGGAAGTCCTGTCACCAACAAAAACTCCTGTTTCCCAAACCTATATGTTTTTCCCCTAATTTCAAATCACATCTCATCACGGCGTGCACTAGTGACCTTCACCTCTCTAGCAATAACCCATAATATCACGGAGCCAACAGTCGTATTCTCGGTTATCTTCAAAATATATCCGAACGGGCATTCTTCCATGAATCGGTCATATAGATTTCTTCTACTAAGAATGACAACTATTTTATTAAGCAACCTTTGATCGATGTGTGTATTCCCGCTCGTATGCGTGTCAATTGTTTGTGAATTATATTTATAGCTAAAATCCATCTGTAGGAAAGAAAAACAACAAAGAAATCAGTAGGGATGTTATAAACTGAATCGATTTTTTACGATATCTTAAAAACTGGTAAACAATATGGATCGATTTTTCCCTTCGGTTTTTCATTTCGGTTTTTCACTTTGGTTACTTAATAATAGTGAAAAATCAAACTTGAAAATCGATTTGAAAAATCGATCTCAAAAACCGATCCGATGCCGACGACGCTGCTATCGTCGGAATCGGTCATTTTCAACCCAAATCCTACCAAACACAATCAAATCCAACCGATTCTAAACCTAATAATCATAACCTAACATCCATAACACAACAAACATTTCAAAATCACAAATCAAAATAAAAAATTACAACCATTCGAATGGAAACTGTACCTTTGCAAGATGTGTAGGTTTGCTGGTAGTAGGAGATCCTCTGGGAAGGTCGAAAACGTCGCGAGAATGGTCGAAAAAGGTCAATCTGCCTTGTCAGGTCGCGATCGGGTTCGAGTTTAAGAAAAACCGATGTGATTTCAATTTGGTCGGTGATGAAAGTGATTTCCATTGATTTTTGAAGACTATATATATGCAGGGGCTTTTTCATAATTTTACGTTTCTGTTTTTTGTAAATTTTTAATTGTTGAGGGTTTATGGATAAAAATGTGCGGGGTATTATGGGTAATTTGGGTATATAATGAAATTAATTTGTTTGAGGATTTAAAACAATTTTTTTTAAATAGTGGGTAAAAACAAATTTGACCCTTTTTAGATGGGTATTTCTGACAATTTTCACTTTGTATTTTTAAGGTTTTGTCCATTATTGTTTTATGAAAATATATTTGGTTCTTTGTTGGTGTATATTAATAATTGTTTTTCAAAAATTTAGAAAACAAGAATAAAAATACTAGTATTAATGTTTAAAGTATGACGCAAATTATATCACTCAATTCAAAAATATGAAAAGCTGGCACCACTTATCTTTCACTTTGTTTGAAGTGCCAGGTTCAAGCTTTACCTTCCACCAATGTATGGGTCTTCGATTGTGTCATTTTTCTTTTAGAGTGTGAATCCCTTTTCCTAGTTTTTAAGAGCGTTATTCCGGATTGCACCTTAATGCTCACTTCAAAAGGTCCCGACTGTAGCAATTGTATTTGTAATATGCACTATGTCAAAAAAATTCAAAAATGTGAATTATATAATTATTATTTTTGTATTTTAACATTTGTTTGATACAACATTTAAGATTATTTTACAAATTACAAATTCTTAATATAGAAAAATAAATTTTGTACCTCTTCTTTAACTTCGACTAGAATTTTTTTCAATACATTTTGTGACGTCAAAAATTGATCAACGCTCAAATTAATTAAAAATGATGAATAGTGTGAAATTCGAGGACTTAAACAAAATCTGATAATGGTGTTAATATGATTCAAAAAAAAAAAAAAAAAGAATAAACACAAATAAATACAATAAAGTAATAGAGATATAAAAGAGAAAGATTAAGATGCGAAAAAGACAAGCGTGTCTTTGATGTGGTTCAACTCAAAGGATAATATCTATGTCCACAATTACGTAATTGTTGAGAGGAAACT
The DNA here is from genome assembly GCA_019925255.1 of Litchi chinensis. Lineage (NCBI taxonomy): Eukaryota > Viridiplantae > Streptophyta > Magnoliopsida > Sapindales > Sapindaceae > Litchi > Litchi chinensis. The sequence goes on along the minus strand of CM034470.1, from coordinate 16,301,492 downwards.
AGGATTAGCAAAGTTTTTGCTAGGAGAGAGGAAACTGTTTCTGCTAAGAGAAAGGAAGCTAACGAGCATATAAGAGCTCTTTTGGGATGTAGACAAGCTTGAATGGATGTTTGATGCCTATTGGATATGTGAATGACCCTTTATATAACATTAAGGTTCATTATTTATATATAATTTGGTTGCTACAATATAGGAAAAATTAATATTCTCTTTTATATTTTACGTAAAACTACATTAAAGACTTAGATACTAAACCATATTGCAATTAATTGTGTCCATGTTTGACTTGTAGTATAATTCTAGCAACTCCTTGTTCAAAGAGATTTTTTATGCATTATATCAATCTTATTATTTGATGAGAGTTTTTTTTTTTTTTCTTGGAGTTTCATTGAAATTAGAAAATATATAAGCTTTTGTCAATTAATAGAAAATTTCCTTTTTTGGTCACTGCTAAGGAGATAACGAGCTGAGTATGTGTCACAAGCTACTCTACGACTACGGCCTCTTGTTGTGCCTTATATATGAGCCCCTTTACTCGGAGCTGAGTGGCCTTGGCGCAATTGAACTTGTTTTGTGTTTTTATTGGTGTGACATTTCATTGATGTGTCATGGTATGATAGGCTTTTGATTGCTTCATGCTTCATTTGGGGCCTTTTGGGCTTATTAGTCCATCAAGCCTGTACTGGTCTTTATATTTTCTTATGGCCCATGGTGTTATTTTCGGATACAACACACTCTAAAACTAGTTTTTAGATACCATTGAAAATCTTTAACTAATAGTTTTTTTATTAGTTTCCGACATCATGCATGTTTGATGAAGCATTGTAAACAATTTTACAAATAAATAATTATTCTTTAAACAAAATTAACTTTAATTTTTTCCTTAATACAATTCGAAATTAGTTTTAATTAGATACATTCCAACAATTCTTACCTCTATTTTTTTTCTCAATATTTTTATTCTTTTTTTTTTTCAAAACAAATAATTTTATAATTTAAATTTTATATTTCATCCACCTTGTTTTTTCTCATTTGAGTAAATTACAATTTAGCTATTCAGTTTGAAATTTATTACAGACGGAGTCAACTTTTTAATTTTATTATAATTAACTCCCTTGCCATTAGTCCATCTTTATTAGAGTTAACTGATTGAGAGGTAAAATTATCTTTTATCTTATTTTTATTTTTCTTTTCAAATAAAAATTTAAAAATTAAAAAACTCAAATAAAAAATTTAATTCATCAGATCTCTACTGTCTATTTTAAGGTGAACAGTAGAGATTAATTTGAAAAAAATAATAAATTAAATATTTTTTTTAATTAGATCTTTATTGTCCATCTTAAGATGGATGGTGGAGATTAATTTGAAAAAAAAATAATAATAATTAATAATAAATAAATTTTTTTCATCAAATCTATTTCATCATCTTCTTCATGAAAAACCATCATCAACCTCTATTACAGGACCCATCATCTTCTTCATCTTTCTACCACTGTTGAAACCATCATTAAGAACCCAATAAACCTCTATTACGCTATTCTTTCTCTTTCATCTCTATCCCTCTCCACTGTCGCCTCTGTTGTCTTCGCCGTTGCCTTTTCTCTCCTTCTTCTTATTACCATCTGGGTTCAAACCCTAGATGAAGGATTCAAACTCATATGAAGGTTTATCTAGGTTCGAACCTAAACGAACCTTCAACTAGATTCAAACCTAGATGAAACTTTCATCTAGGTTTTCTGTAAGGAAATATTAGTGTTGTAGATGTGAATGTTATGTTAGAATATGAAGTTCAGAATCAAAAAGGTAGTTTCTATTACTTAAAAAAAAAAAAAAAAAGGTAGTTTCCATTTGATTTGAAAACAAAAATTTAGCTTTGAAAATGTGTTTGGTGGATTGGAGTGGGTTTTGTTGATTTGGAATTGGGGTTTTTGTATTGTATTGATGTGTCTGTGTAAGGTGGTTGATGAAATACCTATGAGAAGTTAGTATTTTTGTGTTTGTGTTAAAGATGGTCAAGGCCGATGGTGCTTATCAATTGTTTTTTCTTTATATTCAATTATTATGGTTGAAGGAGATTATTGGTTTTGTAAAGATAAACAGAAGGTTGGGTTTGAAAATGATTGTGTTAGTCTTTGATGAAATAGAGATTGGGTTTGATGATGGTGATAATAGTGATTTTGTGTTAGTGTTCGATGAACTGGGTTTTTTGGTCTATTTTTTTTTCAAATGATTGTGTTGTTTTTTATTATTGAGTTTTTTTTTTAAAAATTTTTATTTTTAAATTAATCTCCACCGTCTATCATGTGATGAACAATGGAGATCATTTATTTAAAAATATTTTTAATTATTTTTAAATTCTTATTTATTTTTTAATAAATATATTTTTTATTTTTCCCATTTTTAGTTTTATTTTTTAAAATTTATTTTTTAATTTTAATTATTTTTAAATTTATTTTGTTTTTTCATTTTTTATTCTGTCAGTTAGGTCAAACCAGTTATCCAAGGGTATTTCGGTCTTTTAGTCACATTTACATTGTTTACAGTTAAATTTAACAGAAATTCCCTAATGGCAAGGGGGTAAATTACAATAAAACCAAAAAGTTGACTCCACCTATAATAAGTTTCAAATTGAGTAACTAAATTGTAATTTAGTCGTCTTATTTTATAAGCCAAGCAGAATATAGTAATAAACGATTGTCGTGAAATTTAATAAATGAACTTATAACAAGAAAAATTCGAGGACAAAAAAAAAAAAAAATCTAATATATAGCTGTAACTTTTCCTATAACACGATTGTATTTTCAATTTGATCAATTAAATAACATTTTGTAGGTCTCCCTCATATTCTTCAATAATTTAATGAATTAAACAACATTTTGTAGACTAATGTTGGAATCATGATCGTGAAGTAGTTATACATCTAAATCATATGTTTAATAAAAGGTTTATTGTCTAATCAATTTGCGTCATCTCTCTGGTTAATTGACTTCTAAATCTTAATAACACCATGTTTTTAATGTTTTCATGTGTTTATTTATTTATTTATGTGATTCTTTGCGCAAAAGGAATGACATTCGTTATAATTAATAGTTAATCCCAGAATACCGACACAAATATTGGCTTTTAATCATTTAAATTTTTGGTCAAATATATAGTTTCAAGGAAGATTTATTTCACTTTCTTTTCCCTATTAAAATAGTCGTAGACAGCTCGTAAGTTGTAATAATTATGACTGGCATGGTGACCATTTATCCATGGCTACCAAGTTTTCTATAGCACGATTATATTCTCAAGATAATTAGTTAAACAACATTTTGTCGATGTCCCTAATATTCTTTAATAATTTAATGAATTAAATCACATTTTGTAGAGTAATGCTGGAATCATGATCGTGAAGTAGTTATACATCTAATCATATGTTAAGCAAAAGGTTATTTGTCTTACCAATTTTTCTTATCTCTTTGGTTGATTGAATTCTAAATCCTACATAAGACTGTTTTCATTTTTTTTTTAAATTTTTTTGTGTGTTTTGTATGTGATTCTTGCCGCAAAACCAATAGACTACATACACAAATCTTTACTTTTAAAATTTTTAAATGTTTAGTCAAATATATCATAGTAAATAAGATTTATCTCACTTTCTTTTCCCCCTTATAAAATAGTCTTAGATAGCTACTGCGTAGTAATAATTATGGTTAGCATGATAATCATTTATCATGCATGTTATCTAATGAAAACTTTATTTTGAGTTTTCTAAAGTATGAATTTGGTTATTGATAAAATAAAATTGGAAAGCAATCATACCTTCATTATTTATTGATTGTAATGCTTACCTGTGAAATTAAAAAATGAAGGAGAAAATCTAAATCCAACAAAAATAGCTATGTAACATTATCACAGGATTTCTAACCGTAAATCTTGGAATGACCAATAATTCATCCCCAATATATGTCTCCAACATAAAAATTCTATTTTATTTTCTTTATATCATTATATCAAATACAGAAATCTCTTGAACCTGTTTGTGATTCATGTATTAGAGGTGTGATGATGATCTGCTAGGCTCTAAAAGCCAGCTGGTGGAGTACAAAATCCAGATCGAGTTTGGGGTTCAGTCTTTGAAATAGAAAACGACTTTGTCACCCAAAGAGGAGGAAAGTGAGTCCCCCACTAATTGAAGTTGGATACTTGGGAACCATGACAACGATTTATGCAAAAATATAATGAACAAGTGGTCACATGTCTTGTATTCGTCTTATTGAACAATCTATATCGCTCCAGTCAAGTAGGGATGGTCCGGTTTTTTGTATATTTCTTTTTCTGCTCTCCAACCACTTTGATTCGAGTTAAACCATCACTTATTTATACATGTCACAAATAGCGATTCTCAAATTGCTACTGACCAAGATTTAGCCGCTGACAAAGTTCATGATTATACAGATCAAAAGCATTTTTTTAAAAATTGCAATTGTTTGCTAGGATACCATAGTTATGTTATTTGTTTAATAACTTTTATTATGGCTAGAAATTTCATATATCAATCGTCATCTCCTTAATTTTTATTTTATTTTTTTAAATTATTAAGACTAGCTCAGGATATTCCAGGATGTTATCGGGACCAACTACGATATGATTCTAAAGTACAATCCAAACTGAAGATCAACTCTCAAAATATGGAAGAAAATAACTCATATGTGTGTGGAAACATGCCCACATAAATGGGACTTTTTCCAGCAGAACCCATAACTTCTAAAGACAATATGAGTGGGCTGCAGTATACTACCGGTTCACCACACCACAGCTGCGTTCTCCATCATCTCCTTAACTGGATATCCACATTGAACAAGTTTCTGAACATGATAGTAATTATTGGTGAATATCTTATCACTAGGTTTAATCAAGACTTTTATTCATAATCACATCTGAATTTTAACTAAATTTCAAGCATACAAACCTAAAAAATTCTCACTTGAAGTTATGTAGGTCGCTCATTACGTAGTACATTGTAGGGAGATTTGCATACATTACTGTTACACTTGTATAATGTTTCCTAACTAGACAACAAAAAAAATTACTCATATAATTGAAATCTGACAATCAAACCCACATTCACCGTATCTGCCTCTCTCGTAACTCATAAGCACCCTCAAAGCAAGAATTGTCAAATTTTGTTTATTAAATCATTAAGTCCCTGTTTCTGCAGGTTCATGCATTGGTGATATATGTATGTATATGTCCCACAGATCGACCTATACATGTCGCATTGCCATTATTAACTAGTCCAGATGTTATGTGTTAGTCCATTCATTCACTTGAACTTTTAGTATGTATTCTCTTCTTCATTAAAGAATCCAAACTTAGAAGTCATGATAACATTCTGCAATTTCTTTTTCTCCGAGGATTTATAAGATATACAGATAATATCAGTATTGAACTTTTCCGATCTAAGCAACTGCACACTCTTAAACTTCAACCACAAATACACAAACCTTAATTTGGTGATTGTTGCAAGCCAAGTAGGTGATTTCATTGGTAGACTTGTAATGTTTTTAGGAGCTTTAATTTTTCTGCAGAATATGTATGTTTGTTACTATATAGTATTTCTTGCTATATTTAGACTATACATGAAATGTACTTTAGTTTGAGAAGGTTACATTCAACCTTAAATATTAGAATCTAAGTGGACAAAAAGAAGAAGCATATATATTAACTTATCAACAAATTCCTTTTGTTTTTTTGTTTTTTTTTTTGTTAATATTAATATCAACAAACTCCACCCAAACACACATGATAATACATATTTAACCTCTCTTCAATTGTAATGAGCTTCGAAATAAAATCTGTGTCTGAGTGCATGTGTTACATATCATATAAATTGAATTGAACCCCATTAAAGCACAACCACACAACAATGATTACAGATACATGTGCATGTGTGTTGTTGAGAGACTCTGGTCATTAATGTATAGGAATATTTCTTGATTCAATACTTAAATTAAAGAAGGTTGATAAGGCATACTAATTATATATAATTGTAGCCTAGTTTTGTTCATATGACGTACATTTTCAGCCCATGCTTCATAGTAGACAAAGTTTGCAAGACAACAACAAAAAGTACAGGAGAAGAGAAACATCTAAGTAGAGCTTATTTTCTTTTGCCCATCCAGACATTTTTTCTTACCTTGGAATCACTTCGAGCAGGAGTAGTAGAACCACCAAACATCATCTTTTGTTCTTTCTCTTCTTTTTTCTTCATCATCATCGTTTGATCCTTCTGCAACTGTTTTCCCATTTGTCTTTTAGCTTTCTTGTCTGAGCGGCCAGTAGTACACTTGCCATCATCCTTATCTACTTCTTCATGCTTGGAGTGTGCCATGCCAGAAGAAGCATCAGAAGCCATGGAATCATCACTGTCATTTCCATGATTAGCATCTGTGTCATCAACATCATCAGAATCTCCTTCATTGCTGTGTCCTCCATCATCATCATCACTATGTATAGGGGAGCCAATATACATGGTCCACCCAGATTCACTACTTTGACACTCTTCTGCTCCTCCAAAGATCTTGGAGGACTCCATAACTAAAAGGACAAGAAGAAAGAAGGAAAAGAAGAAGAGAACTAAGCAAACACACCCAAAAGCTTGAATTCTTAAATGGGAAATCAAGGAGATGTATTTGGACACACACCTAGGAAACCACTTATGTTTCCATTTCTCTGCCCTAAAAAACAGCTTTCTTCACGGATATACCCATCTAAAAAACTAGTTGAAAGCTACAAAAAAAGGCTTATGTTTTAATGGGAAGGATAACTTCACCACCTGGAAATCTAAACACCAATTAATTCTCTGACTTCAATCAGCAGGAGACAGCTAGAAGCTGTCAGAGAAAGCGAAATCCATCTTTAACAAAAGGCATAAATACCAAAGTTGTTCCTTGAATTTGAAAGGACGTGGGTTGGTTCACTTGGTCATTGGGTTTTATTAGTGAAGATACGATCTTCTTTACTTCTCTGGCGCGTCATTAATAAAAAAGGTTGCTTTTAATGTGAAGACAGATTGGCTCAGTCTACAACAACTAGAGAGAATATAAGACCCATGTTTTATAAATTGGCTGGAGATAAAGACCTCTTTCACTTGCCTTTATTTCTACGTCATTTTCTTTTCTTTTCATTTTTTTTTTTTTATTTTCCTCTCATCTTTCATTTAAAGATAATCAAGCTTTTTACCTGTTTCATATGTCAAAAAAAAACCCGACTGCAAGTCCAGATTTTAGATTAGGTTTTACACGAGAGGAAACTTGTCAAAATATCATTCTGCTTCTGCTACTATTCTGTCCTTCAATTCAGTAGTGCCTGTCACAAGAAAAATTTGGGTGGGAAGGAAGCAATGTACCAGCTCATTCACAGCATGTCATATAATGTAGGTGTAATTATCTTTTAATTAGTTATTGAATACATGCTAAGTGGTGTGCAGTGAGTGAGTGAATAGACTTATGTATTCCTATTGCACCTAATTTTGTTTCCTTGTCTCCCCTCATTTAAAAGAAAATGTATATTAATGACGTCCTTTGTGTTATTAGGGAGAGAATGTGTTTTTCATAGTAGAAACGATGCGTTTACTTCATTTGAAAGAATCGGAATGATCTGGAATCGGAATAACTTGGAATCGGAATGAAGTATCGGAATCAGAATAAGTTGTTTACTTCAACTGTAACAATCGGAATCGGAATCAGCAGTATTCCCATTAAGCTGTTTACTTTACTTTGGAATCGGAATAGATTAATTATAAGTTACAAAAATGCTCTTAATTAAAATTATGGATTAATTACAATGTACAAAATTTTGTTTAAAATGTTAGTGTTATCTTTTTATCTTGTAATTCATCATAATAAGCTAAAAAAAAAAAAAAAAAAAAAAATCTTAACAATTTGACAATATCATTGTAAGCATTTTGTGTATTTATTATTTTATTTTTAGAAGAAGGTATTATGTATTTATATGGTGTATCAAATCATTTTTTTTAATTATATATAAAATATTACCTAAACTTTCTTAACCGTATTATTGTAATATTCTTCAAAATATAACATTTTGCACTAACACATTTTTAAATGAAAACTTATAGCATATGTAAATATTTATATTTATAAATATAAAACAAAGGGAATAAACTTATAGCACATTTTTTAAAGAAGGGTATAAAAAACATTTTAGCTTGACAAAGGGAATGAGAATGAGATTTCCAAGTGGGTTGGGGGAAATGAGATTCCCATTCCTCAATCCCAAATTGATGTGGGGCCCACTCTTTCATTCCCATTACGGAATGAATTTTAAACAAGTAAACATCATCAATCAATCTCATTCCTGATTTCCATTCCCCAATCCATGAAGTAAACACACCCTTAACACATTGTGAAACAAATTGGATTGAAGTAAGTTATAACTCCCATAATTTTCATTTAAGCACGATGTAAGGCTAAGTCCTAGTATTAAATAATAAGGGTTGGTTTGTTGTGGCAATTTTTATGGCCTGCTTGCACATGATATGAATTAGTTTGACCCTATATCTTAATAGTTGTATCATATATATATATAGGGGAGGATCGGGGACACAGGTTTTTACGTAAATTTTGACACAATTTATGAATTATAAAGATTTCAATGGTTTAGATCTACTCACATATTTATATATAACTTAATTTTACACTCTACATAAATGTGTTTTTTCATTTTCACCATTAATTAGATAATATCTTTCTCTCCTATTAATATTAAATTAATAAGTCATCAATTAATATTCTTTTTACCCAATCAATAATTTTACATTTTTTCTTTTATTGATTTTTAAATTATATATATATTTTTTTGAAGTACATATTCAAATTATATTATTTTTATCTTTTTTATTATATATCATGCTTGTACCCAAAATAAATTTTTTTAATTGATTTTTGATTTTGAACTATTATAATCAATATATTTGTTTAAACATATGTTATATGGATCTTATTTGAAAGTTTATATTGAGAGTTTAAAATTCATTTATTTATATAATTTGATTAATTTAATAGAAAGAAAAGATTAAATAAAATTTGATTTATAACCTTTTTATTTTGTGTGATGGGTGATAAGTCTAGAAAAGACATATATTAACATAAATTGATTTTCTCTTTTTTCTTTCTTTATGCGGTTATGGTCCACGGAGAGGAGAACAATAATAATTTTTTTGGGGTACTTTATGAACTATGTGAAAAAGAAATTATATATATGTGAGTTTTTTTTTAGATACTATTAAATGTATATATGTTTAAAAATAACATAATTTAAAAATAAATAAAAAAATAAAGATGTAAAGAATTCTAATATTAGTTGGAGAAGTTTTAATATATATAAAAATAATATTAATTAGAGAGATAAAAAAATAATATAATAATAAAAAGAGAGGAGGGGAATATATTAATATAGAGTTGTAAAATTAAGTTGTAATTAATAAGAGAAAGGAGATGAAAGATGTGATGTAATTAATGATGAAGAGAGAGATAAAAAATATATTTACGTAGAGTGTGAAATTAAATTATATAAATATATGAGTAGATTTAAACTATTAAAATCTTTATAATTTAATTATCAATAAATTATATCAAATTTATATCAAAATTTATTTTTTTCATCCTATTTTATATGTATATATAAAAAAAGGATGAGCTGGGACTGGTGGGTGAAATAATAGTGATGAGACAGATACCGTCCAGAATTTACTTCGTGAAAAGACTTGTATTTATCTTAAATTCAATTGCATTACGTTGTTTTTTTCTTCACAACTTCAACATTTATCCCATGCTGAAGCCACTATGCATCATTAGTTCAAAGTTAGGCAATACAGTTTGTCCTTTACATACATATGTGGCATGTTGGTCTTGTTTTACTGTTCACCACTTTTGACTCTAAGTGTGAAGTGTACATGAAGCCCAACAATTTGAGTCCATTTACAAGTCAATGTTGTCAGATTCAAACTTATTGCCTTCAACGATTACTCCACGCACGTGAGGTGGATTCTCACTTATAAGATAGCCATTAACGAAAAACAGTACACATAATTCCAATATGCGATGAAAATTGATGAAAAAATTGTCGGAATTAGCTAGCTTATTGAAAAGGACATTTTCTATTAATCCCTTCACACTATAATTTTTCTGTTCCTACTAACAAATGTAATATTGTAAAGACCAAAATATCATCTCACTGACATAATAAAAGATAAGAAATTAAGAACTACATTACCTCTTTCATCGATTCTCTCTCTTGTCTCTCCTAAACCTTAGACGACAATTCATGACGAATTTGTAAAAAAAAAACATAAACACTTCAATCACGTACCTTTCTCCAACATCAAAAATTAGATTCTTTCAGTATTTTTGCCAAAAAAAGCAATTGTTGATTGTCAATTTAACTCCTTAGCAATGGTGTCTTCTACTTTAATGATGATTCTTTTTTTCTTAGTCGAAGTCAACGGTGGCTAACCGTAAAAGTTATTTTTTTCTTCTTTAAAAAAAAAAAAAGTTATTTTTTTTTTTTTCCAGCGTCATTCTCTCTCTTTTTTTTCACAATTAAAATAGATAGAAACATATTAAAAAAAAAAAGAAAAGAAAAAACTCTAAATGACTAAATTTACAACAATCATAATAATAGGTTATTTCTGAATTTTGTGAAAATTCATATCTTAATCATGTGCATACACTTAATTTTTCCCCTTAAATAATATATATTTAATAAATTTTATTGAATGGACCTCATTGCCTGATCTAGACGATTTTTCTTTTGCGCGTGCGTGTATATATATTCCACCACACAAATATTCTTAAGCCAACGTTAATCACATTGTGATCACACATGAATACAGTAGTTTGCATGGGAAATCCATTGTTTTGTTCAATTTTCACTATTACCATGAATAACTTGTTGTTTTCATAAGAACTTAGGGAGTTAATAATTAATAAAAGAAAAGGCAATAGTGATTTATCTTGCGTTAAAAATTGACCAATCCTTTAATATAGAGCCCTCTCATTGATAGGGAAGGTCGGGATGAGGACAAAAGGTGAGTAAAAAAATAGAAAAAATGAAAAGAGAAAAAGCAAAATTCAAGTGGGTTTTGGGCTCTCCTTGTCTCCATACTTCGAATCACGAATTTGTTTGTTGCCCACTTTGTTTTACTCTCGCATGACTTATTGCATGGTATTACCAGACATGTTTGGCCCATGGCATTGTTCTTGTTGCTAGTCTTTCTGGAAGAGCACATATTGAGTTGCTCCTCTTGGGCTCCATGTGACCTCTTCAGGATATGTTTTCGCCAATTGGACAACCTTTTAAAAGCTGGATACTTCTCATCATTATTCTTTTATATATGTATATATTCTGTATTTACCTTAGCTTGCATGATTGTTGTCACACTTCAAATGGAGACAACGAAGTTAATAAACCTAAATACTAAGGTCGAAACAATTCTTTAATTTCAGTCTTTCCTCTCGTAGATATATTTTTATTTTTATTTTTATTTTTATTTTATTTTCGGGTTTGTTTCTTGAGGTTCGATGTAGAGATAGTACAATAATTTTTAATTATATTAAAGCTAGTTATTTGTACTTTGATCGCTGTTCAGTCTATGAAACATGCAAGTATATAATAAAAATATGAAGAAACATTAAGAAACAACGATGGCATGGAAAATATTTTTTATATTGATGTAGAAAAAGATTATTTAATTTGAGGGACATATAGTTGCCAAAGAGAAGAAAAACAACATATAAGAAATAAGTAATAAATAAATGGCTTTTTTTTTTTTTTTTTTTTTCTGAAAGGAATAAATAAATGGCATCTGGTAGTTCATTCATAGCTTTCAAGAATTACAGAATTTTATGTTGAAAACAATTTTGAGGCAATTCCATAAAAAAAAAAAAAAAAAAAGGATATTATCAAGATACCCCATGAGAGTAAAACTAATGTGAAACCTTCCATTTTTGGGTTCTTTAAAGATTTTTTCTTATTTTAATACATTTTAAACTCCTAATACAATACAGTACAACATATCAAACAAGCCCATATTGCATGCTCTTGATATTCTTGCCAAACTGCCAAATGCGCATAATATGGTTAATTAGCTTCCCTTAGTCATATTATTTTGAGCTTCAAACAAAAAATTCATCATTTCTACATTGTTTTTAGTCCTTTGTGAAAAACCCAAACAAAAACTTAATTGTTTTTAGCCATGTTTTTGGCGCTTAGTGAAATGTTTGACTTGGAAACAATGCATGTGAAAGGCTAAAAAGGAACTAAAAACAATTAAATTTTTATTTGGATGTAAAAGCAAAAAAAAATTTGTTTGGGATGAAAACGAATTTTCACTAATATTTTGGGCAATTTCAGTACTTTCTAGTTTTTACAAAATTTTAAGGTAAAACGTGAATAATTTTTCCTATCAATGTCCGCTATGACCATATTTACAGAAAAATTAAAAGTAATTCAAATAGATAGGCTCTCTCTCTTAATATATATATATATATATATATATATTTGGAAACCTTAATTTATGAATTTTGACATATATTTTCATAAGGGTATGTTTATTAACGGTTGCTCATTTTAAATATAGTGTATTTTTTTTTTTTTTTTTTAACAATCATAATAAATTTAGAATTTAGGAAGGGTGAATGACTCAAACTCACAATCTCTTTTTGTCAAATATTAAATTGACCAATTTGAGTAATAAAAATGGGTATAGTTATGGTATAGAAAATTATAATAATGAAGGCCAATTAGAAGAACAAATTTTTTTTAAGTTATTTATATATTTTGTAATCTTTAATTTTATGGATTCTTGATTTAATTTTCATCGCATAACATTATTGGTTGAAACAAGATAGTAGGACCCATAAAAAAGGAATATAAACAAACCAAAAAATATATATATATATATATATATATATCATATGATGTTTGGGCTCTACATGTGTTTTATAACAACAATATAAGGCCCCATAATAATAATAATAATTATTGTTGTTGTTGTTATAAGAGCCATGGTGAATACTAGAACAACACCCAGTATTTGGGAGCCTAATACTTATACAGACTTAGACTAATACTTATTAGCGAGGGAGGCTGATGGCCTTTATCCTCACTGTCAGAGGAGGCTGCTAACCCCCTCATGACAAACCAAAGAGTAAGGAGGCTGGATCAATATTTTTTAATTGTTTAAATAAAGTATTAAATTATTATTTTTATTGACGTAAATCGAATGATTAAATAATTTATAAAAATATATATATATTTCTCATATAACTATAACAAAATAAGTTATCTATATCAGACATTAAAGGCCTGATATCAATATCATTTTTAATATAAAAAAATAAATTGAATTATCCATACTGAGCATTAAAAGCCCGATATTGATAACATTTTTATTATTTTAAAAAATGTCAATCAATTATCCATATTAGGCACCAATATCAAGGAATGGATAATATTTATTTCATTTTTTAAAAAATTTAAATTTAGTTATACATACCAAACATTGATCGCTCAGTATTGACAATAATGTTTTTTATTTAAAAAAAAAATTTAGTTAAGTATCCATGTTGGATTGTAATAGGTTTAGTATGGATAATATTGTTTTTTAATTAAAAAATTTTCTAAAAAAAAATAATAATATTTTTTATTATCCATACAGGGCATTTAATAGTCTGGTATAGAAACGCTGATGATATACGTGGCCACCCACCCTTATCCCTCTCATTTCACTATTTTCTTCTTTTCTATCTTTTTCTCTCACATCATCTCTCTTCTAAACCCTAGTCGTACCCCCCCTCCCCACTTTGCCAGCTATTTGCCCTCCAGTAGCCATGTTGTTCACCACTGTTGCTGATCCGTTGTCGGTTAGTCTTTTCTGCTCTTTTTCTTATTCTTCGTCTCTTCTTTTTCTTCACCTTTTATTATTCTTCTTCTTCTCATTTTCTTCTTCTTCTTCTTCTTCTTCTTCCATCTACATGATGGTTAGACATATTCTGACCGCATGACTGCTAGCATTGTTGTCCGACCATTGCTTTTTTTTTTTTCCTTCACATTTTCACTTCATTTCTTCTCTTGCAACTGCCGTCGAAGATTGTCGCCGTCAGACGCCATCGTACTCGCTGATATACTATTCTTCCATTGTTCGACACCGTCGTCTTCACCAATCTACTACTCTTTCACTGTTTTCTTTATCAAGAAAGTATGAACTTTATGATTTAGTCTTTTCTGATATTTCAATTTATGATTTTGTATTTTATGGATTTTGTTAGATGTCGTATATGTATTATTATTGTTATGATTTTATATTCTTTTAACATAAACATAATATTATTGTTGGAGTAATTTTCTTTTGTTGGTTTTGTAAAGCTTTTTTAAAGGTTGAAGTTGTGATATTTTTAATGTTTTGTGTGTAAAAGATATGTGAATATGCTAGTTTGTATCATTAATAATGATAAGTAATATGTAAGATGATTGTAACATATATAGATGTGGTGAATGTGTATGTGAATGTGATTTTTTTTTTTTTTTTTTTAAATTCAAAGTTTAATAATTTAAATATAGTTTAACACTATATTGTTATATGTTTTGTTTTTTTAATAGTATATGCTTTCAAATGGATAAGAAGTTGTTAAGATTTTCAAGGTTAATATATTAAACTCAATTTATAAGGACATAAGATTTAAACTTTCAATGTTTTTAACAATTTCTTCTGTCATTTTTAAACGTTTAGAGTGTTAAAAGAATATAGAGAGAGCTAAAAACTTTGTTGAGACCGCGAATAAACATTCAATAACAATTAGCCAAAAAAAGTGGTTGCAAATGAAGATCCCGAAGTCGATAGAGTTGAAACATGGCTAGCCAGTTATGTGAACAAAGATAGGAGCGCGGTGAATGAGGATGTTACTGAAAAAATTATATGTTACGTTGATTTGATTAATTATTGTGTTGATTGTATTACAAATGTATAATTTTTTTAATGTTAATATCATGTGACATCATATATAGGTACAAATGGGGTCACTACATCAATAATTCTAACCTTCAATTGGAGATGAAGATGTCTCTCAAGTTTTAGATAAGGCAAATTGAGGTTGAGTTTGAGGAATAGGTCATGGTGTAACACCTTCTACTATATATGCATCTGTGATTGGTAGACAAAACTTCGCACAATACTAATAACATGTCGATTGCGAGATAACAACCATGAAGCAAACAATTACTAATTTGATAAATTTGCTCATGACTCATTTGTTGAACGTAAATCAAACTCAAATACTGACATATATTCCTCCTACATAGTCGGTAAACAACTCAAAATTTTTAAAATTTTTTTATTTCCATTTTTTGGTACTTAGTATTTATTATTATTATTATTATTTTGTATCCATATGTTCTCACAAGTGGGTGTTATCATATTTTCATATTTTTTACTATGTGTATGTTTGTATATATACATATATATATTGTTTGCATATATATTTACGGAGAGACGTTGTTTTGGTTGGATTGATTGTCAAAGTACTATAATGTATAAATTGTAGGGGAATTAAATTTTTGGCAAGTTTGAAAAACAGAGGAAATTTTGTCAAAATTTTTGTAAAATTGATTGAGTTTATATGCATTGTTTTATATATTAAGTTTGTTACTTATATATTGTCAAATTGGGGTACTTAGTATATTTTTTTTCTTGGTATCTATGTTTCCTCACAATAGTGCTATTTTTTTTAAAATTTTTTATAGACACAATATTTAAGTGGCTCAAATATGATGGGAGTTAGTAAAAGTGTTAAATTTGTTGAACCTTCAACAAAGGTAAATATTCATGAAATTTATATTATTTATTATTTCAACTTAATTTCATATATAGATATAATTATTTAAATTTTTTTTACAGGAGTAATTATTTAAATTTGTGTACACATGTGGTCCATATCTTGGGGTTCTACAAGCTAAGTTAGTGGATTGAATGGAAATCACTGCAAGTTATTAGACTGGATGGGTAGAGGTACAGTGGTGGTAGAAGTGGGAATTGACTCAAAAGACCTCAATGTTAAAGTTCATCACCTCAAGCTTAATCCGGATTATTGGTGAGTTTGTAAGTAGAAAGTAATGGTTAGTGTTTCGCTACCACGATCTACCAACAAGTTGTTAACTTTATAAAATGCATTAAACTCATTTATTACTTCGCCAATAAAATATATTATATCTTAGGATTATGTACTGATTTGTTATAACATATCATGATGTAGAGTGACTTTAGATGATGTACGTTCACTTTAGGTGATGTACATTAATTTTAGGTAATATATATAAATGCATTTTAGATGTATACTGAAATTTGATTAATGATTTCTTGATATATGCTATTATTTTTATTGTAATATTAAATTAGATATTTTTTAATTTAATTTTTTTAAATTAAAATATTTTCATGTCAGGCATAAACTCGGTATGGATAAAAGTAACCATATCAGGCTGCTCCATATAGATAATTACCCATTTCGAGCTCTAACCCGGTATGCATAAAGGTGTCCATACCAAGTCGAACCTCGGAATGGGTATAATTATCCATATTGGGTATCCGTCCAGTATGGATAATAGTATCCTTACTGGGCGACCCTCGATATGGATAGTCTACTCATGGGTCGACCCACTTCCTATATTCTATTCATACCGAGTATCATCAAGTATGGTTGCTGTCGGCATCCATACCGATAGCATCCACACCGGGCAGTTTGCTTGGTATCGATAGACAACCATACTGGGCATATGATTGACATATTTTGTTGTAGTGTATGTGTAATGCTAAATTTCTCAAATTTTTTTTATACAAATTCATGCAACCTTTCTAACACGGGCAATGCCCGTTGTAGATTTCCATTTAAATTAATATGTTATATTGAGAGAAAAATACTAGACCATACATAAAAAATGTAAAATACAATTATTATAATTTGATTTTAATAAAATTTATATAAATATATATAATCCATATGGCGTCAGAATCATGTGCCATTCTAAGTTAAGTAAAAACTATGCCTCTTAAAACCCAAGACAATCTATATTAGTGAAAAACACTCACATAAAGGATCAAACTTCACATTACATAACAACACAAATCCAAGAAGTAAAATAAAACCCAAAGATAAGGTAGTTACCTTTACAACCGATCCAATAGTTGTTATTAATAGGTAACCCTATCAGACTAGTAAAATATTGTATAGATTTTAGTACTTGCAAGTGCACAAGTTTATTATACAATAAATTATCTAAGTATGAGATTGATCTCATAGAGATTGAGAGAATATTAATCTAAATCCAAATTAAATTTAATTATAATCTAGTTAATTACGTTTGAAAATTGAGAATTAATTAAAATTAAAAAAATAAAATTCTAAATTAACAAAACAATATTAAGTTGCACAACTCAAGTAATAGACGAGAAATCTGATGTTCAGAATCCACCATTATCAATTTGTAATATTTTACTATTTAAAATATTATTCTAAAAAATTAAAGAAACAACTTATAAATCAATCTGTTGTTTTCTCAAAATTTGTCAGTTAAGCTTTAAAAGAAAATAAATCTTATATAAATTCTTACTTCAAGACTTGAATTTTATAAGATTTAAGTATTATATATATCAAATATTGAAAAACACATAATCAAAAATCTTATATTTAAACATTTTTCAATCCAAAGTCAAATTAATAAAATAATTTTGTAACTACCAAAAATACTTGATATTTAAGATAAAATAATTTTTACTTTATCAATTAATGAAACTAAGAATTATTAAACATTAAAAAGAAAATTGAGAATAAAATTCAAATAGCAAAATCATTACAAAGTTAATATGATTTCATCCTGCACCTCAAAAAAGAAAATCAAACAATCATGATGATAACAAGAACAAACAAATCAAAACCCGACATATTTGAAGGGACCTGACTCAGATTTCCTTTTTAAAGACTTAAGGGGAGCTCTTCCGACACCCCAACAGAAGTCCTTACAGTCTTCATACTAGTGACTCTAAAGGACTTTATAAAGCAAACCCGTGATATATTTTCATTTCGTAATCATTTAGAAATTATGGTGGAAAAATTTCAACAGTCCAACGATTGTTTTTCAACATTTTAGATCTTTTCAAATTACCTTAAATCAATTTATAAACACTTACATTTTTCTTCATTTCCAATTTAGACCTTAGATCTATCTCAAAATCAAAACTTAAACCACAACTCAAAATATTTCAACCAAAAATCATTTCGAATTTTATAATATTTTATCATGTATACAATCACAAGTATCTATATTTTGCATATTTATTAGACATCATAATATGTACATTATTTTCACAGTTGCAATCATCGGCAGTGCCTGTCTAACTCTACGTCGGAGATTGCTAACTTTGAGCACCAGTCTTTGCACATGGAGAGGTTTTTCATAAAATAAACAGGAAATAATAAGTTAAAGGAGCTCAATGATTGTCATGTAAATCATATTTTTTTCAAAGATACCTCCCAAAAATATTCGAAATTCTTAAATTCTTAATGATTTGTTCAAATCATAAATTTCACAGTTTCGCATATATATATATATTGATATAAATCTATTTGAAAACATAAACACATCCATTATTAAAATCCATCCAAAACATGAACATAGACATATAAAGAATAGTATCATTCATATAACATGTATCCAATAAAACCCAGAGAAATCATATCTCATTGCCCGGTCTTAGGTCACCGTGGTGGGGACTATCCATGTTAGTCATATCTATCATAAATCATTATGCTACAGAATGTTACCTCGCCTTGTATAGGATATCAGTCATAGTACCTTAAAATGTGCAGAGGGCGACACGACAAACTCAATTTCCCCACAGTTAATGACAGGCCCCCCCGACTTGACATGCTATGTGCGCATAAGGTACTCTAATCAGTTCTCAGTCATATCATTTCTCAGTTATATCGTAGGGATTAATGTAATCATTGTTCTTTAAAACTTTGTTCAATTATGCTTTAAAAATTTTGTTCTTATACTAAAAATAGTCGAACATAAACATCACACTTGTGCAAATAAATAAAGTTTGACCGTGAAGTAGCCATTTGACATTCCCATGAATTCCTTTGAAATTTACATGTTAAATTCATCATCAACACAACCCATGAAATCATCCAAAGCATCCAAAAAAAAATTTCTATCACTCTAAACTTAATATGGTCGAAACACAATAACTAGAGATACCATATTTTTGGCTTCTCTTTTCAACATCTCAACTTGATATTTTAGCACATCTACATGCATGAAAATTACTCAAACAAGTTAAACTCAATTTGAACCGTTAAAATCCTTCTTTGGCCGCGAACCACATCCAATACAATACTAATATTCTTTCAAGTTTCACACTTGAATTTACATGAAAATCATATCATATCTTATGGCAAAATAACTAATGTCCTAAACAATATCGACTCAAATTTTATATCAAAAAGTCAACGTCACTAGTAAGCTTACCAATTATTCTTAAACCTCTAACCTTGTTCTCCCACAAATTTAAGGTCTCAAATCTCTAAATTCATACATAAAAATCACAAATAATCTATTAGAGACCATTAATCCAAAGATTTATACATACTAATTATGGAAACTTGATTTTTACCTTTTGAAATCAACATGCAATGGATGGACTTCACTCTTAGGCTTGTATACACCCTTTGTATGGCTTGAAAACCACTCAAAATGGCCTCCAATCCTTAAGTGCAACATGCTATCCTTGGTTCTTCCTTTGCCCGAACACCTTCTCTTCACTCATGCAACTTGTTCTTTTGTTTTTCTCTGTCGTTTCACTTTTTACAGTCTCCATTTGGTCTTACATTGCCCCAAACTAAACTTATATCTACAAGTTTGCCATTGGTTTGTATTAGAGGCTTTTGATTGGTTAAAACATAAAATCCATTTCAATTCTTAACTAGATTTCATTCAAATGAAACCAAATGCTAACTAATTTATCTAATAACTCCACTTGTCACCATTTGTCATATGTCTCACCACTTTACATGCCACATGTCACACTTTCATGCATGATTCCACTTGTCACGCCACTTTCATGCTCTCTCTTCCATGCTTTTTCAATTTCCTAAAATACCCTTGTATATATCTTTTACAATTTACTATAATCATGTCCTTTTTGATAATTTCATTGGCACTAATTTTATTTTAAATCTTAATTAATCATCATGCTAATTTTGGATTCGAAATCATCTCCGGTCTACTTGAAAATTTTACTAGAATTCAATTATACATTCGGACACTTTAAATTACTTTATTACCTCGTAATTACGAACATACTTTATATGGTATATATATGATATAAGGATCAAAAGGGTGTATTATAATATTTTTGTGAACTTTGGCTGCTGTTTTTGTCTTGCTACTACTGCACTCCTGTTTGTTTTCTTCTCCACCAAAGTTGTTGTTGTTGTCTTTGATCTTTTTTGTCTCAAAGGCTACAATGACAAGTTCAATTCCTCTCTTCTTTCAGCTCCAAAACTGCCATTGTTTTGCTTCATTTCCACTGTTGCATCTTATCTTATTCAACAACCCCCTAATTTGGTCTTCTACTCTGTTCAGCGGCTCCCCCAAATTTGATGTATAAGCTTCCTTTTATACTTTTCAAACCCTTTAAAAATAACTCAAAATTGATTTGTTCCAAATTTGCTTCTTCTTTTTTTTTTTTCCCTCATTGATTTATTTCCTTGTCTCAACCAATTTCTTAATTGTTTGATAAATATTTTGGACAAGACTTGAATTCTTGATTAACTTAGATTTTGACTTGACAAAAATTGTAATTTTTTCTCATTCAACATATAAATCGTCTTTTATTCTTGTTTTATCAAAAAACACAACTACTTAATATAAACTTAACATAAAATTGGACTAATAAATCTATCTTTAAGGGTAACAAATATATATAAATTATGTTTATCATAAGATAGCCAAACCTTTTAATGATTTATAAGATGTTGATAACTCAAATGCAATGTCATTTGGGCATGGATTTGGACAAAAAATTTAGAAAATCTAACAATGCTCTTCTCACAAAATAAATGAAAATATACATTGAAGATGAAATGTATAATAATAATAACAATAGCAATTAATATTTAAGTTATAAAACCTAGCTCAAAATTAAGGAAAATAAAGGAATTAAAATATCTTATCTTTTAAGTTTTACAATATATTTACTTAAAAAAAAAAAAAAATCTTATAAGATTTAAGACATAAAAACAAACTCCACTAAATCTTCTCTCAGCAATGTGGGATAAGTTCCATGAGTTTTGTCCAAACTTCCAACAGTTCGCATCCAATACATCTTAATAAAATTGACTCTAAAGCAATACTAGTAGCTCCTCAACGCAAAACTTAAACTTTAAGGAAGTGCATATAAAAGTATTAACTCTAAATAGTATATAGATGCTAAGATGCATGTCTTTTCATGGAGTCAGTAAAGAGATAATTAAGTTTAAGCTTATCTTATCCCTTTACATTTTTTCAGTAACATAATTAGAAAAATATATGCTCTGAGCTAGCTGTAACAACTCCACCACTCCATCCCCCTTCCTCTTTTTATACCCATGAAATTTTCATGGAGTCAGTAAAGAGATAATTAAGTTTAAGCTTATCTTATCCCTTTATATTTTTTTAGTAACATAATTAGAAAAATATATGCTCTGTCTGAGCTAGTTGTAACAAATCCACCACTCCATCTCCCTTCCTCTTTTTATACCCATGAAATTTTCATTCTTTTAACCTAACTTCTGATAATCAAATTCAGTTAACCACTCTCACTCTTCATCAAGAATTTCATTCCAAGATGAGTGACGATGATCAGAAGCAGGCTCAAGGTAAGTTTCTAACAATATTATAAACTTAATTAATTGTTTATATATATATATGTATATCTATATATATATATATAGAAGTTTTTCATGGCTTTTCTTTTGGCTAAAAAAAGTGAGTTATGAAGTATTAGGCAGCTAATTATGCAAATTAACATACACATTAAATTGCTTGACTGTATTGGTTAACTTCGTTGATATTGATAGAATTATAAGTGAATCATTAATTTTGATGTTCTGACACCGAGTGGGTTCATGGCAGCATATAGCGCACCGGATCCCTTTGCAGATGCACCTTCAGTGAATTATCCAATGAAAGATGGCAAAGATACTGCTCCTTCTCCGGACAAAACTAAGTCCAAGGGCAATGGCTTCTGGAGAGGATGGTAGCCTTTCTCTCACTCTCAGAAATCTGATTGTTTGATAAGAAATTCAATATATAATAATAATTAGTTTTTAAAAACTAGGGGTACAAGTATTTTATATCAATGAAACTAAAACAGTTGTTGGTTAGAATTAGTCTAAGGTGGTGTTTTTTTTTTTTACTTAAATCTTAATAGAACTTGATTCAAGTAAGATTGTTTGAATAAATCTTGATATTTATGATTTTGTAATTTCTTTGTTTTTTATTTTTAGAATGACTTAATGATAATTTAGAGTGAGTTGGTTTTTACCTTTATAACATTCCATTACTATTTTGTTACAATTAATTTTATAAGCATATATATAAAATAATTTTTTAATTAATTAAAAAATTATAACTTAATAATGACTTATTATAAAACAAATAATAATTGTAATTTAAAATTCAATAAATTATGAAATGAAAAAAAAAAAAAAAAAAAATTCAATGGTGGTAGGAGGCTGATGGCCTCTTGCAAATGGATGGAGGCCACTGATGGCCTATTGCAAGAGGCAATTGGTAGCCTCCATAGATAGAGGAGGTTGCAATCGAGGAGGAGAGGAGGTTGATCGGCCTCCTCAAGTCACAAAGTAATGACTAACGGTGGCTGCTGCCGATCCTAGAGTGTGATAGGGTTAGGGCTAGGGTTAGGTTAGGATTTGATTAAATTTGTATTTTTAAGGGATATTTTGATAATAATATAATAGTAGGAGGTTCATTTAGGAAGTTAATTTGAATTCGTTAATAAAAAGCTTTTTCATTCCGTTAAAAGTTAAAAAAAAAAAAATTGACCTTTCAAATATGTGTTATAAGATTTAAGACATATAAACAAACCGCACCTAAATCTTCTCTCAGCAATGTGTGATAAGTTCCATGAGTTTCCTCCAAACTTTCAACGATTCGCATCCAATACATCTTAATAAATTGACTCTAATGCAATGCCAGTAGCTCCTCAAAGCAAAACTTAAACTTTAAGGAAGTGCATATAAAAGTATTAACTCTAAATAGTATATAGATGCTAAGATGCATG